>VXAV01000033.1:96048-112393 GCA_013399715.1 Alectura lathami
CAGGAGTATATCTAATCCCTGTCACATTTGGCTAATTTGGTTACATCTTCATTGTTACTATTGTTATTTTTTGTAATGCAATAGCATGTATAGATCTCCTGCAAGATCAGGGGCTCGCTGTGCTAGACACTATAAATAGCAAATATGAGACAGTGCCTATCCCTAAAGCACTCTTAGTCTAAATAGACACAGCAGGAAAGGAAGCAGAAGCATGAAGCACTGAAGTGATTTTGCCTGAGGTCACACAACAGTTCATTAGTAGTCTGAGGGAAAGATGCTGGTCTTTCTGCTGCCCTTCCAAAACCTCTTAACCAACAACTCGCAGGTGCTGACTGAAATTTTACATTTACAATTGTGGTNCTTGCCAAAAATCTGGTCGCTGCTTTTGTATATTAAAGTTCGGGCCTTCAAAAGTGACATTAGTTTGGTCATGAAAGTCCAGCTTCATCAAGAAGAAAAAGATGCTGTCCTGAAAATAACATTTCTTATAAATAATAATGTTTTGCCACCGGTGGTATCTGTTGAACAGTTTCCAGATAGTGCTGCTGAATATGCTCTTATTCCTCTGTCCTTGCTGTAAACTCACTATATACAGACATGATGGCCAGGGGCCCTTTTTTGGCGACNATGATGGCCAGGGGCGCTTTTTTGGCGGCAAAAAAGTGCTGACTGCTTTAGGATGATCTGAACTGTCCTAGGTCTGAACCAATCTAGCTTGCAGTGCTAGCAGAAGTCACTTACATTACTCGATTTCAAACCGTATTCAACACCCATCAGAATCCCCAGTAAGATTATTTGTTTACAGGTACAACTTCTTTGGCTAGCTTGTGTGCTCTGTAGGAGAATTCTGGTCAGAAATTAAGGAAAATACCACTGGGATCATCTACTGTGTCACCATAATATAGCGCAGAGTGTAATTCTGAATGTGTCTATCTAACTGTGATTGTCAGCTCATTTCCATCATACTGGAAAACAGTTTGCCAGCCTTCTGGGCCTCTGGTATTACCACACCAGCTAACTGGAGTCTCTGTACCAAATATTTTCAAAACCTGAGAAACCTGACCTAACTTTGACATTAGCCCTGTGCTAACAAGGGACTGAACTGTACTTCCAACCTGGATGAGTGTACTATTCTCTTTTTAGTGGTGACTGAGCCACTTCATTCTCACACTTCTTTTATAGCTTTGGCAGAACATTGTCTAATTCTGTGGTAGTTTTATGTTACCAGCTCTTTCAACAAAACACATGCAAACAGCTTAGCCCGCATTTTCACTTTGTCCTTTTTGTCTGTAAAGAATACCTGAGAGATACAAACTCAATGCCCGTCCCTCACCATCACTTGCAGAGCAGAACTACTATGTTTTATTCTTCGGCACTTTAGAGAAAACACTGGCAATGCTTACGTTTCTAAATTCTGGTATTTTTAAGGACTTGAAAACATGTGCTTTTCTCTTGCAATTGAGTAAGAGGTGCTGTACCTATGTACCAGACTTACAAGTCTGACACGGGGAGCAGAGCATGCTG
The DNA here is from genome assembly GCA_013399715.1 of Alectura lathami. Classification (NCBI taxonomy): domain Eukaryota; kingdom Metazoa; phylum Chordata; class Aves; order Galliformes; family Megapodiidae; genus Alectura; species Alectura lathami. The sequence goes on from VXAV01000033.1 coordinate 97,573, forward strand.
TCTGCTGCTTGCAGTCTTCCTCAGTGCCCTACTCATTTGATGCTGCTGGGATGGCAGCTTCCCATGCAAGCAGGAACTTCAGAAGAGCATTTTTTTAGAAACACTTAAGTCACTGCCGTGTTTGTTTGTATTCTTTTCCTCTCTTATTCTTTATTACCGAGAACATTTGCATGGAAAGGAGACCTTTTTATCTGAAGAGTTCATCTTACTCTGGCAACCATTCTCCACCTGAAGCCCTTAATCGTGCCCACAATAGCCATTTGTTTCAGTCTCACACAGAGGATTATGGCTTCAGGTGGGCAACAAGCAGTGGGAGCAGATGGAATCCCAGAAAACAAAGAAACCATTCTCATGCAAATCTGACTCCAAAAGAGGGAAAAGAAAATATATTCAATGCAAACACTCCTTTAGTGAAATCTTATGATCAAGAAGTCAAAGGCACAAAAGTCAGAAGTTTCAGCAGTAAAGTTTCCACAGCAACTCTAAACTTGGCTGTCTTGTTGCATTTTTCATGACACTTTTATCTTTTGTGTCTACCATCCTGAATTGCTACTGTGGATCTGACTCTGAATGTCTGAGAAAGAAGTTTGGATTCTAAATAACTGAAAAAATTGTATCTCCATTTAGTACCACAATTTAATTTTGCAAACTATGAGCATATGAATGTAAGAAAGGACTGAGGTTAAGTTTCTCTGGGAACTCTGCGTTGATCCATCAGACTTCTACAGGTCTGAAAACCATCTGCAATAATGTTGCATGAATAGACACCTTTTGTATTACATTTCTTTTTCGTTGCTTTGGATTTTTATGTAGTGGGAAAGTGTATCATCTGTAGTTCCTCGCCACTCCTTTTGTCCTTACTCTAGTTTGTGTTCAGCTTCTTGGACAGAAGTAAGGCCTCTGAAGGCAAAGGAAATCCAAAGTAGCCAAGGTCACTGGAAAGGTTGCGCAAACATTTATCTAAATTACTAGCCTAAAATGTCCGTTTGGTACAAAGTTGTTTACTTGTACATTGAATTTCTCATATGCGCTTTAGTTCAGACTTCTAAAAGCCATGGTTTTAAATTTTCTCAAAGCTGACTCCACAGTGTACTACCATGAGTGCACTTGCTTGCTCCACTTGCATATTAATTTTCCTACCACCTTCGAGGGTTGTGTGTGTGTGGACAGAAATTGCCTAGGCTTCACGTTGCCCAAATCAGAACTGGATAAACATTTATTACTGCACGCATCATGGTCTTGTCTCTTTCCTGGCTTACCAGACTCCCTTGTGTTGGGAAACAGAGAACTGATCTTCTAATTCGAGGTCTGTTGCAAAACTGGGCAATGTAAATGTGAGTGCAAGTGTGATTGTGATCTTCTTTTTGAGCAAATACCAAGGTGATCCTTAAATTACTATGGTTAGAGTGGTACGTGAACCACAAGAAAATAGTTTAATTCTGAAAAGAAGAAGAAATATATGCCTCTCCTCAAAAAAAAGAAATGCAAAAAGAAAAAAAAAAAAAAAAAAGGAAAAAATAACATGAGCCCAATATGCATTGAGTTGTTGCTTTTCACTTTACCTGTGAATGGGAGGAACAAAAATTATTTCCAATTGCTGGTCAACATGCTAGCACTGCAAGGTGGAAAAGTATTTGGGCACATCCAGAAGATTCATGAGGATTAGTAAATTGCTGGTGTAAATTCCCAAACTTGAGTCTATGCCCACAGGCCATGAATTTCTCTCTGCTGTTCCCCTGGCACCCATTATCTGAAACATCCATTCTCTGCTGACTGGCTACTGAGCATCTGCACCACTGGCACGTTTGAAGGGAGATTAGCAACCAGATGTGAGGGATTTCTGCAGAGCAGACATGCAGAGGGGTCTAGGGACCGAGCTCTGGCGTTCGGGGGTGGAATAGGCCAGTGAATGAGAATGGGGTAAGGAGCGCTAGCTGCAGATGTATGGTGAGGAGCATGCTCTTGCGGGAGCTGGGATGTGGCCAAGCTGAACAAAATGCTGCAAGTTAGAGGTGAGTCTTGATGAAGGGCTGTCTGCAGGCATGCTGAACATGTGGTAGTGTGAGGGTGAGCTGGTAGTGATTCATGGTAGGTCTTTTGGTGTGGATTTAGAGAAGGAAAAAGGGGAAAAATGGCTTTCAATAAAGGCACACAGCACTCACCCCATGTACCACCTAGAAAACTGTTGATATCGTGCGTATGATTTGGGGGTTGTTTGGAACCTTCCAGAGGCTAAATCACTGACATTAAAGGAACTTCTGTGTGAGGAGAAATGGTGGTGCAGAACAGGGCTCTTAGTCAGCTACCCAGGAGGCTTCCACAGTGGGTGGTAAGCCATTGGGAGTCACCAGATGTCTGCCCAGCTTGTGCTTAAGGTGTTGGGACACCTGAAGGAGTGTGTTCAAAATTGTATCTTGGACCACACGTCATTCTGAGTACAGCATTAATTTTCCATGTTGTAAGGAGTCAGATTTATTAACAATTTGTGTACATGGAGCTCTGTATTCTGGGCAACACACTCCACTGCCGTTACTGTTAATGGCAATAGAAAATATGCATATAACCCTGTTGTATACTGCCTAGGCAAACTGCTTCTAGCAGCATAAGTTACTAGAAAACAGTATCAAATAATGCAAGGGAAGAAAATGCTTACATCTTGACTTTATTTCACCTAAAGCCTCAGTGTTTAAAAAATTTTAAACTACTTGGTATTAATCGGATCAAGCTGGTTAAATTTGCCTTTTAGATGTCTGAAATAGAACTCTGTTTTATAGCTTGAAATATTGTTTTTTGGGAAGATAAAGTTGTGAGAACCTTTGACTGATCTGTAGTAAAATATTTTACTGCAATTTCATTTGCCTGAACAAATATTTTTAGAACATTAACAGAAATGTATGGCACAAATTTCAAAGCCTATCATATAATTTCATGTACAAATATTTATATACATGGTCCCAGGGAAGTTAAAAAAGTAATGTTTTTATAGAAAATATACAATACAACGTATACTCATGGTACCGTACATAGTATCTAAAATAGGAGAAGGGAAACGGTTATTTCGGTATCTTTAGTAAAATATCTTTCATTGTAAAAGCAGCTTCTACATGTTAGCAAAGTGGAAATTTTATTCTGATAAACTAAGCAACCCATATATGTACCTAAGGAGATGCTGTTGATGGACATGAGGTAATGTCACAAAGACTGCAACTGTGGGAACTCCGTGTGTTACAGGACACAGCATTTGCCTTTACTCACTAAATATTCTGTTCCCCACATAATCCAGCCAACCCTATTGCTATTCACAGTAGGCAGGTATAGGCTGCTACCCATCAGGTATTTGAGGGGAGGTTCGCAATGCAAGCTCCCCCCAGCCCTGAATCCTCGATTCAAGCCCTGGCCCATCTACTGTTCACACTAAAAACTAAAGCTACGTTCAAGCACCCCTCACCTTCATCCAGAAAATTGCCAGCAGCCCTGTGCTCAGCACAGAAGATGAGTCCTACCTTAATATGTTTAATATAAACATACTTTGATGAATAAGCTTACAGACAGCCAGTTCAAGTACCCTCATTCTCAAATCAGTACAGACTGTTTTCACTGCTAACATTTTTCCTTCCCTGCCAAATGAAATTACAAGACAACACTTGTTTTTCAGATTTGCCAAGCTTCACCTGCTTTTTCACAAGCTGTCAAGGGCCTGTCCTAGCACACAGGGTCACCAAGTTGAAGCAGTGAGGTCAGACTGGGGCTGAGCCAGTGTGACAGCTCACCGCTACTGACAGTGGCAGGTCCTGCTCCAGCTGCACACTGCTTTCCGCGCTCCTCTGTCCATCGTGGTACAATGCTGTTCTGAGCCAGTTCAGATAGCTGTGTCAGCCCAAGCGCAATGTGACAAAACTCATGAACTCCTTCTGCCAGATCAGTGAGCTTGAGGAAGTGTGCTGCAACTGTCTGTTGAGGACCAAGAGATGGTGGAAAAGGAAAACAAAATGAGAAAGTACTGTTCCTTTCTGTACTACTAATTAAATGTCAGTCTGATTCAGCTAAAAAAATTAAACTTGCCTTCAAAGAAGTTTTGGATTACTGTTCAATTTTATTTATTTATTTATTTATTTATTTATTTCTGCTTCTGACTCAAGGAAGTTCTTCGTCACAAACATCATTTATTTTCTCCAAGTGTATTATCAATTAATCTTCTCCAAAATTAACCCACCAGCACCTATATGGCCCCAAAGTATAACTGAGCATGAGCAGGATCATGGCTATACACAAATGGCAGTCAGACAAATGAGTTAACAAAGCCAAGCATAAAATTTTCTATCTCAGTTAGGCAGTGCTGGTACAGTGTGTCATGGAGCCACAAGATCTGGCTGCTCCCTAAAGACTGGCAAGCTGAGATTCATGGGTGACTCCAACATTTGCAAAGCCTTCATTGGTGGGACGTAGACCCTCAGGATCCAAACCAGGCAGAACTGAGGGCTGGTTATGTGTCCATCAACAACCATAGTCAAGGCAAGAGCCAGGTCCAGGGCCTGGTCAGGGGATGAAGGGAACAACATCAGGAACAAGATAAGGCCACAGTGTGAGTCCTAGGTCCATCGAGGAGACAGGCCCAGGGACAAATAAACTTCAGCATCCCTCTGGCAGGGTCTGGGTGCCTGGGCCTGGGCTGAAATGGGGCTCCTAGACCCATGGGCAGGGGTGGAGGAAGGCCCAGGTGAAGCAGGTCAGGGCCATAAGGCCTCTGAGTGTCCTCAGGCCCTGACCTTTTTAAAGTGATGCTGGTTAGGGCTACTCCTTTTGGAGGGTTTTTCTCTCAGCTCAAGTTCTTTTTGTTTAGTAATCCAGTCTAGAAATGTGCATTTGGACATAAAAAGCCTTTGTCATCAAACCTGGTAGGTGAGACCCAGTTTGCAAGGACAGTGTGTATGTATCTTGACGGTTTCGTGACAACTTAATCTGATCTGCATCAGAGCTACCACAAACTACCTCTTCTTCCCTTCCCTCTTTCTCTCCCCTGCCACCCACTGCTGTCACTTGCCCTGCAAAGGCGATTTTGTTCAGGGAACTGATCCAACAGAAAATGCTTTTTTAATTCCTCTTTAGTGTTAGCTTTCAGACGAACCAACAGTCTGACCTGACTGTGCAGCCATGAGGGCACAAGCAGCAATAAGAACTGCTGGCCATGCAGGGATCCAAAAGCCTCCTCTCAGGCATAGCACAGTCGAAGCTTGACCTAAGGTGATCATGAAATACCCATCTGAATTTTGCCTTGTATTTTCAATATTCATTGAAAGTCTTTTCAAAGGCCCTTTGGAGTCACAAGAGAAAGGCTGTTTTAATGTATACTATGACATTCAATGGTCTTCGGATATGCTCCTGTTTTGTGCTGTGTTATTTACCTTGTTGCTATTTTGATATTTTGACGATTCCTATTTTGCAGATTGGTTCCTACTGACAACCAGGTCAAATGTTGTCATTCCTTGTGGTAGGAGCTGTTGTAATTCTAATTCTGATGCTGGTGCTTTTTTAACCTTCATGTTTTTATTTATCATTAATCTAAGGATCTGCTGGACTTTTAAACTATGGAAGACTTACTGTAAATGTGAAAGTATACTGCAGTGTTAGTGTTTTTTTTAGGAATTTGAAGGCAGTGGAAGAAGATAGCCATGGGCTCTCCAGGACAAGCATCTCCTGGTACTCACATGAAGTTCACAGCCTTTGGGGTGGAGGGGACCTGCTTCTAATATGTGACAGGACTACCTGAACATGATGCACTAGCTGATTCCAAGATTTCGGATTATGGGATTACACTTGACTTTATTTTAAATCAGAATTGAACAGGCTAATCTGAATATATCTCTTGCTAATGAGTTCAGGACTCTGATGCTGGGCAAAAGAAGGAACCCTGAACACTCTGAGGACCATTAACTTTAATGTTTGCCTAGTCACAAGAGAACAGTTAAAGCCGTGTTAACTCACCTTACCACGTAATTTTTTTAGAAGTGTGATGACTTTCATTTGGAAACATTAAGAGGTTCAAACTTAGTAAGTGCTTCTATAATGCACACTTTAATCTTGCATGGAAAACAGCTCAGTTTTTCAATGGCAAACACTATAGGACAGTGCAAAGCCTGCACTGGCTGAGCAGCTCCAGCTCTCTCAGGCAGTTTGCAAAGCCTGAGTTATCAGATCACAAAGGGAGAAACAGTGATATTTACTCTCTTTGCTAAATTAGCTTTTTCTGCTGTCTGCTGGATCAGTGCAGTCACACTAATTGTCTCTGCAAACCGCAGCAAATTTCCCAGGCCCTTTTCGACAGAATCTGTTCTCATGCCACCTTCCCAGGTGTCAGTGGTGCTTTTGATCACTCTGCAGAAGATATCTCAGTTTTTAACAACTCAGATGCAATTCTGAGGCCATAAAGCAGCAGCTGAAATCATTTGCTGATTTCTTCATGTATTTATGTTCCTAATGTAGTACATAAGAGTAGTTGCTGTTGTGTTTTTCTTGTTATTGTTACCGTTGCTGCTGTTGTTGTTATTGTTGCTGTTGTTTTTCCACAGAAGGTGTCAAGGTCATAGGTTTCCCTTCAAAACCCAAGGGTTATCCCATGTAATACTTGTGATGCAATCTGATTTTGTTTCTGAAGTCAAATACCTACACCTCTATACACTTGTGCTTTTTTTTTTTTTTTCAATTCTCTATAGAAATTGGCTGATCACAGAAAAATCCAGTTTTTCTGTCCTTCATTTAAAAATCCTGCATTTCAGCATACTCTTCTTTGAAAGGGTTAATTTCTCCACTGCTAATATTATAAAAGTCTATTAGTTATTAATGCAGCCAACTCATAAACACAGTTTAGAGAGTACTGGCCTTGGAAGAACGTTCCAGGAGACCAATATATCAAATCAATTCTGAAGTCCCTTGACCTCAGGATAGAATTACTGGTTTATAATTTACTCAACACTTACATGACCTGGAGAACAAAGGATTGCCAAGTCAGTCAAAACTAAATTACTCTTGACCTTAAATTAGTCATTTTCATGCTATTAAAACTGTAGCTAAATCACTTTTGAGATTATTTTGAGTTTATAAATCAAGTTTGTAATTTTCCATATTTATGCTCAAAATCTAGAACTTTACATATACTTTATTGCATATTTTATTATTTTCTGTAGTAGTACTCAGGTGCAGGATCAGCTCCATCTATGTTTGGCAGCTGAGGCATAACAGAGCAGTATGCACTGCTGACAACATACATTGTTGACAAATTTTTTTTTACTTTGCAGGCATGTAAAAATAGTGAGGATAAATAATCAAAGAACACTCCTTCAACAGCACCTTTAGTTGCATAATCTGGGTACAATTTTGCAAACCTTAATTTCAAACATGGCTTGATATGTCTACAGCCCATCTAGTTCAGTGAAATAACTCGTACAGAAAGTTACTTAGATGTGGGATTTGCAGAATCAAATCCTTCATTAATTCTAATCTTAGCCTATGCAGGTATTTCAGTCAATCATTTGAAAAGTTAGTTCCTCTTTCTCTATGCACTTTCATTAAAAAGCTATTTTTGAAAGTGTAAGGAAGGCGTGTCGATGAATAAAGTCTTTCAGGTTTTAGTGCTACAGCTGCCCGAAGCAGAAAGCTGTAGTTCCACAATATGAACAGGATATTTGAGAAACAATATTTGGAGCTATTGGATTTTTTATAGTTCCTTGTGCAACAGGCTGTCTGTAATAGCCAGGTCCCCAGGATCCATCACCCAGAAACAAACTTGATGAGAGATGCTTTTGACAGAAATAGTATTTCCACTGCAACTTTTTGAAAGCTTTCATTGATTCAGGCAGATATAAATTCCTTCAGACACTTTAAGACAGAAGGGAGCATCTCATACAGTGCTCATAAGCTCAATGCTTGAGTTGTTTTTCTTTTTAGACCTTCTTAGGTCTAAAAACATAACATAGACTGGAGTTGAAACTTGACCACTTACAGTTTGAATGAAAATTGACTTTAAAAAAAAATCACTAACTTAAAAAATATCCTTCCTTTTGGATTAATTTCTTTATTTAACCCCCCAAAAAAAGAAACCTTTTTCTCCTGAAGACATGCAAAAATAGCAGAGGATTGTTTTTTTGAAGGTCCTATAAGAGGAGGTATCTTTCCATCATTTGATACCATGATGGATCCGCACTGTGAGAGGTTTAGACTTAATTCTTACTTCATTTTGAAAGGATCTGAGTGTATTACTGCCTAGAAGCATCCCCCACCACCAGACCACATACTATGCTGTATTTGCAGACCAAGCCCCAGTGTCCCATTCATACTATTCCACTTGAAAAGGAAACGTCCCTAGAGAGAGAGGGACTCAGACAGCCTTCTTCCATCAGCCAGTGAATGCCTTAACCATGAGACTTGAGAGCTGCTTACGTTCTTTGGCTCGATGACTGTTTAATTACTCTATGTAAAGTGGGGCAAGTCTAGCTGAGAGAACACCAGAGCCTTGAGTGTTAAGGTTCTCTTCCCTGTAAAAGAGGAAAAGGAAGGAGAAATAAAAAGGTGTTGAACTCCAAGACATTTAAAGAAAAACACTGAAAAATTTCCAGTGTGGACGGGTATTTAATATGCGGGTTTGTCTGATAAGAATCATTGCTCAGAGTTCTGTGGCTGTTGTCCCCACTATATAACAATTCCTCATATGCTGAATTTACAAATAATTGTCTGCTCATCCATGTCACTTCATAAAATTTATGATGCATTGAAATATGTACATCAATTTTAACAAATGTCCTGGCTCATTCGGACATGAGTGATTTCTAGAGTGAGAAAGGAAGGTCTTCTGAGCAAGGTGTGACACTGACATGTGCATGGTTGGTTTTGGTAGCCAGGAACAGAGCAGACTGCATTGTGCTGTGGATCAAACTGGACATTCCCTCCAGCATGCTGGGGTGACACGCACTCCAGCTGTTTGTAAGAGAAAGAGTGCTTTAAAGACATTGTGCTTGAAACTCTGTTTATCCCTTATACCAAAACTGCCACACAAAGAAAGGGAAAAAAAAAAAAAAAATCTATTTAGGAACTATTTGTCCATATCTGCTCCTTGAAGAAAGGTATTTTTCTTCAGACAAGTTATAGGACCAGGCTGATAATCACTGGTGACACTGTATAATTCAGGGAGATTATCAGCTGTCACTCAGACTTCGTTGTTAACTGCAAGTTTAAAGATGTTTTAGGGCAGTAGAAAATGTATTTCCCTTATAGTTCTCAAAGTATGAGTCTTGAAAATGGTATTATGTCCAGTGTGGAATGCAATACAACAGGGATTTTAAGTTTGGGAAAGGGGGCTTAAAGCCTGGGAGTAGTGGGCCTTCATGGCTGGGGAGGCTGGTAACAGGAGAGACAAACTTTTTGTGTTAAATCTAGATGAAGCAACTTGTGTTCAAAAAGTGTTTCCGTCTGATTCCTGGTTTGTCAGCCTCTGTTTCATGTCATGTGAAGTTAAGTACCTTTGATTCATGGAGTGTTATGTAAACGTTTGTTGATTTCTATCTGTTCTGGTTTACACTTCTGCCTTGAGGTTTGCTTTGAGTTTCAGGTTTGGGCAAAATGAAATTGTCAAAGAAAACTCACTTTAAATTACAGTGTTTCAAGTGGTTTTGTTTCCAGTCCATGCCAAACCTCAGATTTTGCATAATTTCTTTTTGCATAATTTCCAAGCAAAAAGGATAAACTGTCTCAGACTTCTTTGGAAGGGAGTTGAAGCTTATAGGCTTATGAACTTCTAGAAAACTAAACATGTAATTCGTTATCAGACTGGTTCAATATTGTGAGAACTTGTTGAAGGTTGGGAAGATCTTATTTCAGCTTCAAATGGTCAGATGATGGTGACATATTCACATTTCTGAGCACTGATATTTTGAGTACGTGAATACTCAAGCTGCCACCTCATCTCTATAGAAAGTTCCTCCAGACCCAGTACAAAGCCAGCTTCTCAAAGACAAGATGAAACTAATTTGAGGCAACACATATATGTCTGTTCCTTGGATAAAAAAGGGAATTCCACTCAGTGGGGGTCTTGTTAGCATTATTCTCAGTTTTTATTTCATTCTCACACAGAACTTGAAAGTTGTCAGAGAACAATCAGTGGAAGTGTGTCAAATGAAATAAAGTTTAACACCCCTCTCTCCTTTCTGTTGGAACATATTTCTGAACCGAGGTCTCCAGCATTTCTGAATCCAGGCCTCCAGCATTGCTGACATAATTAATTGCATGTATTAAGTGTTCTAATTATAGCAATTCAGGTGGTTAGCCACCTAAATGAGTGTATAATTATTTAGAAACACTTCTGATTGCAGTACTGGCGTCCTCAAGGCCCAATTATAAAATGAAAAACAAACCCCAAGCCTAAGAGCTGCAGACTTGGAAACGCTGATGCTAATTGCTATTATCCTGTTAATTAGATAGCCTCATATGAGTATGCACTAAATACCACCTGGATATCTTTTTCTTCTATCAAATCTCCGTTTGCTAATAACCTTCAGTGAACACTGATCTGATAATTTTTCAAGTGAAAAAAATTCTTCAAAATGGACTTTGCCCATGAGAAAACTTTGAGGGTTTTTTTTATCTATTTGATTTAATTTTGATGCAGGCATAGTTCAGAACGTTGTGATTAGCCGAAAACTGTCAAAGTTCAGTCCGTACCAATACCTCAACTGGGTCTGCCCAGCATGATCTTCTGTTTCACAGGAGGGGGACTCACAGATTAAATGTGCTGTTCTCTAATAGTACACTGTAAAGAAGATTACATCTTTTCTAAGGCATGTGGTCTTCTTTCTGTGCCAGACAACTCAGTGTAGAGTGTACATCGTCAGGCTCCCAGTCACTGTGAGGAGAAAATATATTAATTTTATAACATGGAAAAATATTTCCTCTTTGGAAACATGATTATTAAAGTGGGACAAAATGAAACATTGTCATTTCAGACTCCAATGCTTTCAAAATCTTTTGTTTCATAACTTTCCCGTGAGTTAGGGTGGAAACAAAGGCAGGAAAATCAGAATTCCCCAGAGGATAAAACCACAGATTTCCTCACTTCTAACAAAGAATTTTTCCTGTTCTTTAACAGTTAGTCACAAGCAGTTGGTATATGAACATTTTCCTTCTGTTCATTCACTGGCTAAGCTAAATGTCTGCAAGAAAAATTGCAAATAAATTGCATATTTTCCTGAAGGTAAAGTAAAAATGCAGAATCTTTTAACAAAAGCAGTTTTCAATAAGCAAGTGAAATCACTAGAAAGAAGTAGCTAAGAAAACCTGGTTTCACAGGTAACTTTGCATAGGTGATGCTTGTAACTTTGAGGAAGAGATTTCTTTCTGTGGTAAACTACCAAAAAAGCATATTTTCAAAATGCTTATTTTCAGTATCGGGCAAATGAGTCCTACAAAATTTTTATGCATGTTCTGACATGAAATACAGTGTGGAAAAACAACAAGTATCTGTGGTCATTCAAAGTTTTCTGTGAGCTCCTCTGTGTGTGGTTGCTGTTGCCTGCAAAATGGTTTATGGATACAGAAATTTTGAAGAAAAGGAAGATCATGATTTTTTGCCTGTGGTTGAAATGTCAATTCACGTAACACTGTAGTAATTTAACCACTCTGTGATTCTGTGATACTCTCTCTTGGCACAAAGATTATTAGAAACTGATGCTGGAGCTCAAAAAGGGGCTGTGACTTTAGTGATGGGAGAACATATGTGTTTTTGACAAGACCTTTGAAGGGTGAATCTGAAGGTGATAGTAAGTCAGTTGAAGATAGTAAGTCAATTTTAGAGTTAGCTTTCAACAAAGGTTTCTGCTAGTATAAAGTGGTTCTTGTGTACCAGAAGTCAATGGGAGGCATTAGGGGAGGCCAAGGTGATTTTATTTTAGAACAGCTAATTTCAAGGGTTCACACTGCCATGATGACGTACTCATAACCATGCAGACAGATGTGCCCAGTCCGTCCAACACATCTGTGTGCCATCTGCACATAATCCAGGCAGGCTGCTCAGGATCTCATGCATTTATGTGCAGGACCAAGCAATCCTCTACTGAGTCTTCACTGTTTCTCCTGGCATCTTTTCAGGCTGATAGCCAGGAGCCAATGAACCTTTTTTTTACCTTTGGGAGCTGACGGGACTCAGAATCTTTTACCTCTCCATACTCTGCCAGCTCTGTGAGTCATTAGGGTTTATTCTTTAGCCTTTGTCTCCTCACCTCCCACCCTCCAGTCTCTTGTCCTCTGCCCACTTCTGTATTGTCTCCCATCACCTTTTAGAGGCTGGAGTGCTTTTTTTCAGTCTGGGTGGAAGCCGTCCTTACTGTAAGCTTTCCTTTTTGTTTCTGAATTGGATGCCCTAAAAAGCTGCAAACAAATGCGCTGTGATATCGATGGGGCAGGTCCTACAAACACCTGCCATCCTCTTAGAGCTTTTTCTGCTGTTTTTCCTTCTCTAACACTTGCAGACCTTCCCCTTTTTTTCCTCCAGTCCTGCCCATCTAAGCATTTGCATTATGAATCTCCATAATTACTGGGAGCATGACTTACCACAGGCGGAGTAATAACGATAAAAGCATTTTGTGCTTTCAGACCCTCCTTGCACTTCCCTAGAGAGCAATACTCTCTTTCCTGCACCATAGCCTGGTCTCCCTGCCTGGGAGAAAGACGTGGAAAAGGCAAGTAAATAATCTCTGCTGCTTCAGTTCAAGAGAGGAGGCTAGAAGACGAACACTGGCAAATTTAAAGAAAAAAATAAGGCATTTTTTAACAGTATGTAAAGGTCTTTATATCAAGGCCAAATGCTTTTCTGGAAAGTTACTTTAGTCCTACACAAGGCTTTTGGCTCAGGGCAAGGGCAGCTGTGTGAAATGCAATCCCCTGCGCAGTTGAGCGGGTCACATTTATGATCTAATGGTCGTGTTTGGCTCGAGATGCTGGGGATGTCTTACATTGCTGAGTATCTGCTGAACACAAGGCTGATTCCCAGACAGGTTGCTCAGGTGCTCAGGAGATGGAGTAGAGGTTTAGTAGAGGTTTAGAGGATGGAGAGGGGAGAAAGATTTGGAGAAGAGCGTCTGCGTAGTGGGCAATGCAGTGATAGTTTGAACCAAGCCTGCTGAACCATCTCCCTTTTTCCTTGTCTTCATTAAGGGAAAAAAATATGCTACCACTTTTGTTTGTTTATTTATTTATTTATTTATTTATTTTAAGCCATGCTATAGATGGAATGCTTCTTCATTTGGGATCTCTAACTACCTTAAAATCCTCGGTGGAGTAAGCCTCATGACACTTCCATGACTTAGCCAGGTTTTACACTTAGCTTGCAGAGTTATAAATGAGAAAATAGCTGGGTTAAAGGGCTCACACGAGATCACCCAGAGAGACAGAGGCCAGTTAAATCAATCAAGTCAACAGCCCAGGAGTTGTGTTTCTACAGCCCCTGCTGTAACTACTAAATCACAACAGCTACCAGGGAAAGATCCTGCCAAAAGCCAGTGTTTTTTGTTTTTTAAACCACAAGAAGCATTTTGCTCAATTCCACAGGGTCTCTCTCTAGTACTTGGTACGGATTAATTAATTACTTATTTTCTACAAGAAATGTAAAGCCTTGAGCAGCCCAGAGGCCACTGAAGTTTTAATTCTCAGAATTATTCCCCAACTTGACTGTTATCCAGTTCCTATTCAGGCAAGATAGGAATTAAGATTAATGAACCCAAACAAACTGGTATTTCAGAGAATCAGTCCTTGCCAGGCATTATATTCTCATGACAGAAAATCATTGAGGCATAAATACAGCGCTCGGTCATTGGTGTGTATTAACAACACCACGTTGTTCCAATAAATGCTGAATACAGTGAAGAGGAAAATGGAGCATTAATCTCCGTGAATTCACATTGTGGCACTTTTTTGAAATCAGTAAACCAGGCAGCATCATTTCTAGTTCCCCTGCATCTCTGCAAACACTGTTTGGGTTCCAGAAAGGCATCTCCTCTGCTGGGAGGCTGTCTCGACTTGGTGAAGGCTGTCTCTCTTTTGCCTTTTTCTAATGAGATATTAAATTCTACATGAATTTTTTAAAAAATGTGAATCAATGAAGGAGCAAGTCATAAGGAGGTAGAAGTTAAACAATATTATTTTCTAATAGGATTAGGGGCTGTTGTAATAGGTGGGGCAAAACCATGTTGTTGTCAGCTTTTGTTTGTTTTCCAATAAGGTTATTGTGGCTAGAGTCTGTTTTCTACGCAAATGAGAACTGGCATGGGGACAAAAGCATTTCAGCTGTCCAAGGACCAGAAGTAGCCATGGTACAGTGCTAATGCAGGAAGTTATTGTGGCAATTTCTAGAAGCAATTTGCTCAGGAAAAAAAAATCTTTCTGTGTTTGTATTACCACACTGAAAAGACAGCCCTGTGACATCATCTTGTTTGCTCTGTTCAGCTGAAAGAAGTGAAGATATAAAATAGCAGGCACGTTTATTCTGCTGCCAACAAAACACAGAGGAAAGATGTAACCAAAATATCCAATGGTTACTTTAGTTTTCAGAGACAGTTCAGCAGATGAATTGTTCGAGGGCAGTTGGGCTCCCAGACACAAGAGCATTCTGTAGTAAGCTTAATTACTCATTTTAGCTATGCATTTTAAGTAGCAGGAGACTAACACAGAGGTTTTCTCCCACTTTCTCAATAAACCCACTTTGTAATATTACAGAACAATCTTGTAACTAAAAACTCCAACTGTCAAGGTTTTAAAAAAAAAAAAAAAAAAAAAACCCCAAACT
>VXAV01000033.1:115135-130641 GCA_013399715.1 Alectura lathami
TCTCTCTTTCAGTTATTTTAAACAGAAAATGTTTGACTTCTTTGGCTTAGGCTACTGCCTTGCTACAATTGAGGAAATAAATCTTAAATGTGTCCAAGTGTTTAAGTTAAAAGCAGTGACTTTTCACAGTGAGACAGGAGCAGAGGACCAGACCTGGGGCTGTAGGGCCTCCTTGGCATGCTGCAGTCCCACGACACTCTGCAGCCCCAAAGCTGCTCTCAGGACCTGAAGAGGGGAAAGCTGGACCAGCTAGCAAAGAGGGGCTCCATTCTCCCTCACCCACAGCACAGTTACTGGATAGTTACTCAACAACAAATCAGGGTGGGAACTACTTATAGCATATATGTTCCAGGCCCTCCGCCTACTCCCCATCCTCTTTTTCCCTGCCCTACCACAGCGTTATGAGAGCTCAGAAGTCCATAAGCCAAACCAGGAAAGACTCATTGTATTTAAGGACAGCTTTGACTGTTCTTGAAATCAAGCACCCTGCAGAGCAATCAGTTAACAGAGAGGCAAGGAACACGTGCTTTTGGTAAAATGGTCCAAGGCTCTGGTCCTCTTTGTAGATGCAGTTTAAGATGATGTCAGTATCGTTTATGCGTCCAAGTATGTGCTATTTCAGTAGACATTTCATGGAATCCATTATAGTTATGGATGTTACAGACTTCTATAACTAATTTTTCCTTACGTGCACATAATTTTAAAAAACCCTGATTACTTACGTTGAATTCTCATTTTGTTTTACTTTATGGTCTTTTGGGGGGAGGTTTTAAAAATCCCTGCCTTTTGTTCAGGTTAAAAGATAGGAAAGTACTCTGTTTTCTGCTGATACAGCTCTAACCATATTCTTTAGAACAAAAACGTGTACAAAAACATACACAAAACTAGCGCACCCAATAGAATCATAGAATCATTAAGGTTGGAAAAGACCTTTAAGATCAGCTAGTCCAACCATACAGTAACAGTCCGCTTCATCATGGACCCCATTCGTAAGGAGGTATAGAGTTTGTACTCGGTTCTGTGAGTAAAGCTTTTTAAAGTAAAGTTTTTTTAAGTAAAGTAATTAAAAGCATTTTATGGTGTACTGGGGAGCATCTCTTCGTGTGTGTGTGCCACTGCCCACTGCTGCGCAGAGGCAGGAGAGACTGGCTCCTTCCATAGGGGCAGAGGTCTGGTCACCCACCTGTATTCCTGCTTAGAGCAAGAGCCGGGTCCCACTGACGTCATTTCAGAGCTAGAGCTATGTAAGGAGTTCGATCTTCACATCCATGGGATAATACCTGCAAACACCTGGCCATTTCTGTCTACTGTCAGTAGAAAATGCCATGTGGAAAGAGTACGCAAATATGGTGTTCACCACAGTCCCCACAGGTCGTTTTATCGTGAGTTGCATCTCCCGAAATATCTAGGAGCTTTGTTGTGTTTCTGTTGGGCATTACTGAAACACAGCCTAAGGCACCTCTGGCCTTTTGTTCTCTTATTATTATGGTTCTGGCATGCAGCACACTGACACCCTCTGAGGGTTTTGCATTTTCCAACTTACTGGGCTAAAATGTAAACATCAGCAAGATAAATATTTTGGGATAAATGCAGAGACAAATGTAACCTGGCCAGCAATAGGTGCGATTATCCATTCTAGGCATTAGTGCTAGGAAACTGAAAATCAACTAAAATCTCTTAAAGTGTTTAGAATTGCAGCCGGTCACACTGCCACCACCCCCAGTTAAGAGGGCAGCAGGGAGTTCAGCTGCCAGTTGCTTGCTGCCATCTAAAGCCATTATGCTTTTTTGGGATTTTTAGATGTACTTAAGGTAACATATCCACATATATCAATATGAATTTTGAATTATAATCTGGAGGAGTTTTCTGAGAGTTTTTCTATTTGGTTGGTTTTAGTTATATTTTGCTGTACTTCACAAATAAATGACATTTGTGTCTTAAAATGAAGCCTGTTCAGCTGTGTGTCAGCTTCCAAGGGTCCGCCTCATAGTTTTGGAAACTTAAACTTGATAAGACATTGGAGAAAGTACTGTAGCCTGATTTCTGCTGAAGGAGGAGATTAGGAGTAAATGGATGCCTTGGTTCATTTCCATCTCTGACATCATTCAACTTATCTATCTGAGGCTGTTTAAACCATTCCATGAAAAATTGCATATGGATTACTCTAAAAAAAAATAATAATAATCAAATAAAATTTAAAAAACCCTCTTAAGTACATATATGAAATTTCACATCAGTTATAGCTAGCGGATAGTTTCAAGCTTTTATTTTTACTGGCACACGAAGCAGGTAGGCTAAACCTTAAACCCTAAAAATATGATCATCCTCTGGTTTTAAATATATATGTATCCCTACTAGTGGCTGACAGGCAAAGATTTCGCTGTGGAATAGGTGTCATTTACAAGCAGAATGTTGTCTCCATTCTAGTCACCAGACCCGGGAGCTCAGCTGGGGCCCTGAGTGTCAAGCTGAGCGCTTTTCTTTCCCCATAATAAAGGTCCTGCAGGCTAAACTACTGGTGGGCCGTCAGTGGCACTTCTGAAATGCCTTTGATGGGCTTACACAAATGCAAAGATTCGTACTTAACAATGCGATTGATGGTACACAAGAAGTTTCTGAATCATGCTCACCCTGCTTTCTCTTCCATGTTGTTGCATATGTGAGTGCATATATATGGATATGTGCCTGAATACATATAAATATGTGAAGTGTGGGGATTTATGTGGTATAGATATCTGAATTCCATCCACATTTGTGCATGTATTTAATATTAAACAGTGACGTGAAATAGAAAGAGCAACAAAATGCAACTGAAAACTTATTTTTAAAAATCAGTTCCTGTCACTCTGGAACCTTACTCAGAAGCACTGATTTTATCAGAGAGAAATTAAAAAAAAATAATAAAATAAAAAATAAACAGTTCTTAGATAAAGGCCCTGTTTGTTATCTCTTACTTCACATTGAAAAGATACACTGTCATCTTTCAACTTTTTAAAGCCTTTTTCTCCAAACTGTGACATCCAAGTAGCTGGCCAAGACTATACTTCCTTTTTCCAGTCAGATGCGCCGGGAAGATGCAGCAGGCTGTTTTCAGGAAAATGTTGCTGGCAAGCTTTTCTAGGGTTATCACTGCATGTCAGAGATGTTGTTTGCATAGAACATAGGCTTCTTATCAATGCTGTTTCCTTGGAAGTCAAATTTTATTTTTCTTAATTCACTCATTTTGAATGAATGTAAAAGCCCATGGAGAAGGAATCAGTTCTTAAAATATTATTTCTCATAATTGCCAAATTCTTTCTGCTTCTCTACCCTGCTAAAATTTGCCACAAATAAGAGTGTGCGGTGTTTAATTGTTTGGTAGACTCACCTCCAGCCAAGTGGCACGATTAATGTTGTGCAAATACAGTATCCCCGCGTGAAATCCTGTAGATAATTTGTAATATGTTCAGTCCTGCATTTGAGTACCAATCCAGACAGCCACATGCACACACATGTGCCCAAAAGGTGTGGAAAGATTTTATTTCCCAGATGCTATGCTGTAATTTTTTTTACTTCCTAGAGAATTCAAAGTACTTCTTAAAGGACTTGTTTTCTGTGCAATGGAGCTCATGGGCAACAACTCAATAAAAGCAAAATACAGAATGCAGTCATGGTTCTAAAAACATTTCATGTTCTTCAGACTGATGCCAGTTGTATGCATTGACAGTAATCCTGTCTAATCCCCTCCACACGTATTCTTTGTACACCTGCTTTCATTGTCTCACTTATCAGTTTTTTATATTTATAACACAATATACAAGAGGGCAAAGCAGCAGAACAAAATACACGTGTGCACACAGTGTTCCATGCTACAATTTTGCACTGCAATTATAAAAAGAATTTGTAGATTTGGTACTTAAAGTCAACATCTTCCACTAAGATATTTTTCCTACTGTTTGTTTTGTTCCCCTCCCACCCCCCGGTGCATGTCTGTGTCTGTCTTTCTTGGCAGATTAACTGAAGCACATCGCACAGCTGTAAAAGTCATCAGGAGAATGCAATATTTTGTAGCCAGAAGAAAGTTTCAGGTAAGCAGCCCCGTTAACCATAAGACCAATTTGTAGGCTTAGCTACATGATGTTGAAAGCCATCTGGGAGTGAATTTGTCCTTGTGCATATGGATTTGATAAGGCAAAGGTACTGTTCAGTCTCTTGGCCTCATATTTACCCTACGCGGTGCTTTTCACAGTATGTGCAAAAACACCAGTTATCCATGGGTATAGTGTAACATGCAAATATTCAGAATTTGTGGAGTCTGCATAGTTACTTTTCAATTATGTTTTTTACTGCAATAGATTTTTGTTTCTTTGTTGGTTTGTTTTACTATACTGACCAACATACAAGCTGCTTACCTGTCCACTGGAAGGACTGACGACAAGACTCTGTTGGAGTGTCCAATGCCATTACTGCCTACACTGATCATCTAACAACCGATTACATGATGCTCAACTAATTGCACACTATGCATAGTTTATATATCAATGGATTTTACTGACTAGCACTAAGCTGTGTAAAGTTGCTTTCCAAATTTCTTTCCCAGCATGAGGCATCATAAAGAGGCCTTATTTTATGAAAATGTGGATCATCTGTCCTCTGGAAATCCACTGTCTTTATGTAGTTAAGTTAAATTGCTCAATCAGATTGCAAAGTGATCAAAATATATGTGTAGCTGCAGGAAAAATCTTGTTATCTTTTGCCTGTTTACTAAGGCCTGACACGATAAAAATTGTTTGGAATGTGATTCTGGTATCACCCTTCTCATCACCCATATACCAGTGATGCCATGGAAATAAATAATTAATTTCTAGCCTGATTTTCAAAGCTCCTGTTACTTCCATCTGAAGGTTCATGTTTTTTTTTTTTTGCCCAAGATGTTCCATAGTGAGATAATCAGATTTCATAATCATTTTGAAGAGGTTTTGAAAAGATAAAGGAAAAGCCTAAATTTCAAGCAAGTTTTATTAGGGCTGAGCACTTAATTGCCAGGGGTAGAAATTTGAGATAAGCTTGCAGTGCTCAGAGGACTCTGAATTAGAGCTGACAGCCTAGTACATACAATTCCCAACCTCATGCAGAAACATCTTCAGATGACCTTATCTTATGAAAGAAGAATAGGAAATGTTGGTTTGTTCAACTCAGCAAACAAGAGACCAGGATGATTGTATTGAAAATGCATCAGAGAAAATATGGGTAATTAAATAATAATAATAATAATAATAATAATAATAATGTAATTAAATTAAGAATGCAATTCCTGGAAAATAAAATCAACATCCGAATGAGTTAGGACAAAAATCAGGATTTCTAAACATCAGAGACTTAATGTTCTGGAGCTGTAATCCAAGAGCATTCATACCAAACCTTAAAAACCGAACTTGATCAGTCTGTGGAGAGCAGACAGGGAAGAAGCAGCAGGAATTCTCTTTTGGTCTTTCCTTTCCTGAGGCTGTGAAACATATCTGATAAGCCTCCCCATGCTAAAAGGATTTTGGATGTTCAGAACCAAGTGGTGTTATTCTGAGTTTTGCCTGAAGAGCCTTAAGCGCACTGGATGTAGAGGACTAAGCTGAAATGGGGGAAAAGAAGTGGGCAGAATGAAAGTTAAAGTCCAAGTTGTACATCTACCCTGGAAGGCCCATTACACCCCTCCCAAAATTATACTGTGCATCCTAGTATTTCTTAATAAAAACGTGACAAGGTATTTGCGCCTACAAAGTTTGGCAGAACATAAAATGCTCAGATCTAAAACTTTATGGAAAAGGATGAGATAAACATGGCGAAAGTTGGAAGGATATTTTTACTGTGCTTTAGAGGTCTCAGGCAGACTGCAGTGTACAGCACTTTGCAACAGAAGGATTCAGAGCTGATGATTTAGTGAAAGGGATAGAAAACTTCTTTGGAGAGAGAAAGGAAATTTCATTGGGAATGAGAAGAATTACTTATCCACATAGCTGCCCATGGGGGAGAGGGGAGGAGGTGAGGAAAACTCCCGAGCACATCTAGGCACTGCGCCATGCATCATGTTTAAATAGAGAGTGTCCAAAGGAAAGGACAGAGGATTTAGCCAAAATGCTCTCAAAGCACCCCCGCTAGTCAATCTAAAGAGTGATACTGGCACTGTTTCTCCAGATGAAGACAATAGGCTGCTTTTCTGGCCAGAAATAGTGATGTGTCAGCGTCTGCAAGAAGTGAAGCTGGGGAAAGCAAAAAAAAAAAAAAAAAAAAAAAAAAAAAAAGGTGGTAAACTGAAAGCTGAAACCACCCTCCCGCCAAAGTATCTCTTCTAAGAAATGCACACGTATGTGCACACTGCCAAACCTATGCACTCCTCTGGAAGTAACAATACAGATATGTGCTGGTGGCCGAGCTCAGGGAAGGCATTTTGTCACGAAGAGCTTTTGCTTCTTCATTCATTTCACAGGATTTGTTTCCATTCCAGTTCCATGCTTTCATTTGAAATTTCTAGGATCTGTGGCTGCCTTCCAAGCATGACTCCAGCACATACTGTAGGTGTTCAATGCATGTGTGCACTGGTGCATGCTAATGGCTCTGGCTGAAGCTGTGACAGAGTGGAAACAGACAACAAGATGACTAATGAGCTGTTTTCAGTAATTTCCAATTACAAGATTTGCAGTTTACCTTTCTTTTTTTTCTTCTCTTCTTGAATCAGAGCCAAAAAGGAGACATCTTGCCCCAAATTTCCCATAAGGGTTGGATGGCTCTGAAAATGCTGGTGTTTTCAGAAGGATATTGTTTACATTTATTCTGCACGCACACACAGTACTTTTACTTAATAAAATTTACCATGGTGTACTTATTATAATTACATCACTGTGTGCATGTTCTCTAGACTTGTGTCAAAATTCTGCCCTAGTAGGAATAAACCAGGGCTTGGCAGAAGCAAATGGATACTCATTAGAATGGGAATAAAGGTAGGCAGATGGCAGATTTTTTTAGCTCTTTTGCATTTTTTATCTGTCCATTTTTTATTTATTTGAATTGCACCTTTTGTCTGACCTAGTAGGTATCATTGAAGACAAGAACCTCGAAGTCTACATGCAGCTGTCTTCATACTTATGCAAAGCATCTGGTCTCCCAGTTATTTAAGCAATAACATCTCTGTCGCCAGACATCTTTAGCGTTCAGAGGCATTTAATTCTGGGCCCAAGTGTTATGAACTGGGCCTATCTCTGTGGTTCAGTCCTCTGACATAATGATTCACATATGGTTTTGGAGTAAGCTGAGAGATAACACATCTTAGTCTTAGATAAGTTTTATATCTTGGTTTTGTGTTTTCAAATGCACTAGTAAGGTCTAATATTTTGCTCAGTATGAAGTAACATGAAAACATGACTCTAACTGACAGGAGGGGGAATCGTTTGGCTCCATCCCCACAATAATTGTACACTCCTGCAATGCTTACATATTTTGTATTCATTGCAAAAAACTTTGCGAAGTAGTGGCCAAATAACCTCTGAGAGAAAAAAAAAAAAAAAAAANAATAACCCCGGAAAGAAAAAAAAAAAAAAAGTAGAATGGAGGTCTGTCTGAAATAAAAATCAAGTTTAAACTATGCTTACATTTCAATCTTGTGACTCCTTTCACAGCAAGCGCGGAAACCGTACGATGTACGTGATGTGATTGAACAGTACTCACAAGGACACCTCAATATGATGGTTCGGATAAAGGAACTTCAAAGAAGGTAGGCCCTGTCTACCTCATGAAATATTTGATTTCTCTGGTGCCAGCTGGCTTTAGAGGAGATGTGTACTTAATGAACAGTAATTGTCCAAAACTGCAAGCACAACAGGGAGCACAATATCTAGAGGATTTAACTTAGAGTCATTTTTAACCCTTTTAATGACCAAGTGTACAATTATCCTTTATTCTCCTTTCTTCCTTCAAATGAAATTAAAAAAAAAAAAAAAGGTTCATGCTGTGAAGTTTATAGTATGTAGTGAGCCTTTCTGCACTCTTTTTAGAAAAGAAAAGCTTTTCAAATAATGATTTACCTTTCTGTCTCCTCTATATTTCTGATTTCCATGGCTGAGAGAAATCTGGTTCACTTGTACTGTCCTCTCTGTCTGGAAGTTTTCCCTGCCCACATTCTCCCTTACAGACTTTCTCTGCGTTTTGGGATTGCAGCTGAAATATTTTGCCACAAACCATTATATTCAGTTTCAGCACAAAGAGCTTTGTTCTTTACAAATTATCAGACCGAACTCCTCTGACTCTTGAAATGAAAAAAAAAAAACACATACACACACACACGAAAAAAAAAACCTCTATTGAGTGGAATCTACTGTGTCAACATATACAGATATTAAATCTGCCAGCATGACATTTAAGGAACAGTTGTGATTGTTATTAAGAAGCCATTCTGACTGTATAGTCTTTGTTATTAGATTACATTTGGGAGAGGACAACCATGTTTTCGTTACAACATAAAAGTCTAAGAAATAAAATACTAGTACTCACAAAAAGTAACAATAATAATATGGTTTAATTCTGGAAAAAAGCCCTCTGAATAACTAAACTGCTGACTGTATTTATGTGCTGTGAACCATGCTAGTCTGGTGGGTTTAGTTGCTTTAAGTTCAAAACTACTGTAAAATCTCATGTAAATTGCTCTCCTATGCTTTTCTTAGCAGCAGCGTTTAAATTGCTAAGTAATTCCACTGCTAGTAATTCTCTGTTTGCTTTTCAGATTGGACCATTCCTTGGGAAAGCCAGGCCTTTTCCTCCCAGGTATAGTGACTGTGTTTTAAGTATTTAGCGTCATAACTCTTTGAAAATACCAGAGGTTGTAGTAATATGGATTTATAAACCAGTCAATTATGAATTAATATGATCCTGTTATCAGGCCTTGGAATGACTGCGGAAATTAAGAAAAAATGTTAGAAATGCTTATCAGTGCACAACAAGGTGCAAGTATCTGACTGGAAAATTTTCTACAAAAAATATTAGTTCTACGTCTTTTGTGCTGGTTTAGAAAATATGTTGGTTAAAAAGATACCTTACTTTCTGGACAACTTATGGATTTTAGTTTTGGAAAGCTCAAAGGTAGATCAAAAGTATCATTCAGGAGTAACTGGGGTATCTTGGACCCTAGAGAGATAGAAGTGGTATGAAATTTAATCATGATAAGTGCAAGATCAGATACAGGGAAACTAATTAAAAAAACACTACTTGTTGGTAATGGTGAACAGTTTGGCATGTCTGAGAAAAAGAAAGATCTGGTATGCTAATTAATTGTACACAAATGATCATTGAATGTAAAAAAAATGCCGTGATGTATCCATAAAAAAATTGGTCTGATCCTAGGATCAGAATATTTTCAAGTCGTATAAGAGACATATGTATGTTATTGCAGAAGGCTCAGGTAAGGCCTTCAGTGGAATATTGCACAAAAATGTTATTTCACATCTTTAGGAAAGACTAACTGAAAAAAAGATAGCTGAAAAAGAAATAGTAGGATAGCCAGTGAAAAGGAGAACTTGTTCTATTAGTGGTTTTAATTTATCAAAGCCAAGGCCTGGGAGGATAGTCTGTAATTGCACAAGAGGAATAATTACCTGTGAGATGAAAGAAATACGTAAAGGACAGTATAATCATAGAATCATAGAATCATATGAATAGGGAAGGAGCGTTAAAGGTCATCTAGTCTAACTCCCCTGCAGAGAGCAGGGACATCTACAGCTGGATCAGGGTGCCCAGAGCCCTGTCCAGCCTGACCATATGTCCACGAACGAGGCATCCACCACCTCTCTGGGCAACCTGTTCCACTGCTTCACTGCCCTTATCGTAAAAAACCTGTTCCTTAAATGTCTCCTCTCTAAGTCTGTAACCGTTTCCCCTGGTCCTGTCACAACAGACCCTGCTAAAGAGCCTGTCCCCTTCTTTCTTACAGCCCCCCTTTAGACACTGAAAGGCTGCTATCAGGTCTCCCCGGGGCCTTCCCTTCTCCAGGCTGAACAGCCCCAGCTCTGTCAGTCTGTCCTCACAGGGGAAGTGTTTCATGCCTCGGATCATTTCTGTGTCCCTCCTCTGGATCTGCTCCAACAGCTCCATGTCCCTCCTGTGCTGAGAACTCCCCATCTGGACGCAGCGCTCCAGGTGTGGTCACACCAGCGTGGAGCAGAGGGGCAGGATCCCCTCCCTTGCCCTGCTGGCCACGCTTCTTTGGATGCAGCCCAGGATGCGGTTGGCTTTCTGGGCTGTGAGGGCACACCGCTGGCTCATGTCCAGCTTGTCATCCACCAGTACTCCCAGGTCCCTTTTGGTAGGAGGACTCTGCTCAATCCTTTCCTCCCCCACCTTGTATGGACAGTGAGGGCTGCCACGAGCCAGGTGCTAGTCTTTACAATTGTTTTTATTGAACTTGGTGAGGTTCTCCTGGGCCCACCACTCGAGCCTGTCTTGGTCCCTCTGGATGCATCCCATCCCAGTGGTGGTGCCCATGGAAGGCTGCTGCTGCTGCTGCCTGGGTGCTGCTGGGACTGGCAAGGAGCCAGGCTTACAGGTAGCCGTAATGCTCGGCTATGGCCTTGTCTCTCTTGCGCTGCACCAAGAACAGCACAGGGCTGATCTTCATGCGGTGAGCCACCTGCTCCCACTCCTGCTGGGCCAGGTTCTTCAAGCGCTCCCGCTCAGGCTGCTGCTCGGGCGTGATGGGCACCAACTCCTCCTGCTCCTCCAGAGGAGTGGGTGCCGCACGACCCTCCCTCCAGGGCCTCACGCAGGGCACGTAGTTCTGGCAGGAATGGCTGCTGCATGCGGGGCTGCCAGGGCAGTTCCTGCCGCAGTGTGGGGCTCCTCAGCGGGGAGCTGTCATGTCCAGCTTGTCATCCACCAGTACTCCCAAGTCCCTTTCGGCAGGGCTCTGCTAAATCCTTTCATCCCCCAGTATTTATTGATAGTGAGGGCTGCCACGACCCAGGTGCCAGAACTTGCATTTCGCTTTGTTGAAGCTCATCACGTTAGACTGTGCCCACTGCTCTAGCCTGTCGAGATCTCCCTGGATGGTATCCCATCCCTCAGGCATATCAACTGCACCACACAGCTCACTGTCATCTGCAGGCTTGCTCTCTATCCCGCTGTCAATGTCACTGATGAAGATATTGAAGACTGTCAGTCCCAGAATGGGCCCCTGAGCGACACCACTCGACACCTACCTCCATTGGGACATTGAGCCATTGACCACCACTCTCTGGATGCCATCCAGCACCAGTTCCTCATCACCAAAGAGTCCACCCACTAAATCCGTATCTTTCCAGTTTAGAGAGAAGGATGTTATGGGGGACTGTGTCAAAGGCCTTCCTGAAGTCCAGACAGATGACATCAGTGGCTCTTCCCTTGTCCATCGATGCAGTTATGTCATCGTAGGAGGCCACTAGGTTGGTTAGGCAGGACTTTCCCTTGAATAAGCCATGCTGGCTGTCAAAAATCACCTCCCTGTCTTCCACGTGCCTTAGCATAGCTCCCAGGAGCATCTGGAATCTATGCAGAAGAGCGAGACGGGCAAATAAGCAGAAGATCAAAAGTCTGGTAATTTGTCATAAATACTTTTAAGGTGAAAGTTGGAGGGAAGTTTCCAGTGGGAAACATCTGGTGAGAATAATGGTGATCAGAAGTCTGAGGATGGGAGAGACTGAAAGATGTGACCATTTGTTATAGTAAGAGGTTGTCTTCAAATTTCCAGAGGTCTCATCTCATTCTGTGTCCCTACAAGCTCAAAAATGTTTTAGGAAATGACGTCCCGAATCCGTAACTGACTTTGAACACTCATGACAGTAAAAGTGTAACTGAGAGTCAAGGTGTGCCCAAGTTATTTCAGAACCTTTAAAAAATTTCTTCATACTACCAGAGGTTAAAATTATTTGTACAATCAGAATGAGGACTGCCTCTCAAAACACAACACATTTTTAAAGTCTGATTACAGCAGAAGGCTCAGTAGTACAATCATCTTCCCTGTAGATTATATGGTTTTGGATCACAGGAAAATAATCTTTTATCTTGAATACTTCTATAAATATTTATGCTTGGGAATTCATTCAAAAATGTGCAAACTGAATTTACACAAAAACTTTGCTTACTTCCAAGAATGTTTTGTTTTATTTCAAATTTAACATTTTCAAATTAGAACTGTAATTTGCATTCAAAGAAAAAATCTAGACCCTTTTTAATGAAAGATCTTCCTCTTTCAGAGGGAAGAATTAGAAGTGTTGGCAGCAGAGAAGTTAACTGTGAAATAACTTTCTGAGCAGTTTGGGAAGTGTCAGATTTTGCTGAAGATGTTTGGGATTTTAGGCACCAAATCTTTGATCGAAAAGGTCATAGCAACCAGTGGGAGGATCTCAGATCGGTCTGTGGATTTGAATGAGTGTTGAAAGTGTTCCAAGAGTTCATGTTTTGAAAAAAGCCTAAGTTACTTAGGAAGAGCCCTGGAACTGTGTCTGTGAGCTATCACTTATACAGTCCTGGTCAACTCATATGGAAAACCTACATACAGAACCACAAAAGTGGATGATCTGCCTGTAGGCCTGAGGTTAAGCAGAACCTGCTATTCCAGGCACATCCTGGAGAAAGAGCCGAGCTGATTAAAAAATTCAAGTCAAAGTCTGCCATAGGATTTTTATCATTCATTATCATTTTTCTAATAAAAAATTCTTACTTTGACTTTATATTTGGAAAATCTACTAGCTTCTAGAGGTAAGATAAATTTGGGTAGGTTCATCTTCAAATTTTTTTTTTATGGCAGACAGTCTTACTGGGGAGAGCACTGCAGGACTTCAGAAATATTTGGGTAAACCATGATCTGTGCTCTGGGGAAGATTATGGCATCCCTGTCATTCAACTAGCTTCCCTTGTTAGTTTTCTCTTGCAACAAGATTAGTGCTGAATAGCTGCTTTGAGACAGCTCCCTCAGACGCAGAACCAAAATCTGACCCTGCTTCTGCCTGCGCAACAGGGCAACACAACAAAGTTCTTCCTCTTGCATAGACATACGGCTCTGCTTTCGTATGAACTGGGTGCATACTGACTGAGAAAGCTAACACAGTTGGTAGGGCTGCAAAACTGGGTAAGGTCAATTATGGCTTCACAAGACCAAAACCAGAAGTTTTTTTGGTCTAGTAGTTATTTTATCTAAAACCTTCCACAAATCCAAAAATAAGATAAGTGGCTCCAGATAAATGGTCTGCAGAACTATGACTAGGGTTAATTTATGATCAGCCCTGGTATTATCCAACCCATCAGTAATCGAGTGACAAACAGTGATGAGTGGTTATAGTATTGGTCTGGTTTGGGTGGAAACAGTTTTGCACTATCATCCTCCTCTGGAATATAGAGTTCGGCCTGAGTGTTCCTCAGAACGGGTATAATTTTTAATTATACATTTAAAAACATATTTTCAGTCTGATATTTTTTTCCAGTTCAAAGGAATTACTAAAAACCTCATTTATAAACGATATGGGTGTTTTCCCCAGACTATGTTATTTTTGCATTGATGGCAAGCAGAAGAGAGATGACAGTGCAAAGAAAACGAAACCACTAAGGAGAAAAACATGAGAGGAATTTTTCTTTCCAGCTCCTTTTATTTTTCCTGTTTTATTTTACTTTTATTCAAAGAATCCTAGGGTCTGATTCCAAGCCTGTTGAAATGGAGTCTTTCCAGTTAATTCAGTTGGTCTGGGATCAGGCTGTTACTGAAACCCTGTTGTCAACATTTGTAATATTATATGAAGTCAGTGCAGTGTGTCTATAGCATTATTACTTTTCAAAAGTGAATGATGTCATAAAAGATCCAGAATCTGAATTCAGTGGAAGCAATTTTTTTGAAGTTAGTTTTTCAAAGATTAAAAGCACTAAAAGCTGTGCTAAAATGAGATAAGGGTAAAAGAACATAATAACAGCCAAGCTGGGTCAGGCCAGTCCTGTCTCTGATGGAGCCAGAAGCAAGGTGCTTTGGGACATGTATAAGAAAAGGGCATGCACAAGACTCTAACCTTCCTGTAAGCTTCCAGCCATTTGCAGATCAGAGACTTCCTGGCGTTGTTTCTGTGTATTTAGTAGTCCTAACTGGTTTGTGCTTAACAAACTTGTCTGGTTTCCCCTGAACCCCACGTAAACTTTTAACATCTGCGATATCCTGTGACCAAAGTTTCATGATTTAACTTACACGTACACATATTGTCAGGAATCCTCCCTTCTTGCTTGTTTTGATCCTGGCTCCTACCAGCTTTGTTTGAGACTTCCAGTATCAGGAACAGATTTTTAAACATTAAGACGATAATGAATACATTTTCCAAAGAGTTGAATCCCATTTTTAAGGATTTGCCCAGAAGAATGCGTCTTATCTTCACTGAAACCCATCTCACTGTTCCAGATAACACAAACAATTCTGTAAGATGAAACAAAGATTCTCATGCAAACACCTTTATCAATGAAAGCGCCGATATGGAGGCAAATCGTGTGTTAATAAAATTCCTTGAATTAACAAAGCAGACACTTCTGTAATGATATAGATAAGAAGAGTGTAATACTTAATCTTCACTACGTATGATGGAGTTAATTGCTTTTGAATGCAATTTTTGAGACTTAGTACGGCTTTTCAGGGGCAAAAGTGATGCATAATGCCAAGGTAAAATAAAAGATCCAGTGTTAGGGTTCATAAAAGTAGGCAAAGGACTGATGTTTATCGTCAGTTCCTCTGAACATTTGAGTCTACAAAAAGAGGTGTAAAGCTCTGCAGGAAAATAGGCTTTCTTGTAAACTTTTGCCAGTTTCATCACTTGCTTTATTTCTTGCTTTCTCTAGTCCCAGTGTTAAACGATACCATTTCCTAGGGTTTTGTGACATCTTTAGCAAACTGGAATATCCTAGGTGTAAGAAAGCTCAAATTCTTAATATTCTCTTTGAAAAAAGAATGACTTTCAGATAGATTTTAAACATTTTGAGTTAGCTTACCCCTAATGGCATGCAATGTAGAAGTAAAAATTGAGGAAAGGCTCTTACTCTGTAAAAATAGAGTGGATCATTGCCAACTTTTATCGTTTTCAGACCATCTGGCTGCAATTCATTCACTCTCATAATGCTCCCCATAAGTATTTTTTCTAACCAAAGAAAAAATTGTTTTTGTAGAAGTTTGATGTATTCTGATGAGATGGAGCAAAGTAATTAAGTAAAAATTAAGAGTATGGTACTGTCTGTAATTTGATTTGCTTTTTTGCCCATTTCAGATGGAATGTTTTTTTTTTTTTAATGAAAGGAAAAAAGGAAACAAAATTTGAATAAGCAGAGAAGTTTCATTTATATCATGTGCTTACTCTCAGAGAAAGAGTTGGGGTTAGTCTGTTGTTTTCTCAACTAGGGTAGGGAATACTGGAATATTTTAAAAGCTTCTTCTTTTTTTTTTTTTTTTTTTTTTTTTTTTTTTTTTCAGGTGCGCCTGAAACTGGGTTTTTTTT
>VXAV01000033.1:139566-157314 GCA_013399715.1 Alectura lathami
CGCACAAATGTGTGGAGGTCAAAAATTAACAAATCTAATGTGACTTGCAGTTACTTGTAGATCTCTTGTGAACGAGTATTGTACTTATTCCTGGAGAACATCCTGACCAAGGAGAAGGACAAGAAGTTCATGAGAGATGCTGTGAATTTATATCTGAGATGGGATACCAGTAAATACAGTCAAAACTCAATCTCATTTATTCCATAGCAGTCCAGCACAAATCCATCAGTTCTGCACCCTGCCATTAGATTTTTATTCTAAGTCATTAGATTTTTTTTTTGAAGTTATCACATAATTAAAAATAAATAAATAAATAAAACATCTTAAAAATAATCTTGTTGCAGCTGATGCTTTAAGCCAAATTGTGCTTTCATTTATGCCAACAGAGATTTACACAGGTGTAAATTATAGCAAATTTCTTACATGGCTTTAAGTAAAATTCCAGCTTGTGTCCTCACATCCTGCTCAGCAGCAGTGAATCGACAGAGATGAGGTGAAAGCAGAAATGGGACTCAAAAACTGGGAATTATTCTGAGTGAAACCATATTTTTCATCTGTTATGGCTAAGAAGATCTTTGTGGTATACTGGTGATTTAGGGAACTTGACATTGTGCATGTGTTTGTGTACTGAAACATCAAGGTAGTTTGAAGGCCAAGTAATGCTGATTGACTAGCTTAGATCTTAGCTCCACAGCTTATCTACTTTGCTAGCCGACTTCTTAATGCAGAGAGGAACTATGGCAGCCTGGATTACTTTTGACCATTTAGCATGGTTTTACGCTTCTGAGGTAAACCTTGTTTCATGAAGTTGGAGAGGGAAAGGCCAGTTTTGATCTCCTTGGTTATGATGGTGATGTCTGAAGGTTCGGAAAAAAATAAGACCTGACTGAAACATCTTTTGAGCAAAAGGAGAGAACACAGGTAAATCATATATTCTGAGGCATATCTGGGTGAATTATGCCCGAATTCTTCCCTTATGGTTCTTGTTATGAAGACTTATCATCCATGGTACATGGTAGCACCCTCCTATTATTAAGGTTATATGCCACTTTCCATTATAAAACTTCTTATTTATTTGCTTATATATCTTTGCCAAACTTTAGCCATCTGGGCTGAAATTTTCCAAGGCAGATGTCTGCCTCAGGCTGAGATTTTCTGGAAAATTTATATATGAGTGTGGGTCATCTATTTTATATCACAGTAACATGACCCACTGGAAGATTCTCCCAAAAGTAAACATAAAAATGCTGATGGAAAACACTTGAGTTTCTTCTAAATTTGAACGAGAAAACTGCACAGAAATGGAACATTATCTGCCAGTCTTGAGACCTAGAGGCCTGATCCAAAACATAGTGAACTCAGCAGGAGGCTTTCACATGGATCAGGCCCTGATTTTTAACGGGTGAGGGAGCAGAGGGTTTCACATAGTGAATGTTTGCCAGGATGCAATTCACCACCATAAATCAAACGTTAAATAATTCCAAAGCCCAATAAATGAGCGTGCAGATGGCAGTGTCTGTTCCCCAGTGATTGCACTGACTGTTGATTAGGATCCAGCTTGAATAGTTTGATTTCATTTATAGCAGTCCCAAGGATTGCTGTGTTTAGGCAGTTGATACAGTCTCATTGCTTTTCTGCTGTCTTGGCTGGAACTGCTTTGGTGGAACCAAAACCACACACCAATCTCTGCCCAGGACATCTTGGAGCACACTGTGTTGGAGGGAGGCAGGGGCTCACAGCCATATGCTGCATAGAAAAGTCTGTTTGCAGCTACCTTACATTTAAAAAGAAACAAGGAGAGTTTCTTGCATAAGGTATACCCTACACTAATGTTCCTTGATGAGACCATGCAGATTAACTGCGAATAACCATAGAAGGCAGTAGCAGAAAAGCGATTTAGGGATGCTGGTAAATAATGAAGCCTTTGGGAAATCAAATCTTTCATGGGCTATTACAGCACTGGACATCTAATTCATGCTGATGTGCCTGGGCTGTGTAACCTGCAGGGAACCTGACTGTCTTCCTGCTTACAGCCACTTCACAGAATCACAGAATCACAGAATTGTAGGGGTTGGAAGGGACCTCTGGAGGTCATCCAGTCCAACCCTCTGCTAAATCAGGTTGTTACAGTAGGTTGCACAGGAAAGCATCCAGGCAGGTTCTGAATATCTCCAGAGAAGGAGACTCCACAACTTCTCTGGGCAGCTTGTTCCAGTGCTCTGTTCCACACACAGTGAAGATTTTCCTCATGTTCAAATGGAACATCCTGTGTTCCAGTTTGTACCAGTAGTCACCACTGAAAATAGCCTGGCACCATCCACTTGATACTTGCCCTTTAAATATCTGTAAGTGCTATAAGTGTTGGTAAGATCCCCTCTCAGTCTTCTCTTCTCCAGGCTAAACAGCCCCTGGGCTCTCAGGCTTTCCTCATAAGGGAGATGGTCCGGGCCCCTGATCATCTTTGTAGTCCTCCACTGGACTCTCTCCAGTAGCTCTCTGTCTTTCTTGAACTGGGGAGCCCAGCACTGGACACAGTACTCCAGATGAGGCCTCACCAGGACAGAGTAAAGGGGGAGGAGAACCTCCCTCAGCCGGCTGGTCATGCTCTTGGCAATGCACCCCCAGGATACCATTGGTCTTCTTGGCCCTGAGGGCACACTGCTGGCTCATGTCCAACCTGTTGTCCACCAGGACACCCAGGTCCTTCACCTCAGAGCTCCTTTCCAGCAGGTCAGCCCCCAACCTGTACTGATGCATGTGGTTATTCCTCCCCAGGTGTAGGACTCCACTCTTGCCCTTGACGAACCTCACCAGGTTCCTCTCCGCCCAGCTCTCCAGCCTGTCCAGGTTTCACTGAATGACAGCACAGCCTCCTGGGGTGTCAGTCACTCCCCCCAGCTTTGTATCATCAGCAAATTGCTGAGGATGCACTCTAACCCTTCATGCATGTCATCAATAAAGATGTCAAACAAGAGCAGACCCGGTACCAACCCCTGGGGAACACCACTAGCTACAGGCCCCCAGCTGCAACTCTGTGCCTCTGATCACAACCCTCTGAGCTCTGCCAGCCAGCCAGTTCTCAATCCACCTCACTGTCCACTCATCTGTCCCACACTTCCTAAGCTTACCTATGAGGATGTTATGGGAGACAGTGTCAGAAGCATTGCTGAAGTCAAGGCAGACAACATCCACTGCTCTCCCCTCATCTACCCAGCCGGTCATGTCACCATAGAAGGAAACCAGACTGGTCAAACATGATTGCCCCTTGGTGAATCCATGGTGACTATTTCTGATAATAATCTTTTCTTCCACTTACTTAGAGATGACATCCACTTCGGTCCATCCAGCCCAGGATACCTTCTATGAGAGCAGTGTAGCTGAGGTTCAGCAGTTCACCCAGGTTCAGACCATCCTTTTCTTAGTTACCATGCAATTATTAATTCAAATTGACCTGATAGTCTAGAACAAAAAAGATTGCATACTTAGGAGCTGCAGGAATTAATGGCAGATTATAGGGCCTTCAGTCATTAAAAGAGGACTGCAACAGGCCCTTGCATTGTGCAGATGGCAAAGGGGATTAAAGAGTTTCAAGACTGCACTCAGATTGAACATCCTGATCCACAACCCTCTGCTGGTTTGTGGCACACAGGGAGTGCATTGCTGGAATTGGAGCAAATAATTCTTCCTCCCAGTCTGATTAGGGAACAATGTGAAATGATGTCTCACTTAGGTAAAGGGCACCAAATCTTTCAAAGTATCATAATTGTTGTGAACCGAAATTGAGAAATAGGTCATGAGCTCAGAACAGTTGTCTTCCTGCAATTTTTGAGAAAATGGGTTCTTGGGTAGAAGACAAACACTCTGCTAATCGGAAGAAAAGACTTATGAGCTTGGCTCTTCTCAGGTGCTGCAGAGTCTGGCCACAAACATATAGGAAACAAAGCTCCATTGGCTCTGTTGTTGGGAAGATAAAGAAGAAATTTATTTATTACAGCTGGTGAGAAATGATATTTTTACCTCAAGTGTATTCTGGAGATGTTGATGATTTTTTTTTTTTTTTAATAAAAACTCAAATCCTCTCACAAAAACTTTGAGCTGAACTTCCAAAGAATGGCAGAAATCAGATCAGTTATAGGTATTTTATTGCTACACATTCATATTTTTAATACATTATTTCAAATTAGCTTAAAGTTCTAAGTGGTAAGTCATTATAGTCCCCAAAAGAAAATGCCTTCATTAAGAAATATGAAAAATAAGTATTTCAAAAATTATTCTGGCCTGCTTGAATAAAACAAATAAAGAAGTTCATTGAACCAGTCTTTTCTTATGAACAACTTCTTTAAAACTTGCTATTTTCTGATTAAATTTAATTAGAACAATTTTGGTGATCACCAATTGTTGCCAATGTTAAACAATTTAGTTTTGAAAGCTATTTTCAAATACAGATTTTGCAGCTGTTCTCAACTGCTTATGTGCATGCTGCAAGTGATGCCCTAATGGACAAGCTGCGAGTTTTACATTGGAACGTCTCTCCATCTGAAAATGACATTTTTTTTCCAGTGGAACATTTTTTTAAAAAGATGTCATATTCTATGGTACTGTACAGTAAATCATATTCTAAAAATAAGGATTTCCAATTTTCCATTTCAAAGTGACTTTTGGAAAATCAGAATTGGTGCAAAATATTCTGATTTTTCTTAAGGAATCATTGCAATTGAATTGATTTTTTTTTTCTGATTCATTTGTCTAAAATTGTTACTATTTCATTGTGTTCCAGAATGAAAAACATTCCAGAAACATGAAGAATTCACAGAGAACACAGAATAATATTCCTATAGGAAAAATAGTAATTTTTTTCTAGTCCTCCTTACTTCAGAATTACTATGGTTATATAACCTGACACAGTTTTCAGATTAGTAATTCAAAAGGAAATTTTTAATATTATTTGAAGTAAGGGAGGAAGAGAGAGAAAGTATCAAGAAACAGAGAAGCTCTTTCTTTCTGTATTTACTACCAGTTTGTTATTTGCAACACATACCTTTAAATTTTATATAGCAGCAAAATAGTGAGTAAATCAGTAACGCTTACTCAATTCTGTAACATAATCACTTTTCCTACTTGTAAACAATGTTGATAAGTGGCATTCATATTTTCCCTGTTTAGAAATTTGGTTTGGATTTCAGTGCTGAGTTCTGGGGTGTTTTAGTAAAATGCGTTTGTCAATGTGTCTAGTACATGCTGCAGCCCTTCAAGACCAGGAGAAGGGGTCCGGCTTCTGAGGCTGGGGAGGTGAGGTGTTGTGGGGTACCTCAGATCTCCTCTGATCACATAGGTACAGTGCTTAGTTCGTTACATGCTTGTTCCTCGTGGTGCCAGAAAATACCTCAGAATCACAGGATAATTCAGCCTGCAGGGACCTCAAGGAGGTGATTTAGTCGTTGCAGCACTGCATCACTTCTACGCTGAGTATAACACACTTCTCTGACAGTAACGTGTAGGCAAATGAAATAATCTCTCCAAATGTGCCGGCGTGCTGAAGGAAAGTCATGAAGCACAGAGCTGGCAGGCTTATACTTGTTTCAGAGACCCACAGCCCACAGCTGAAGTGTGCAAATGGAACATGGCTGTCCCTTGGGCTTCGGTGTTTTCAAAACTCGATGACCGTAAGTAATGAATATTCTGTGATACTTTCTTTTCTGAAAAAAATGCTAAAAAAGGAGGCTATAACTGAGATTAAACAGACCATTCTCTTTTCATTTCTCAAGAGGTGAAGGATACAGCGATGGCATATGAAGCAAGTTCAGCCTGTACGGAGAGTGGCTGTGGCCCTGTCGTTCACATTGTAGGCTCATATAGGGGCTGCTTTCTGTTGCCAGGCCAGGTTAAATGTCTGCTCGGGCTTCCATATGGATCCAGGATCTGGCTTGTACAGCTTCTTTGTCTCTTCAGAGTGGGAAATTGCAGTCTACCAAATCTATGGTGATATCCCAAGTCCCCTACTGCTCGGTGAGTTTCGTCAAGCTGGTATCTGGAGATACCTAATAAAGTGCACATTCTTAAAATTGCTAGTTTTCGCTCTGTAGATACACATGAAAAGCAGGAACCCTGAAGGCTCAAAAATCAGCAGAGAACTAGGAAAAATATCAGGTACATAGTGTTTATTTGGAATGTCAGGCTTTTAAAGACAGTCTAGTTATCAGACCCTGATAAATATTACTACACACTGTCCAGCGGACACAGAAATGCCACCTAAAAAGCCTCATAAATGCTCAGAACTAGGCCTCTTTGCAACCATAAGTGCATTACCAGCTGCTTTGCAAAGTGTTGCATAGGTTCAGGTGTCTCCCAGGCAGAAGGCAGTGCCATGAAGACATACCCTAGGAGGCAGCAGAAGCCCATGTTCTCTCTCAGAAACTCAAAACACATCAACCTCTGAATTTCCTACTCTGCCCTCCCATATGTGCTGGCTATTAGTGTTTGTTTTGTTACTGACTTTCAAGGTGCTTCGTGGCTGCAGCTTTTACATGCTCTGCAGAACTTGGCACCATACGTATCTAGAGATTTTCTACACTGAGTAAGTCATCTTGCTTGCCAGATGCTAAACCAGTAACCTGAGGAAGACTGAACCTATAACCTATAGCGAGACTGAATGGGTGCCATGCAAAGTCCATTAATATCTTTGTGCAATGCTCAGCTTGCCTCAGTATTTGTAATCAAACAGAAGAAATATCTGTTGTCTCCATGTAGCTGTGCCTCAGTTTCAAAACTGTGTAAAATCTGAAGGATGGTGGTCCTTCATGAACACTCAGAAACTGAAGCATGGCAGTCTGTTTTGCCAGCACCACCATGCATATCTGAAATTAATCTGGGCAAGTCACTTAGAAACCATTTTTGAAGGGCAGAAGGTCTGTATCCAGAGTATGCTCACCACAATGTTTTGATTACTTGAGAAATGGGATACCCATCTTCAGAAATGTATGCCTAGATAGTCAATACCATAGTAGTGCCCTTAGAAAATGTATTTCTGACCTGATCATTTACCCTCATCATTGAATCAGCACAGTGGGCAACTGCCCTTTGGCAACCACGTGTGCAGTGAAGGGGAACGCTGGAAGATGAGATCTGAGCAGGAACATTGGGTGGGAGGATGAGGGGGAAGGGGGGCAGGAATACCAGCTCTTGATGGATATAGAAATTGTAGCCAAATCAGATTTTCTTAAAAATATCATGCTGTGACCTCCAAATTACACTTCAGGCCATATTTTGTTTGAGTCTGGTCCTGTAGCTTTGCATGACTTTGCCTTATTCAACATGTTTTTTGTATAGTCGCTGTGCGTAAACTGGGTGTGCAGTGGTACAGATTTGTATGGAATTGGTTTATCTTTTACATTTTTGCATCTACATTTTTTTTTTTTTGATATCTTTTACATGTTATGCCTTTCAGTCTCTGGTTTTTGGAGCCTATAAAGCACTTTCAGATCTCTATGAATACTGAATATTGCTATTATTTTTGACCGGAGATTTTGCTAGGTATGCACAGCTCTCCTTCAGCAAATTCTGCACTCACTATCCACAGAAAAAAAAAAAAAGCCCCCGTGTTTCAGATGTGGAGAACAACATTTATTCCCAGCCCCAGCTACAGAGTAACTGTCACTGTAGGGATCACTGCAAGCAGGTTAGTTTCCGGAGTCCCGGTGTAGTTTTGCTCTGAACTAGTACTGCAAAGGAGACTTTTGTTTCTGGGGCAAAACATATTTGCTAGTGCGGTAGGATACTGAATGGTGACAACAACTGCTACAGTTCTAATACAACATTAGTATGTAGGGAGTAGAGTACTCCATATGCTGTCGTGTGATTTCCTCCGTTGGCTTCAGAAGCAAAAAATTTCTTGTGTTTGGAAGGTAATTTTCAGTCCCCAAAACGTCTTTTCCTCGTTTACTTGGTTTTGCTGGATGGTTGGGCAGGCTGGCCATAGCTCAGACTGACTGGAGTAATGTTATGTCATTCAGCAGAGAACTCCCTTGTGTGAACAGAATTTTTTCCTTTTTTTCTCCTCTTTCCTTCTCCTCCATGGCTATGCATGCAGATGGAGGTCACAAAACAGAACTAAGCTGTAGCCAGAAATGTTCCTATTTTGAAATATTGAAAAACCTATATATAATTATTAAAATTTCTTGTTAATGAGGTCATTTATGTCAGAGCAGGAAATGTACAAAATAGCATAGGATAGAAAAATCTAGACACTGTAAAACATGCCAACAAATTTGGCACATGCATTACACCCTTAATATGTCCCCAATGCAACCTATAGCTCCCACAAATGACCACATTCTGTTTATGCATGTAAAAACTCCTATATATGTAACACTCATAAGAGTAGCAATTTTACTGGTGGGAAAGGATTATTGTGGTCTTTTTATATAGCATATAGGTTTACTTAGAATGAGTCCTTGTAGAAGAATGCAGAACCATGAAAACCTGTTAAAATGTCATGATTATATTAATTTCAGATTTAGAGGAATACTTCACTTTAAGTTACAGCTCCAAAATTACACTGCTCATTCATGATTTTTTTTTTATGTGTAATTGGCTGCCTCCAAAACCGTCACAGTAGGAGGAAAAAAAAGTTCATTTTCCTTGGCGTGTGTACTGTTGCTATTCCTGTGTTCATTTGGTTTGGCTCGAGTAATGAAATGCTGCAGTCTGAAATAACTTTTTATATGTTGACATATGCATTTAACTAGAATAAGCAGGCAGAGTGGACTGGGTTGGATTCAGCAATGAACAAAATATATCTTGTACTGCACATTTTAATAGATCTGCCTACATTTATGATTCTTTTTCATTTCTTCATAGTAATGGCATACAGGCACCTCCTAGCTGCACACCAAGACTTGAGGAAAGATGCTAGGCAGCAAGTTAAGGTTAACAGAGGGAGAAGGGAAAGGGGGAGAAGGAAGGAAGGAAACTGAGGGACACAATTTTCTCTCTTGAAGATAAAGCTGAGAGGGGATTGCTATTGATGTGTTGAAATATCTTCATGCAAAAGCCTGAAATAGGAAACAAGAATTAGGAAAATGTGTTCCTCTGTTGACTGCCCCTTGATCTGGGCATGTGGAGAGACATCTCAAGTCTCACACTGACAGATCTGGACTCTCTAAACCTGGTCTCACCTTCCTGCCTAGCCTGAACTGAATCTTCTTCATTTATGGGGCTGAGCTGCGGCTCCCACCATGGTCCAGGTACTGGAGATGAGCTGTCGGTCTGGTTTCCAAGGCACTGACCACTTACATCAAGCAGCAGGAGAGAGGCCACAGCCCTACAATGCAGCTGAGGGTGTGCTGCTGAGTGGGGCCCTGTGGGGTGCGTTCTTCCCATGCCATACCCCTGCCTCAGACTGCAGTTTAGCTGCAGTGGCTTCCACCCCATGGCTGCAGGCATATGCTGTGGAACAGATTGCCAGGTCACTGCACACCTTTTCCTAGGCTGGGACTTTCCTTCAAACCCAACTTGGAA
This sequence comes from Alectura lathami, assembly GCA_013399715.1. Classification (NCBI taxonomy): domain Eukaryota; kingdom Metazoa; phylum Chordata; class Aves; order Galliformes; family Megapodiidae; genus Alectura; species Alectura lathami. The sequence goes on from VXAV01000033.1 coordinate 149,083, forward strand.
GATTCTCCCATGGTTTGATTTGCAATTGTGCGGAAGTATCTAGATCTTACACAGAGAAAATCCAGAGTGCTCACAGGGGTTTTGCACCTTCGCGGAGGAAAAAAGGGAATTTTCTATACCCGCATCCTTACACTGCCAGGGAGCTGACACATAACCACAGGAGGGCAGATAGCTGTGCTGTGTGAGAAGCAGGACTGGGAAGCACACGTTAAAGCTCAGCACTGAGTAGTGCTGTACTTGTTTTGCAGTCAAGGCAAAAGACACCTTATTCAGTTATAAACAGGAAACCTGGGCCAAGTTTGTAGAGGTGCACACCCAGGGCCTCTCCCTAGAGGAGCCAAGGCTTGAAGTACTTGTCAAGATGAAAATCACGTCACACCCCATGATTTGCACATTGTTGGGACCTGCTCCTAACCACATCTCAGCAGAGCTTTCTATCGTTTTGCATGTTAAAATTTCATACAAAAGGAACTAGAGGTCACTAAAAAAAAAAAAAAAAAAAAAAAAAAAAAGGAAAAAAAAAAAAAAAATGAAACATAAAGGAAACTTATCCAGCTTTCTTTAAAACAATATTTTAGTAATGTATTATTGAGGACTATACACATATTAAATCTGGCTTTTCCACTTCATTGAAATGCATTCATATTGTTTCCTTTGTTTTCACATTCACCTGTCTTACTCTCATAATTCTAAGTGGAATTTTATTGAAATTATCTTCATATATTACTATTGATCTAAAAATTGAGAATCTCAACCTGCATAGCATTAGTGCATGAGATACCTACTGTGAAAGCTTAGGAAGAACATAGAAACAATCACAATAGTTGCTGGGCTACTTCTCTGAAATAACAGTTATATAAATTAATGCAAATTCTGGGGGAAATACTGTAATGCAGAATAGTGCAGTGTAGGAAGCGAGCTAACAAATTATACACAAATCAAACCAAGCATTAACTGAATGACCTCATACTTGTCGTGAGATGATGTATGGAAATCCATGTTCTGCATGACATCTGTAGATCTTACAAATGACTCTTTGTATGCTTAAATCCAAACAAGATATTTGTGTTTGTGCCTCAGTTTTCTCTTTTAACTTTTTCTCGAGTAGGAATGAAGATACAAGGTGTCTTCTGATACATGCACGTTCTCTTGATGTATCCCTGTGGGATACACAATGTGCTTTAAAGAAAATCTAGTAAGGCTTTGATTTTAATGCTCTAGAAACATTAATCTTGTTTCTCCCCATGACAAAAACTGCCATAATGACCTGAGGAACAGATTAATTGTTTACAGCAAAATAGATTTTGACTTCTACAACATCTGGGACAAGTATTCAAGTGTAGTATTGGTTAGCATTTAAATAATCTGAGTTTTACACGTTTACATACATGTGTTTTATTTCTCTGCCCTTCCCACCCTCATCCCCCAAACCATTAATGAAGTTTGCTGTTCTTAAAATAGCAGTTGTGTTTGGAATACCTAGTTGCTGGTTTTCTGTTGTCATTACTGTCTTGGTACTCTGGTCAAAAAAAGAAATGTACAGCACCCACGTCTCCCTGCGTTCAATAGGAACCTGTGTTCTGCAGCTGCTTGTCCCGCAGCCCTCATGGTCCTGTGGCTGAGCTACTCCGCTGCCTGCTGCAGCCATGCTGTGTTCAGACCTCTCAGCTACAAGCGGCAGAGGCTGGATTGATAGGGACCATAAAAAGGCTGCATTTTTGTCAGCTGAATGACTTATTTATTTCATCTAGATTTATTTACCACCAGTGTCAAAGAAAAGATTGTGCTTAGGGTCTTTTCATCTCCTAAGTGTTGCTTGCGCACTTCAGCTGGCCTCACACAGAAATTTTCCCCCTCTCTAAGTGCACTTGCTGATTGGAAGAAAACCTCACAGGCAAACTGCAATGCTACTGGTACAATGTCATAATATTTCATACATCATTTATAAATGCTATTGCCAGGGTAAATAAATTTCTCCAGTCTACCTCTAACAAATAGTTTATTTAAGCTTGTAAGAATGGTGACATTTCACTTTGAATATCATTGACCTCTGAGATGCTTAGTACAGAGTGGAAAAAAGGGAAAAATAAACTGGAAAAAATATGCAGCAGATCTTTTGATTTTTTTTTTTTTTCTGCATTTTTCTGTCTTAAATGGGTCCTCTAGGCACAGTGCATGTCTCTGTGTGAAGCTGGTTACAGTATTTGCTTAATGTGTATTATTTAACATCTAATTTAGTATATCCTTCCCTCTTCTTCTTTCTTGCCTTTCATAGCTGCATACAGCTGAAATAGTTTTTGAACAATTTGCCTCTAATTTCAATAGTGATAATTAAATCCCTTTTACCACTTTCTGTTTTTGTGTTTTCCATTTTTGGGTAAGAATTCTGGCTGTGATAGTGCTATTTCATTTTTTTTTATATACTTTTGGGTTGTTTTGGATTTATCATTATTATTTTTCTTGCTCTCTGGTTAAAAATATTGGGGTTTATTTGGATTTTTAAATAATGATATGGAGACAGAGACCAGAAGGGGTTAAGGATTTTCTAGCACCCTTTTAACCATGTTAAATATTTGTGGCAAATGCTAAAGAAAAGAGAAACCACATATCTTTTGGAAAAAAAATGCAAACTAAAACAAGTGAATACAAGGGACAGGTGTCTACCAGAACCTCATTTGGAACAATAAACAATGGTTTTTTGGTTGTTTTAGTTGTTGTTGTAATTGTTTGTTTGTTTTGTTTGTGTTAAAAATGACCGGCCCAGGAACTCTAAAGATGGTCAATACTTCTTTTGCAAAGCACCGCGCACCTATCTCCGCCAGATGACAGGCCGTGACCAGGCCTGCTCCAGATACTCTGGGAAAAGGCAGGGAAAAACTTCAAGAAACTCCAAACAGATACAGGAGGGGAAGCATCTTAAAGGAAGGGAGGCAGAGGGAGCTTTGTCAAAGACTTCTGGTGTAGTGAGCCTGGATAATTTTGTACATACCTCAACCAAATCCCACGTAAGACTAGGGGGAAGGGAAACAGCCCTCCCATGTGCTCTTTAGATGGCAAATGACAAGGTTTCCACAAGCAAAGCAGGACTGTCTCTGCACTTACAAGTTGATGACAACACAGGTGTAGTCTCCTGCAGAATTTGACTTGCACATGATTTTGTCATTTAAGGAGACTGGGAGAAGTGGCTAGCTCATCTGACTCAGAATTCTTGGTTATGGTGTTCGTGCTAATAGACCGACTTCCCCTGCCTTCATAGTTTTTACCTTAGAAAAGCATGAGCAATTTTATGTTATTGTCTCCTGGAAAACATCAGTTGATTCTTTCAGTGGTGGTTTCATTCATTTCTTTCCCAGAGCCCTTTGTCCTGAGGTTCCTGGTTGGTTTAGACTGTAGTGTCTGCACATGGTCACACCTAGAACATCAGTCTCAATCCCCAATGAGCAATGAGGGTGACATTGGAAGGCAAAAGAGGAAGTTTCACTGGTCCGTCAAAGTAAATGTCTGATTTAAAAGAAAACAAAAGGGGCCTAAATTCATTTTCAACCAGATACACATAGATGGCTAAGGAAAGTTTGGTGTTCAGGTCCAGTAGCATCAGTAAGGCTGTAACAATATGATGTGTGATGCAGCAGTCACTGGGAGGAGTTGTACTAACATTATGCACTTACTTCTACACACTTCTATAGAGGCCTATACGCTTGAACTTCCATCTCTGCAAGAGTGTACAGGATGGGGAAATGTCTCCAAAGCAGAAACACTGACATTGCTTAAACAGCAAAGTTTTAGTATGGTTATGCTGTGTGATGTGATCTAGTCCGCATCCTTTGACTCTAGAGACAGATGTCATGTCAGGTTCAACCTGAGAAGCCTCCCTGCTGATTCCTGGCCACTCAACTTGCATTGTCTTCTGAAAATTTAAACCTTCTTAGTTCTTAAATTACCCCACAACTTCTGTAGGTGCCGCAGTTCATCTAACACTTCTGCTGCACCTGTATTCTCCATTCTCCAGGAATGGAGGAGACAGGGACCATGAACAGCATACAGCAGAAACACCTTCCAACATTATCTTACCAGCTATCTAGGGGCTTATCACAACACCACCTTAGCCTCTTTCTTGACTGTGCTTATGCCGGACAGAGAGCCTTGCAGGAAGGAAGGATACCTTCCAGCATTCAGGAGGGGGCATAAAACTCTATGTGTGTTTAATGTCAATGGAATATTTTATTTTTGTCTCTTTCCTTTATGGGCTGCATAGGGGCACGTTTTGCGAGATTCTAATTTCACTTCTAAATCCCTTTGCTGGCAATAAGTTACATTCTGCTCAGTAAAGCTGTCAAAATGACCATTTGCAGCTTTGATCATAGCCAAGCAATTTGTTTGAGCTCAAATTTTCAGATGCCCATTATGTATAGGGGAAAAAATTTTTGCTCTTTCCAAAAGCAGACTCCAAAACTTGGGGAGAATGATGCTGTTATGTGCAAAAATTTTGGCTGTAACTGACCTTTGCCAGAAGAGTTAGCTTAAAATTTGATTCATTAGAGAATATGGCAGCCCCTGGAAAATATTCACAAAATCTATAAGAAGATCAGGTGTATTTTCAAAATGACTTTTAACCCTTTCTGATACATAGGGCTAACTCTTTAGATTTCAGTTCTGTAACTGACAGAAAGTTAGATTTTGGGATAAGTAGATGTTATATCTTGTGTGTATGATGGATGTTTTCAGTCTAAAAATACACAGAGTTTAAAATTGTTGAGTACCATTTCCACATATTTAAGTGTACTTCAGAGAAATAGCCAATAGAGAGCAGTTCACATTTGTATGGGCCCAAAATGGGGGCTGGAGCCTTGCTCCCACCTGGCAGAAGTCAGAGCTGAGAAGTCTGGCTGGTTAGGGAAGGCTCCAGTCTATGGCTTACTGAGCTGGGCTCCTGCTTGTAACATTAAACATGCCCAGAAGGCAGGCTGACCGAGCTGGAGAGTTCCCTTGGAAATGGCATTCAGCCTATCAGTAGATAACTGGCTCTCCCTTCGAGGCTCCCCTTGAGGAACATCTCTCTCCATTAACTGAGGAAGAAGCTCAGATCACTGGTTCAAATCAGACACCCAGCTTTCACACAGCTAATGCCAGCCTGGTAGCACACCCAGCGTGCAGCTTTGTATAACACCGCTTTTCATCTTAGATTTCAGAGCCCGTTTCTGCCGCAGCCAGCAGAGCTGTACCAGTACTCAACAGCGGTACTGAAATGTGGTAGGAGTTTTTCTTACTGCGAAAGAGAAACAGTGCTGAAGCAATGCAGGGTCATGTGAGGGAACTGAAAAGAGAGTGTACATGTATCTGCTTAACAGTCTGCAGGAAAAAATAAAAAAGGATATGCTGAGCTTTGATGAGAACTGGGTAGAAGTAAAATTCCCAAGTTTTTCTTTCTCCCCCTCCCACTTTTATTTTTTTTTTCCCTAATTGTCAATACATGTTGCTGATGCAAGTGAAAAATACCCTGATTCATACAGAGAAAGGTAACATTCTTCATGATAGCAAACCAACACCCTATAAACATCTATAATCCCAAGATCTAACCTCAAGGACAGCATGGCAAATGCAGTTTAAAAATGTTATGCTCAGTACTACATCAGAACAGTGCTTTCTTGTTCTCCCTCAGAGTTTTTAACAGTCATCTCGAGATAACTGTCAGCACTTTCTTCTGTTGGGACAAAATTTTGCTAAATATATATTCTATGTGTGTAGATATAAATACACACAGACAGAGTATATATTTTCTGTAGTAAGTCAAGTTCCATTCCTAGGTCATTGTTTTATTTACTCAATGTGTACATTGCTGTAAATGTTGCTTTGTTTTTATTTGCATTTGTCCAGCTGTTAGAAATTTCACAGAATTATATAACGGCTTGGGTTGTAAGGGACCTTAAATACCATCCAGTTCCAACCCCCCTGCCGTGGGCAGGGTTGCCACCCACTAGATCAGACTGCCCAGGGCCCCATCCAACCTGGTCATAAACACCTCCAGGGATGGGACACCCACAGCTGCTCTGGGCAGCCTGTGCCAGGGTCTCACCACCCTCTGAGTAAAAGATTTCCTCCTAACATCTAATATAAATCTCCCCTCTTTTAGTTTAAAACCATTCCCCCTTGTCCTAACGCTATCAGACCATGTAAAAAAGTTGTTCTCCCTCCTGTTTATAAGCTCCCTTTAGAAACTGGAAGGCCACAAGTAGGTCTCCCCAGAGCCTTCTTTTCTCCAAGATAAACAGCCCCAGCTCCCTCAGCCTCTGAGCGTCTTCGTGGCCTCCTCTGGACCCACTCCAGCAGCTGAACATCTTTCTTGTGCTGGGGGGCCCAGGCCTGGGCACAGCACAGCAGGTGGGATCTCACAAGGGCAGGGTAGAGAGGGACAATCATAGAACCATAAAACCATTAAGGCTGGAAAAGGCCTTTAAGGTCATCTAGTTCAACCTTCAACCCAACACCACTATTCCCTCTAAACCGTGTCACCAAGTGCCACATCTACAAGTTTCTTAAACACCTTCAGAGAAGGACACTCCACCACCTCCCTGGGCAGCCTGTTCCAGTGCCTGACCACTCTTTCTGAGAACAAGTTTTTCCTAACATCCAACCTGAACCTCCCCTGGTACAGCTTGAGGCTGTTTCCTCTTGCCCTACATGATTTTACAAATGAATATTTTTTCAATTAGTCTTCAGCTGAACTGTTCATTTCTGTGACTTGAATCTCTAGCTTGAGTTAGGGCACAGGAGCTATACTGAATTTTGTGGTTTTGAGAAGTAACCCTTGTGCCTGAGAGCAGAATTAAATTATCTTTAAAACACATCAAACTAATCATACCTCATTTAGGGAGTTAATTGTATACCTTTATAGGTCAAAGGGGTTATGCAATGCAATGAAATAATAAGAAAGCTAAAGGCATGTTAAGGATATTAATTATTTTCCCCAGAAAAGCACACTTGTATCTGTGGAAGTCAGTGCCACATTGATTGTCAAATATGCGCGTTCTGCAGAATTCGATAGCTTACAGGTAGTGAATTCACATTATTTAGCATTTTCTCAAAATCAGACAGATGTCTTGTGCCTCTTCATGCTTTAGAGCACCAGCCTACCCCCTGCATGATGGATTTAGAACTAATTTGCTGCTACAGCCTGGTCATTCCTTACAGCAGCCCACTAACAATGCATTCACCTCTCTGTGAGATATCTTCTGTTTATCTGACCCAGATGCTAGACCCTGTTTTCCTCTGAAAAAATAACTCATTGGGAAAAATGAGAACCCTTTAAATGCTGTGACTAAAAGCTTTCCAAAGCTCAGGATAAGCCCGTCAAAGACAAGGCTGAAAAATACAAAAATGGGCGTAGATCATGGCAAAGAGTGAGGGCGTTCCAGTCGAGTTCATAGGTAACCAGCAGCTAGAGGAACGCTGTAAAGTAGAACCAGACCAGCATAATCAAAACAGCTCTTAGCGTTTTTTGTAAGTCAGAATACTGTCTGAAATAATAGCAATAATAATAAAAACGTTCTGTTTTAAAAGCTATTGTTGTTTTTGGCTGCTTGTTTCAGAGGGCAATGCCTTAATCAGAAAAACAAGCCACTTTCAGCCATTTGAACACAATCATTAACCAGGTTGCAGGACATGTTTAACCACTGATTCTTCATGCTTCTCTAAAGAACCAGATGACATACTAAAGTGCAGACTTGTGGGGAAATGGGGTATATAATATCTGTATGTAATGTACTGCTCAGAAAATGTGTGGCTGTCCTGAATTCCTGGTGGGTATCTAAGACCTGTATGTCTATAACTGAGATCCAGACAGTGCTGTGATCCTCCCTACCTGTGAATTTTTCCTCCTCAAGAAAAAGGAGTGGAAGGCTAGACAGACAGGCACAGAAACCTGTAACTACACTCACCCACCTCACACTCTTCTGTATGTTTTTTTTTTTTTTTTCCAAACTGTCCAATCTCTAATACTCGACAGTGCTTTACTCAGAGAGAATTTCACTTAGAAATGAATGGCTTCCCCTCTCCAACTCTTCTCCAGCACACTCTGACATAGTTACAGCAAATATTCTCTAAGCTAATTCAATGACAACAAAAAAAGAATCTTTGTTAACACAGAGTTAAAATTGCACAGTGGTTTCTCATACTTTTCCAAAATGCCTTGCTCAGCAAAATTCAAACCTCTAAGGAAAAAAAAAAAAAAAAAAA
>VXAV01000033.1:162908-173090 GCA_013399715.1 Alectura lathami
TTTTTTTTCTGTTAGTTTCTTTTTAATGGCATTGAGTTCTGAAGTATATTTGGCATCATCTTGGCATGCCGGAGCTAAATAAACGACAGTCTGCCTTTTTTGGTATCAGTTATTTCTCATTTTAGTTTCTCCTGGAAAGGAATCACTTAGTGATCCCGTGTGATGTGTCAGTCAGAGTGGACGTTGCAAGGTCTGTGAATTTTGCATTCACCTTTTAAATTACACAGCCCTGAATGAATCTGTTGACAGAAGCTGAGCAATTTAAAAATACATTTAAAAGTATGCAATGGGATTATGAGAGAGAGTGCTGCCAGAAAAAATACAAGCTCTTACTATGCTGTTACAGTTGCTTAAGCACTCATTAATGCACAGTTTGCACTCTCTCTTGCTCTCTTTTTCTCTCTTTCAAATAGAAATGTATTGTGAAATACATATATGTAGGCCTGTGTCATCATGTTATTTCAGTTTTGATTTTTCTGATGGATTGTGTTTTTTCAATCCCTGCTGTTTATTTGTGATGAAGTCTGACTTGAGATTTGACATAAACTTGCCAGTTTGTTTAAAAAATAAGACTTAAAACTATTTATGAGGGTGGTTTCATTTGATTTTTTTTAAAAAGAGGATAATTTCTGACCATAATGTTATTTTCTTGTAGTTTACAATCATCACATCAGTTTGTAATACCGTGCCTTTAAAGATCTGCAAAGCACATTCCTTGCCAGTCATACTCAACAGGTCATCTTACCTTATCACTCCTTGTGGCATTTTCTACTTACTTTTGCGTAGAAACTGATTTTGTTTGGTACAAAGATGGAGAGAAAAAAAAAAAAAAAAAAAAAAAAAAAAAAGAGACCTTTAAAATGAATAGTTAGCTTTTTAAAAATCAGTGTCCCTCCAACAGTCTTTCTGCACAGGACACTGAGCGAAAAGAGAACGTTTGAACAGTAAGAATTATATTTCATGAATAGCTCGCTGTATTCCCACTGCCAACACTGAGTGTATTTGCATCTCAAGAGAAGGCAAGCACAAGATGTGTTCCTGAGTTCAGTGCTGTGTTTAGACCAGGTCAGACAACAGGATCGGTTGGAGATGTCCTGAGTGACTGAAAGAGGTACCAGGTAGCAAACCTGAAGGCCACAGGGATCTAAGGATTTAAGTGCCTACTTACCTTCAGCGTGCTTCTGCTAGGGAACCGAAAGGAGCAACATACCCTGGGGACACTGCCTAGCTTACATCTTCTTTCTGTGATGAGATGTTGTTTTCAGCTGAACACCTGAGAAATGTGAATTAACAATGCTGCATTTTTTTTGCTCATGACAATTTAATGACTGGTTATCTGCTATAAAAATGGGGGTGAAATAAACTTTTGCACTTGACTCAATATTTAGTATTTTTTCAAGGCTTAGATTTCTACACTGTTGCAGATAGGCAGAAACATAGTATAAGTCTGGCCCAAAATCACCAGATTCAAGAAGATCAATGGGAAACGGAAGAGCAAAGCACCCCTCACCAAAGCAACAAGCTGTGCTTAGCAAACAGCAACGCAAAAATATCACAGGGAGCATGGAGCTCTTGCCCTATGAAAAGCAAGTGCCTCTGTGCCGCGGTGGGCTGGGATTGCCTGTAGGGTTTCTGCGTCAAGACCATGAGTGCAGTGATCAGCAGAGATACTGGTGCCTCAGAGAAGAAAGGCAGCTCCCTGACTGTAGCTGACTCAGACCAGTTCTGCTGCTCCTTCCCAGCAGGAAACACCCAGCCCTGGGCTTCCTCCCAAAGTCCCACCTCACAAGTGGCCTGCCCTGCTGCAAGGAGCCTTGGTCCCAGGGATGGGTGTGCCCGGAAACACCACCAGAGGTAGCCAGGACTGTGGGCTGACTGCGTGCATGCGCCCTTTATTTGAGCTCTAAGCACCCTCATGAGAGTTGGTGAGGTTCTGGATTACTGTCAGCCCTGCTTTCTACTGGCCTTGGTGTCTGGCCCACAGAAAACCAGAGGGCTGGCAGGGGAGCAGGGTCTTTGGGCTTGAACTCTCTTAGGCTTTGGCTCCAGGGCACTGACTGCATCCTATGGCCTTTTGCTGGCTTATTTCTCTTCAGGTAATACATAATAATTCCATCAAAATAGTGTCATGTGCCAGAAGGGGAAATAAACATTTCTGGGAGCAGCAGTAGGTTATGACTAGAAGAAGATCTAGAAAGACAGAAGGGTACAGTAAGCAGTGCTGTTAATTTCTCCATGTCCCAGAACTGCGTTTACAAACTCAGTCTCTTCTTTAACTGTTGCAAGCATGTTACAGGTGAAATTCTCGGTGCTCACAAAGAATGTGTGCCTTCCAGTGATGGTGACTCTGTATTACACACTCTGTAATTTGGTGTGATAGTTGCTCTTGTTCCTTGTTCTGTTGTTGTTGTTGTTTTTCCATAGTAAATGTTTCCATTCATAACTGGTTCCAGCTGCTGAAGCAGTTAACATCACTGGCATTCAGCTCCTCAGAAAACAAATGGAAATGTAATAACGGAAGAAAAACTTTTCCAAATAGTGTAAGAGAAAAAAAAAAAATCTTGTAAGTATGATTACTGTGTATCACTGACTAACAATGTATAGCTCCAGGTGAGTTAAATGAAGGCAGCAAATGTTGGCTCTTGCAAGTTCTGATCTGCTTCTGTGATCTGTAACACCAATATCTCCCTTATATGGAGGCCAGAACCAACTTAGTAATTACTCTAGTGTATTGCTTCCATTGCACTGTAGCAGTATGTCAGGAACCTTGGTTATGCCACAAGGCACTCTACTAACACACAGCAAAAATGCAAAAGAAGTAGGGTCTGGTTGTGCTTTCCTTGCACTAGCTGAAGATCCTTATCTTCTCAGAGGAGTCATGCTTTTCAGTGCAACTCTTCCCGTAGTGACAGGTTACGCAGCGTGCAAGACTGAACAAGAGTGAGAGAATTAGACCCTCTGAAGGCAAAAATGATCAGTCCGACCCAATGTTCCTACAAAGAGTCAAGTAGCTGAGCCGCAGCAGATTTGGCTGGGCAAGGGGAAGGCCAACATGCCTCTGAAACCTTGCCCTGTGCTCTAGCAAATCCTGTTAATGGGAGATCCTGGAAAGAAATTTGGCACTGGAGTCACGCTTCTCAAGCGTGGTGAGTCATAGGGCTGGGAAGTCACAGACAGTTGAACCTTGCTGTGCGGGGGCAGAGCTGGGGGAGCTCAGGGTGAGCTGGACTTGGAGCACCTGTGAAACTTAGGGCAGTTCTACTTCACAAGTGCTTTAGGCTTAGTGCTCCTTGTATCCATAAGGCATTCTCCTGGAGCCATTTGTGTTATTCCCCAGATGGCCAGCTGCACAGACTTTACTCCAGTTTGGTAGATATCTCCCAAATAAATGCTCTGCATCAGCAGTTCTCATGTGAGATGGCAGAGGGCTAACACTGCTAGAACTCCAGTCACTCTCACTTTCCTGCTATTCCTAGGCCCAATGAGGGAGTAATTGCAAAGTCATGAAGAACTGGTGGCAAAACGCACAGCATCATCCTACAGGCACTCTAAAAGGAAGTGTAATATTGGAAATAAAAATAGAACAATTGATTTGTGAGCTGAGCTTTCCACTGACACAAAAAGGGTCATTGAAAGGCCTCTGTAAAAATGTAAAGGAGGATATCTGAGAAAGTGCACAAGCTGCAGAAATCCTAAATAATATATATATATATATTAATTGTTAAATACTTAAGTGAGCTTCTTGAATCATACACAACACCATGACAATACATGTCATCTGTTGACATACAGAGAAAAATTTAAATACACTCAGCTGGGAACTACTTTAGGTGATTTCTTATGAGCCCTCTTTTTGGCTCAGGCCATGTGTTTTTTAATCGCTGCAGACTGCCTCCTTCCCCAGTCAAGTAGCCGTGGGTTTGGCAATGACCTCCCTCCCACAGGGAGATAAGGCAGTTTGTACCATGTCAATGACCAGAGGCAGCCACAAAACATTAGGCAGGCTCCTGACTGTCGAGAAGTTGAAACTGCTTGAAAACAGCGGGGTCAGTCTGCTCTCAAGCACACTGATATTATCTCATTAGTGGTGGCATTTACTGCAGAGCACAAGGAGCAGAGAAGGGAGTTGTTAAAAAAGAAAAAGAAAAAAAAAAAAGAAAAAAAAAAAAGAAAAGAAAAACAACAAATAGTTACAGTGTATAGAATCATTAGGCAGGGGAATGTTATTCACATGTGGGCATTTTCTTTGTTAAAGAAGTCATTCCCATGGATCACATACAAGCAGCAGGTTATCACTTCCCTGTCTTACCCCTGAATAACATTCTCCTGCCAGCTGACAGCAAAGGAAGGCATTTTACCTGAAGCTCAGTCCTGGTTTGTAAAACTTAATCATTTTTTTTATTTTTCTGGCAAGCCAGGAAGTGCATTAGCATTCGTAAAGGTTGGGTCTGGGAATGAGAGAAAAGCCCTACTGTGGAGTTCTTCTCCCCTCTCTCCATATGTTGTAATGTCACAAATTTAGCTGTGACTGTACTGTCGCATTATATTATAAATATTCAATGGGAGACTGGCCAAAATTTTAAAAATACTAGACAATAAACTCTTGAGATTAGAAGCAGCCTTTTTGTCCTCTATCTGTAGGGCACCCAACGGGAGGGGAGCACAGCCAGCACCCCTGGCCACAGCCCCAGGCCGTTAATAACAAGCAGGCGATGCCCAGGAGCAACAGGAGTGACAAGAGATGTGAGAAGTGCACAGGAAGTTGTTTTCTTTGGTAGCATGCTGATATGTCCGGCAGATGTATTTCCACCAGCCTGTAAACATGGGCACAAACATAAGAATGTTTGGGATGTTTTAATGGCAGCGCCTCAAAATAGAGCTGCTTGACACCGTCCCTGCTAAGCACTTCAGGATGGTCTCTAACTCGCAGTAACTCAGACCCCGCATGTGGGCTCAGCCCTGTGAGCTGTTCACATGTCCCGTTCCCACAGGCTTTCGGGAGCACTTGACACAGGAAGGCTTTGTGGGGTCAGAATTTGTCATTCCTACAAAAAGTACGTATCGGGTTAACTTCCTCAGAAGTTTGTTCCTGATTTCATCCTCGGTAAGAACTCTCTGCTGTCCCAGTGCTCTCAGTTGTGATAGGCAAATCAACAAGTTGCAAAAATAATCTGCTATGAAACTCATCAAAGTTTAATAAATCAGGCCTTGAGCTGTTCATGTGAGGTGAGAGACAGAGGAAGAAGAGCCTTCAAGAGAGAAGAGAACAGCTTATAGGAAATCAGAGACTAGGAGACATAAAGGAAGAGAATACATAAAGAGAAGCTGGGGTGGGATACGAACTTCCCTTTGCATACCCACATTGTAACCATATCATGGAGAATTTTCTTGTAACAAATAAGCAATATACATGAAGATACAATTTTTAAAAACAGATTAAACTCCTCAGGTTTCCAGAACAAAAAGATCATACTTAATTGTGGTTTCCTGAGATGTACATTTTATTTAGCAGACAATTTACAGTATTTCTATTTACTCTGTGACAGTTTTTTGTCCAAGCTGTGTTGGTGATCTGTACTTTCTTGGGCAGACTAAATTATATTGTTTCTTGTTTATGTACAGGTGCAGTTCTGGCTCACGTAAATTCATATATATGAGCACTAAAATTACAGTTTCCAAAAATGTAAGGGGAAAAAAAACTGCTCTTAAATTTATGGCTGCTAACCAAAGTGGTTTTCAGAAAGCAAACCTAGAGAGGAGTCTGCAGAGAACCAAGAAAAGTTTGTTGAAAGTGCAAATGCACACAGATACAAAAATATTTCAGGGTCTTGCTTGGCAGTGTGGGGATCTTTAAAAAGATTTTGAGTTCATGCCTTTTGCACCTGTTAGAGTGGGATTTGACGCACCTATATTGCCCATGAAGTTTTGTTTTTCTAAAGTGCCAATTTCATGTTCTCTAGACACACTTTTCACTAAATACATCACAGTGATTTTATGCTGCATCTGACTCTGTGATCTAATGGGAGTTGTAGTATTAAAATAAACTCTCAAAGAACAGGGCCCCTAGTGTATTTGTTGCTATATATAGGCACACTGCTTTGTAGCACTCATTTCAGAGAAACTAGAAGTGCTTCTGATTTTACAGAACCGGTACAGGTAGAGATGCAAACAAACACATCTAGAGAAAAGAATGGGCCAAGGCTACACTAAACAACACGGCTGCACTTCAGCGCTGACAGAAGATGTTTTGCAGTATTTTTTGTATAAGGTGCATGCTTGATCATTCCCTAGAAAGGCAAAAGTTGTTTTTCAGATTTTTGTCCTTATAACCAGGAGGTAGGTGTATGGTAAAAAAAAACTGATTACAGCCCGTAATGTTTTATAAAGGGTATTATCAACTATGTCTCAGAGATGCTGTTGGTAAAATACATGTTGTTTACATTTTGCTTCTGTTTCTTGCAACAGATTATATCTGAATAGATGTATGGTTAAGGTCTCTTGCACAAGATCACAAATTAAATGCATGGAAATTTGAGTATGAACTTACTGGGAAAATAACATTTTTAGTGCTTTCACAACTGATATGCTTAAGAAGCATATTGCTATTCTACCCTGTGCACAATTTTTTTTTTCCATGTTTTTTTTCTTTTGTTTTTTTTTTTGTCCCCAGAACATATTTAGACTTGAAAGCTATTTTTGGATGCAGAAGTGAAGCAAATGCAGACTTTTTTTTTTTTAATCACTACTGCAGAAATTCCCAGGAGCATAATTCCTTAGCTTGGAAAAGAGAAGGCTCCGGGGAGACCTCATTGCGGCCTTTCAATACTTGAAAGGAGCTTACAGGCAGGAGGGGACCGACTTTTTACACGGGTGGATAGTGGTAGGACAAGGGGGAATGGGCTAAAACTGGAAGAGGGGAGGTTCAGGTTGGACATCAGGAAGAAATTCTTCCCTGAGAGAGTGGTGAGGCGCTGGCACAGGCTGCCCAGAGAAGCTGTGGCTGCCCCATCCCTGGCTGTGTTCAAGGCCAGGCTGGATGGGTTCCTGGGCAGTTTGATCTAGTGAGCTAGTGGCTGGCTGCCCTGTCCACGGCAGGGGGATTGGAACTAGATGATCTCTGAGGTCCCTTCCAACCCAAGCCATTCTATGATTCTATGATTCTGGGATTCTATGATTCTATGATAATTGACTGTATATCAGATCTTGATAATTAGAGATGTCTTCAGTCATTTTGCAAGAAGTCTGTGTGTCTGTTGTTCTCATTACTACCTGGAGATATGCCACCTGCAAAAAAAAAAACAAAAAACATTGACTTGGTGTGAAGGCGTACAAAAGGATATGAGGAATGTGGGTTTTTTGTTGTTTTTCTGTTTGTTTGTTTTTTTTTCTCTCCCATTCTTGAGAAGTTGTTTCTTCTTTGTATAGATTGGTTTTATTTGTTATCATATGACACATTTATCTCACTGATAAATATATTCACTCTAGCCTAGTTTTGCCTTATGATCATTTTTTAATGAAAGTACAACCTGACTGCAGGCAGCAGTACAACTCACTACATTTACTTGTGTATTGGGCTGACTCCAAATGGACCCGTAACGACAGTTAAAACATGTTGTTTATAGGTGAAAGTAACAGTGATTTGGCTGATCTTTCTTCGCAATACTGCAATGGGATGCATAGAGTGGTGAAAAATTCTCAGCCTGTCTGGCAAATATCCTGCAATTTTAATTCTACTCAGACAGGAAAAAATACAAAGCATTTACTGGAGCTAAGTGAACAATCCAAAGTGGACAATGTATTTAACACATTAGGGCTGGGAGTCTGGGCTGCATCATGCCTTAAGAGCTCTATTCAGGACAGCTCCAAGAACAGAGACAGAAGTAGTATCAAGCAACCCTCGCCAGTACTTCCCTCGGCACTTAAGCACTCATTGGCGCAGCCTTTTTTTGCACTAAATATCACTGTGGGTGTGATCTTTGCACAAGAAGCACCACAGAGGTAGAGAGTACAGAGGCAATTGTGTGGCATTTGAACTACCTGGGGATGCTCCCAAAACCCTTTGGAAAACACTTTTTGCAGGCTTCATGTGTTTTGTAGCGCTGCAATGAATTTCTGTGTTTGTGCAGTAAATAGTGATATATTTAAATATGTTCAGTCTTCTAATCTACCTCACAGTTGGCTTTTAAAACTGGTTGCTGTGTGGGTTGATCCCAAATAGCCTTCTTTTTTCCATTTTCATGTATTAGCTGAATCACATGTCACCATTTCCATTCTTTAGCTGGGTGAGAGTAGCAGCACTCACAGAACAAGTTCTCAAAAGCATTTCAGAGTCTTTTTTTCTGCCATTCATGGTGCTAGTGCAACACTCCCTGGAAACAGATGAAAGAGGAGCACAAAGATTTTTTGTACAAATGTTAGGTTTATTTAATCTCTCTGACACATATCCCATAGTTGAAGAGATGCAAGGGAAAAAATAAACCTAAAAGAGAGACAGGTGTCAGTCAGTCCTTGGGAAGAACAAGGTACAGTTTGTTATTACACTGCTGCTGTTTGGCTTCCACTGCTACTTACTCACCCCAAAAGCAGAATTAAAACCAGAAAAAAGATGGGTTAATGCGCAATATAATGTCCTTGAAAATATCAAGTACCATATTGGTTTTCTTTCCCATTCACAAACACTTCAAGATGGGGGAGATGTGAAGACTACAATTTTTCAAAAGAAACTCTTTAACTTTTCTACTTTTTATTTTGAGATCTCCATATTGAAACTCCATGACAGAAAAAAAAAAAAAAATGTTCTAAGAATCAGACCTGATACAGACGTCTCAGAAAGAGCCACCACAACTGCCACTCATTCTTGAAAATAAACTTTCAATCATCTCTGACACAGCAGTAAATTCAGAACCAGAGTTGGATGTGATATTGGAAAGCTTTCTACTATGTCCCCTTTTGACTGTTCTAGATTCTCAATAGTGAAATAGTATCGATAAATAATGAAATGATCCAATTGGTCTGATCACATCTCCCGACATACACACAATAAATAGAATACCCCTATACCCCCCCTTTTTTTTTTCTTTTTGTATTTGGTGAACATATCATACCTTGAAGCTTATTATTCTGTTTTGTTATAAATCTCAAGGAATTAGGGAAGATTCTGGTTGTCTAAAATACATATGGGTAAATAAGTAACGAAGAGCAATAGACCATATTTCCATATATTGCAGAGGAGGTGAGGGGAGGTAATGCTCCTCAGCAACATATATCATTTGAACTTTGTTGATGGGTGCATATACACAGGATATAAATAATGGGGAAATCTACCCTGACATCAGGCATAAGCTGGATATACTATACAGTGTTATGTGTCATTTTCAATGCTAATGTTTCAGAGGGAGAAAAAGTACAAAACGGAATGGCTGAAACCGTCCGTGATTGGGAGCTAGGAAATAAATTATCAAGAAAGATTAGCCAGAATTAGGCGGCTTTGATAAAAGGAGGCTCTCAAGAAATACGCTGAAGACAATGCTGAAGAGGAAGAAACAAAGAGAATGAATCACATTAATCTCTTTGAGATAGCCACTAATTTGAGGAGTCTGGGATCTAGGATAGTAAGGGGGTGACTCAGAAATGATAAGCATTTCTCGTACATTTATTTAGTGTTGTTGAAATATTGAACAAATAGCTGAAGCAACATGTCAGGGGTTTAAAAGGAGGTAGTTTGTTTTCTTTTTGTGAAGGTTTTTTGTGATTACAATGTTAGCTACATATTTGAAGTTACAATGATAAGTTCTAGGTTGATTTGTGTTTATTGGAGTTACAAGGGCAAGCCCCAGTAGACCATATGGTATTTTTACAGCACTGTTTCTATAACGAAAATGGCACAAAATTGTATTAACTTTTCACAGATTGTCAGAGAAACAAACTGCCTAAATAGACATGCTTGTTCACAGAAGAGTGAAAAAGGCCTTGGAATGGGAGGGGGATCACTGCATGTTTTCTAATCAAACGCATACCTACAGGTTTGAAGTTTTAATTTGGGTCTACATTTTCATTCTTTTAAGGTCTGGGCAGTGCGAATAAAAAAACACAGTAACAAGCAGCAAGATGGCAGGAAAATGAAAGTGGAACAGCTTAGACACTGCAAAAATTAAACAAAATTAAAAAAAAAAAAAAAAAAAA
>VXAV01000033.1:208044-229104 GCA_013399715.1 Alectura lathami
ATTCGCTAAAGCAAAATTGATCTTTTTGTGTGGGCCTATGCTTTTCTCTTAGCTCTGAGCTTCTGCAGCAAGGGAAAGGGACAGAAGAAGCATTTCATTTAAAGCCAGGTGAAATGAATTGAAGCTGGGGACACAAAAGGCTATTTCTTAATATCTGGCATTTTTCAATGAAAAGGACTTTTGTCCCAAGATTACTTTTTATGGCTCATTTTCCATTTGAATAGAGCATTTTGGGAAACTCTGGAGTTTTTTAGGAGGAAGATTTTGATGGGTTCAGGAACACTCAGTGGAATCAGATTACAGTATGCTTTTCAGGGTGTATTGACTCATTTCTGTCTTCCTCCATGTTCCAGGAATTTCATTGGCAAATGGATTTAGTTGTTGGAAGTCTGTGATTACCAGAAAATGAATGCAAGTGTGCTGGTCACAGAGTTAGTGTGATGGTGACTCTAAGTTACTGGAAAGGCAAGATAAATTTTAGATACTGGCTTTCAGTTTCCTGAGCAGAAGAACACTGCTTTCTCCTATGAAGTTAAGGATGAAAAGCTAACAATTTCAGGCCTTTCAAAGGTCAGATATTCTGTTGCATTTCTTAGAAGCTGTGGGGCTGACTTTGTGTTCCTCATTCTGTTCTTCGGAGTTTTTTTCCATCACAAATTGCTGACCAGTGAAATATTCTGGAGGCTCTTGACTAGCTCATCCCCAACTTGCAGAAGGATGCAGGAGAGGGTTATCATGCCCTCTCTCACCTTTCATCAGTGAGATGTGTGGCCCTCCAACCCATCCATGTCAAAATCTCAACTCCTTTCCTTCAGTCTCCTCTAAATGCCATCTTGGCAACTGCATAACAAATGGAGAAACCCACACAGAAATGATTTTATAACTCACCTAAACCTTCCCACAGATTGAGCAATGCTATTTTCTGTCATGTGTTTGTCTGGAATATATTTGTCCATCAAATCCATGTCCAGGAATATGAAAATAAAGTTCTTACCTCGTGTAAAAACTTGTGTGATTCAAAATAAGATATGCTTTTGTTGGCTTGTTTCTCTTGAAGGAATTTCAAATACAATGGACAACAGAAAGAGGAAAATCCAGTGATTGCACCCATGGGCTGAGCAGCAAAGCTCTGCTACTTTGGCAGTTTATAGTAATTCAGTAGTGTTTATGACGATAAGAAAGCAATTTGGTGAAAGTGAGGTAAAACAGCTAATACAGAGCAAGATAAAACTGCAGTTAATTCAACCATCAGGAAACTGACCACTGAAAAATGGTCCTGATATGTCATTTTGAGTCAGTCCAGGTTGTGATTTTACTCAATCCACTCCTTGTTTAAGTTTCAGTGCTAAAAAGACCATTTGTCAGACTGTCACTCAAACAAACTTTATGCAACAGATACAAAGCAACTATAGTACATTGCTGCGGTGTAGCAAGACACAGAGGCCCTTGCCAGTAACGTTTTTCTTACACTGTTTGTATTTCATCAACCTTTCCAAAAGATAAAGATGTGATGTTGGTGGGAAACAAAATCCAGTAGTCCAATGGTGTTTATCAACTGGTTAGAGCCAGAATTGTATGAGAAGTCAAACTGAAAGTGAGAAAAGACAATAAACAGAATGATAGATGTACTGGCACCTCTTTGCATGTTATTTCAAGTCATTGACAGGGGGGGATATAGCCTGTGCATACACAAATGTGCTTTTGCCCTCGTGTTTTTGCCAGGCATTCTCTCTGCAGGCAGCAGTGTAACTCTGGCGCCTATGTTCAACAAAAAAGGAGCTCAGTAGAATACTGTGCACTAGAATTCTGCTTACAAGCCTTATTACTTCTTATAGTACTCAGTCAGTAAATAAAGAATATTAATCTATAAATTTTAAGTAGATTCAGCAATCAAATATGTGTTTCTGTTTTAGATGAGAAATTGAATAGGAGGCATAAAACAAACACTCCTTTAAAAGCAACAAATCTTCAAGGATAAACTGTGATTCATTTTTACTTTAAAAATAGCCACAATAACACCACCAAAACTAACATGAATGCTCACCACTGTGGGTAAGTGTTCCCAAACATGATTCCTAACCAGCATTAAAAAAGTGATCATTGTGCAAAGTAAGGCGCTATATATATAAAAGTCCACTGATAATAAAACAGAATTTCCTCTCCTTTTCTACCAGCAAAAAAACTGAAACTAACAGAGGAACAATTACTATTGTACTATTCTCTATTACTGGAACTAGATATTTGATGTTCAGAAATGAGAGAAAAAGAAATATGTTAAGATGCCAGGTAATTTCTTCAGTAGAGAGGCAGAGGACAAAATCTGAGCTGTAAGCCTTTCAAGTTTTTGGAATTTAAGTCAAGTAATTATGCAGCTAATTTAGGTGATACTGGTATTAGTGCAAGGGCTAACATAAGTGGTCTGTAGATTAAGAGCTGAACTTTTCCATTACTCCGTAAGCACACTCAGATAATGAAGTATCTGCTACCTGGTGTTGCTTGTTGTCCAAGAAGCTGGTTCATATGACAGATGAAGACATTTCACATTTTAAAGAATGTGTACCTTTTTATACTCACTTCTACAAAGCTACTCAGCAGCAGGCTTTCCATTTAAACTTCCTCTTTGATTTTCAGAACATTCTAATTTTGCTTTTTCTGGCTATTTTGAGGGTTGCAGGGATGGAGAGTGGAATGTTATTGTACCTGTAAACGTGCAGAAATGAATGTAACACAGCTGAACAAAGATCTCAAAGACATATCCATCTCAAAGATATTGTCACAAGCATAGCAACAGAAACATGAAATCAGCCTTGTGAATTTTGATTAAGGAGACCAGTTTAGGATGATCTGATGAGAACTGCCAATATAAAACAAAACCACAAGCCAAGATTATCTCTAAAATCCCAGCTCTAACATTAGCTGCACAGTGGAAAGCCATAGCATGTTACAGTGGGATTCATCTTACTTCACTTTTGATGTCTAAATCTCCAAGCTAAATTCGTCTATCAGGCTTCCTCCACAGCATTGTAACATAAGTGTAAGGCTTGGCAAAATGAACTGCTCTTTAGGAGTATTATTTCTCTCCACTGTTTTGAGAAATAAGTCTTAGTGACATGAAGGAGGTGGTTTCAACATTCACTTCAAGTTAAAAACCTAGCTTCACATAGTGTTTTCAGAGCTGAATTTTACTTGAGATGTTTATCAGTCATCATGCAGTTGCAAGTAATGGCAGTTGGAAATGGTCTGTAAAATTCAGGGCAAGCTTTCAATGACAGATTAATGTTCTATAGATTAGTGAGATTATTTTTGACAGCACTTAACCTGGCAAAAAGCCTAAAGTAAACAAAAATTGCCTGACATATGAAGTAGGGGTTTGGTAGTTGCTTTTTCTGTTTTAGTCAAGAAATGTGTGCAGGTTGTTTGGGCAGCCCCTTCAAGTAAGTACATCTTCAGTACAGGAGAAGGTGGCACCTTCACTGGTGGAATGGGAAATCCAGCACCAAGCTAATCATGTGTTGGAGGGCATGTTGCTCTGGGCTGCACAGCAGGGAAATAACCATACCTCGCCCTTGGTAGGTGTCCCTTCCACACAGGATTTCCTTGGCCTCTTCAGGCCAGTTCAGGCCGCAGTCTCTTCCCTGCTCCTTGAAGCTGGGCAGTGGAAACTAAATCAGCCAGGCTGCCATATCGCACGTCTGAATCAAAGAGATGAGGGGCCTTCTCTGTTCTGCAGCCTGATGAGACACCTAGCACAAGACGTGTGCCAAGAGTCATTAACCAAGCGTCGTGCTTCACGCGGGGGCTTTGGCAGGCCTGCTGCAGAAGCAGTCTGGCTGATAGATACTAACAGGTGTAAAAAAGTCATCACCTTCCTCACAAACACAAAGACACACACAAAATCATTTTAACTTACTGCCAGTAGTTTTAAATATGGAAGTGCACAAGATAAACCTGCAAGCTTCAGTAGACTAGGCCTTACTTCCTGCTCTGATATCTCCATTTGCCTTTTGTGAGTTTACTTCACAGAGGTTCTGCCACAGCTAGTTTATTATTGTTTACTAAATGTTTGCACTCTGTAAGAGATGCATATTGCAACTCGACTCAGATGTGGCCTGGTTATGATGGATCGGCCTGTCTGTGTCTTCTGTCAAGGACAAAAACCCCTTTGATTTTAGAAATCACTTGCTGCAAAATACAGTTTTTTTTATAAAACAGTTCTAGAGTAATGCAGAATGTGTATCCCCTCCATGTTCTCTGGTTCTCTTAGTCCTGCCACATCAAAGCAGCAGCCACGGGGAGACATCTGTCGCTAGTTAATGTCATGGCTATGGAGGTAGAACCTCCTCTTCTGTTTGGGCCAGTGTGGTCAGCCCTTTGATGGATGTGTTCAGCCTTCATCCAGTTTGATCACCCTGTGCAGCCCCTTGTTCAGATCTGCGTGTGAACAAGAATGTCCTGACCTGAGATCCTTTTTAATACAGCAGGGATCCGTGATATAAACCATCAAAGGAAACCTTTGATCTTTTGACTATCTCTTAGTCATCTGCTGCACAATGCAAATAATAATGAAAACAAAGCTAAGGAGCAGAGCAGCTACATTAAAGAATCAGGCTTGTTGCCGGCAATGAAGATAATCACTGAGGTTTTATCCTATCGTCAGACTGAAAAAGAAAGAGGGGGGAGGGAAGAGAAAAAAAAAAGAGGAGATAAAAAGCTGTGCTCAGCAGTGAAGCCTCTTTACTAAACTAAAATATTCCAGGAACACTAGTTATTTTATGTCAGAGAAGCTTATGAGAGAAAAACACATGCAACCACTCCTCACAATAGAATTTTACAAGTAATCCTGAATACAGTGTATTTACTGTTTCATTTTAGTCTAATTTGTGCTGCAATATGTATGA
Source organism: Alectura lathami (assembly GCA_013399715.1). Taxonomy (NCBI): domain Eukaryota; kingdom Metazoa; phylum Chordata; class Aves; order Galliformes; family Megapodiidae; genus Alectura; species Alectura lathami. The sequence continues at coordinate 212,943 of VXAV01000033.1, forward strand.
ACATCACTAATATCACTCAGTTTTCAAGTAATGAAGTAGTACTGGAGTCCTCACTGCCTTTTCGCTATTACTTTCTTTTGTCACATCACCACCCCATAATAGGCACTTGAGATAGTTAGCATGTTGATTCAGAAAGTGAGCATATCTTCTTGAGAAAACAGTATCTGAAAATTGTGAATCGCTTCACTGTATTCCTGTTTGGTTTTGGAGTATTTTCTGAGATCCATAAAAGCTCCAAAAAATGTGCATAACTGTTGGTGCCTGAAGAATCACGTGCGTGAGTATGCATGTATGTCTGTGTGTACGCATAATTTTCAGTCTGGATGTACTTTTGTGAGCATACTGAAAGCATCTTTCAAGTCATGATGCCAAGCATGTCTATTTACGTATGTTTTTTTGCCTGTGTTTATCTTGCATGTTATTATTTAGCTCAGGTAAAATTTTGATCTGACAAAATCCTTGATACTTTTAATCCTTTTTTTTTTTTCCCTAAGAAAACAGAAGCAGCCTAGGAACACTAACAATTTTCCCCTTTGTGTCTGCTATCAGCATCTCTGAGCTCTGTTCAAACAGTCTCTGAGGCTGGTAATGTTATACAACTTCCACAGCCTGTGCCCGGTACCAACCCAGGTCATTGTTCTGCTGAGATACCCAGGCTGAGACAGTGGACTAAATAAATATCTGATAGTTGTTAGACAAAATGATCCCCATCACTTTTGTGTTGGTCTAGGTGAAATCCTACCCAAATACTTGAACATGATTAAGAGGAAGGATTTCAGACATAAAGAGGCCAAATTAATTCGGAATTAATTAATTAGTTCATTAACTGATGGATACTGTTAAATTTGCATACTTAATTTCAGGTTTTCGAAACCTTAGAATTTAGGGAGAATCTGCACCTTTTCTAAATATTGAAGCTAACTGAAGAATAAAGTATATTGGGGACAGAGAACTTTAGGATAAAATTGAATCTGGAAAGCTCCAAGGAGAAACTTTGATGTGGGACCGCAAACACATGAATGTTGACACAAAGAAATTTTCAAACAAGGATAAAAGCAGAGTGATGCAGAAACTACAGGTTTCTGTCAGGGAAAAAGAAAAATACCTTTTTTGGAGAAAAATTACTGCAGCTTATAACAAAAACTAAAAAATACTATTTTTTTTTTCTTGAATGGAAATCTAAAAACAACATCTAAAAAGAGCGGCAACAAATGCTACAGCGACTTTAGCTAGGAGGAGGGCAGCTGTAGACTGGCACCCTAGACGGGATGTCAGGCCAGTATGTAAGCAAGTTGATAAAAAATTCTACCTGAATTTTTCAAAAGTTTGTCTGGAGCCACTATGCCCCTGCAACCTGTCTCCATCTTATCGAACAAAACACAGGAAAATATGTTATCATCACAGGTCTGATGAATGTTGCCAGTGATTTCAGGGAATTCAATGTTTTGAGAGGGAAGTTCAGACCAATCAATATCAAAGGTTTCATGTTTTATTACCTACGAAGGAGACTGTGCTGTTGCTGGTTTTGTTTTTGTTTTTGTTTTTGTTTTTTTTTGGTGGCCTAAAAGCAAAAAAAGTCAGATTTTGACTGAAAGGAGGCAAAAATTCTTTATGCAGCACATTAGGTAGCTGTAACAATCACTGAAACTAAGGACAACGAGCAAACAAAATCTTATTTATTACATTGTTTAAATGTGAGAGTGACTAGGACAGAAATGATAGATGCTTAGTCCAGGTGTCTCCAGCACTTGGCCTAAGACGTTTGTGCTGAGCTTAGTGGGCTTAGCCCATGCAGTTGGAACTTCACATCAGGCAGCAGTCCTCCCTCAACCTGACCTCTGGAAGGACTGCTAGGCTACTGAGCATCCTTTGGCCAGAAGGATGGATGATCCCTGAAGAATGAGAGCTGTTGAAAAGAAATATATAGGAGAAAGACATTGTTAAAAATATCCAGGACTCTATCACACTTAGGAAATAGTGCATTAGAGAGGAAGGCAAACAGATATCTTAGAAAAAAAAAAACAGTTCTAAACCTTTGATACACAAACACTCTAAAGACAACAAGTGATGGGCATTCCCTACGGTTTTCCATTCTGTATTAGATACAGCAAAAAACAATGGGCAGAGCAGACAGTAAGAACTATTACTTGCAGTAATATAACTCACTATTGCTGCACATTAACGTGAGAACAAACTAGCCCTTTTACTTCCTAATTAAGTATCCACAGACAAGCCTAAACTAGCCTCTGTAAGGCTTAGAAACCATAATGAAATAAGACAGCCTGGTAGTTGCCATCTCAAACAGACATCCCCCTTTAAAAAATGTTTTCATTGAATCCTAGAATGGCTTAGGATGGAAGGGACCTTAAAGATTATCTAGTTCCTGCCATGGGTCTGGCTGCCACCCACCAGATCAGGTTGCCCAGGGCCCCATCCAATCTGGCCTTGAACACCTCCAGGAGGGGCAACCACAGCTCCTCTGGGCAGCCCGTGCCAGTGCCTCACCACCATCTGAGTAAAGATTTTCCTCCTAATATCTAATCTAAATCTCCCCCCTTTTAGTTTAGTGCCACTACCTCTGTTGTATCGCTACATGTCCTTGTAAAATTTTCCTCCTCATCTTTCTTGTAAGACCCCTGTAAGTACTAGAAAGGCACAACAGCAGCTCTCTGAGCCTTTCTTCCTAGGAGAGGTGCTCCAGCCCTCTGAGCACCCTCATGGGCTCCTCTGGACCCGCTCCAACACATCATGTCCTTCTTATGCTGGGGGCCCGAAAGCTGAACACACTTCCTTTTTAGATGACAAAGGGGATACTGTTTAAAAGGGAGCCTGAGAATAACTCTAAGATTTGCAAGGTCTGACAACACAGCCATGTTAGAAAGGACACAAGCAAGATTACTTCAACAGCTGGATGATTAAACTGGAGAGATATGGATTTGATGGGTGGACTGTTTGCTGGATAAAGAACTGGCTGGATGGTCGCAGCCAAAGGGTCGTAGTCAATGGCTCTACATCCAGGTGGAGGCCGGTCATGAGCAGTGTACCCCAAGGGTCCGTCTTGGGACCGGTGCCCTTCAACACCTGTATCGATGACTCAGACTGCGGGATCGAGTGCACCCTCAGCAAGTTTGCTGATGACACCAAGCTGAGTGGTGCAGTTGATAGCCCTGAAGGAAGGGATGCCATCCAGAGGGACCTGGACAGGCTGGAAAAGTGGGCCCACGAGAACCTCATGAGGTTCAACAAGGCCAAGTGCAAGGTGTTGCACTTGGGTCGGGGCAATCCCAGGTGTGTGTACAGACTGGGAGAAGAACTCCTTGAGAGCAGCCCTGCGGAGAAGGACTTGGGCGTTGTGATCGATGAAAAGCTGGCCATGAGCCGGCAGAGTGCTCTTGCAGCCAGGAAGGCCAATGGCATCCTGGGCTGCATCAAGAGAGGGGTGTCCAGCAGGGAGAGGGAGGTGATCGTCCCCCTCTACTCTGCCCTTGTAAGGCCTCACCTGGAGTACTGTGTCCAGGCCTGGGACCCCCAGTACAGAGGGGATGTGGAGCTGTTGGAGCGGGTCCAGAGGAGGGCCACCAAAATGATCAGAGGGCTGGAACACCTCTCCTGTGAGGAAAGGTTGAGAGAGTTGGGATTGTTTAGCTTGGAAAAGAGAAGGCTCCGCGGAGACCTCATTGTGGCCTTCCAGGCTGCCCAGAGAAGCTGTGGCTGCCCCATCCCTGGCTGTGTTCAAGGCCAGGCTGGATGGGTTCCTGGGCAGTTGGATCTAGTGAGCTAGTGGCTGGCAGCCCTGTCCACGGCAGGGAGTTGGAACCAGATGATCTCTGAGGTCCCTTCCAACCCAAGCCAGTCTATCATTCTACGATTCTATGGCAGACACTGAAAATGTAGGTGCTTTGAATTCTTAGTGGCCCATCTCGCAAAAGACAGAGCAGTACAGAGGAGTTGACAACACCACTGTTTTTCCTGACTGTAGCTGGATTGGGGGCCTCTCACAGGACTTATTGTTGTCCCACCATTGAACACTCAGACTATTTCCAAAGGACTTTGGATTGGTTTTATTGTCATGCATGCATGCTTTCCTGGTTTTGCTCTCCTATCTTTATTTAGCACTCAGGTTTTTAAGTAGTTACTGGCAAATGAGTGACAATTTTACTTAAATATGTCATTAGTGGTATTTGAAAGGAAAAAAAAAAAAAAAAAAAAATTTTAAAGACCTGCTTGAATAGCAAAAAGATTTCCCCTTTTTGTCCTAATTAACATCACTGAGCTTTTTGTTGCCTCTTGTTCCTTGCTTTTCAGGCTTAAACTAATAGGCGATTTGTTGTGTTTAATTTTAATAGCTTTTGTGTCACTTTAATTTGTCTGTGTATTTTTTGCAAATCATATTCCATACAGTTAACAGAAAATCCCATTTTTGCAGAGCTTTTTTAAAGTTATTGTTTCAATTGTGCTACAACACAAAGATAGCCCCTGTCCCAGGGAGCTTCCAGTGTGAGACTTAAACAAAACACAGCCACTAACCAAACAAACTCTGAATCCTCCACAAAAATAAAACATTGGTTGTCAGAAATAATATATAGAACTCTTTAATATGAAAAATCACAAATCTTCAACTGACCACATATCCTGCAGGAGTAATTATGTCATTTCAGAAGAAAATAAAACAGCCATGTTTTGTCAAATATAAGACATTTCACACACTATCAATTTTACAGATATAAATACCTAGGGGCATGCACAAGTTCTACGATCACCAACGGCAAATTGCCAAGTGAGGACAGATTCATTAAACATTAGAAGTATCAGGCACCCACCCAAACCCATAAATTAAAATTTCAAGCCTTGAACCCTATGCCACTGCTTACAAATTAAATATGTTTGGAGACATTTTTATGCAGCCTAATTAGAACTGAATGGTAATCCCAGTTAATGTATGATGTAGCTCTTCCTTAGCTTAGTTCATTTGGCTAAAATCGGTCTTAAATGAGTTGTATGCCTTTCTGCAGCTTGTTGCAGCTAAAAGAAGCTGGTGGTAAATTGGGTCTAGAAGACTTTAGGAAATTGCTGCAACAGGATGGTTAAAACAGCACCAGTTTGTTTAGGTTAGCAGGACTGCCAGTAAACCTTTGTAATCTGCAAGCAGAAAGAGAGTTCTCAACAAATATTCTCAATAGCAGTGACTAATCTTTGAAACTAGCCGCTGTCACCAGATGAAATTGTCAGCAGGCTTCTGCAGCTACTGTTTGAGCAGCCAGTCTCTATTTACAGTTTTAAAAAGCTGTCTGCATCTCAGCAAACAGATACAATTAAACCTGAAACAGCATGGCAAGCCTAAGCCTATTTTTTTCATTGTGCTTACTTGGTTACACCCACCCACCGCAGCTACCAGGAAAGGTCTTTGTGCACTGGACACACAGCACAGAGAATAGCTTGAAACATGAAGTGCATAATTTGCTATCTTAGGAAAGATTGTGTGGATTGGTCCATAATCTTAGTTGCATTAGGGAGCTAAAGATAAAAAGAAATAATGGACTGTTGCACTGTTGCAGTGGGAGAGATGTTCATTCCCTTCAACTGAGCTCAAGGCTTATCCCATCATGCACTTGATATTTCATCCAGCTCCAGATTTCTTACTCATGAACAGTTACCACTTGTTGTAGTCTTTTTCTCCTCTAAGTCAGGGAATTGGCACAACTGACAAAGATTCCTTAGTTTTGTCAAATTTCTTCTTAGATTTTAAATCACAGAAAAATACACATTTTTCTTTGCTTTTGTTTTGTTGTTTGTTTGTTGATTGATAGGTAGATAGATAGATAGAGAGATGGATAGATAGATAGATAGATAGAGACACATAATCGAAGCCAAATGTTAGGTTCTGGCCAAAACATCCTAGTGACCTAAACATCCAGGCATTAAAAAAAAAAATCTAGACTCCGTAACAGTGAAATATTATGTAGAATATTCTTCATGGTATTCTGTTCTGTGCCACTGTGTTTTTGCAGAATGAAAATGATATGTTTCACAACCAGGTAGCTTTTGCCTGTAGCTATAAGGTAGCCATCCCTAGTCCAGGCAGGAGGTGGTGGAGGAGCTGGACACAGTGCCAGCGTAAGTGATGCTGGACAACAGCATGACCAAGTCATATGATCTGGGAGATTTTGCGCAATTATGTTGACAGCTATGCCAGGCCTAAATCCAGGTGCCTTCCTCACCTTCCATCTTTTTATTACCTATCCTGATAAGCCTGAAAATTAACTGAGCAAGTGCTAGGTAGTAAATATTTCAGAAGCGATAAATGGTCTGAGCAATGCAGTGATGAGTGAAGTGCTCTTTTGCTCAGAGGACTCACAGAAGAAAATGACAGTTATAAATTAACCAATTTGCAGCAATTATGTTTCTCATCTTGACTTCCTCTTCAGAGATAATGAGGAAAGAAGGTAGAGGTAGAGGCACAGAATGAATAATTGTAAAGTATATTTGCAAGTAGCAAACAGCAACAAAAAATCAGCTGATTGTGTCTAAGATCCTGCAGGGAATGCTGATTGCGGATAATTTTGTGAAGGACTGGATATTTGTGCCTTTCATGGTAAATTAAGGCTGGATAACTTGGCATTAGCTGTGTTTGAAGTTCAAACAAAAGATAAAGGTTCTTTTAAAAATAACAGAAGGAATTATTTTTCCTTTTCACGTTTTGTTTTATCAAATTAATAATGCTCATGCACTCCCCATTCACCCTGCAGCTATGATTCATGTGTGTGTGTATGCATAAATGAAAGATACAGGCTCTCAGAATTGACCACAAAAATTAAAACAGGAAGGCAGATGGCAGTCTTTTATTCCATCTGTATTTCACTTAATCAGCTACTCTTATCAGAACTGCTGCTTTGGGAATCACTGGCTCTTATTTGTTCTTTGCAAACTAGAGACACACAAGCTGCTCTTTTGTTAAGGTTCTGCTAGCTGACACATATGCAATACTTATCTATATGTAAGAAAACTAAAAAAAAAAAAAAAAAAAAAAAAAAAAAAAAAAAGAGTGAAACACTTAAAACTTATTAGCTAGGTTTAACAGAAATACTTTGCCTAAAAACAGGCAAGTTCAGGGCTTTGATTTCGCTCTATTTAAGACACTGTAAGGGAAAACATTAGTAGGGTCACCCTGATTTAGTAAAGAGCTGAATTTTTTTTGCAAGAATTAGTAAAGTCTCAAATTAAATTAAGCTGGGGGAAAAGAAAGAGAAAGAGAGGCACTTATATATCCATTCTCACCAGTCTGGTAGCTTGCTACTAAAAGAAAAGAAAAGAAAAAAGTAGAAAAGAAAGGCTGTCAAGCTGGACACTGTCACAGAGGATTTGTGGAGTTAATTTACCTATTTCGCACACATGTATTTTAATAAGATTTAATGAGCTGCTGAAAAGAGGAGTGCTGCTTTTTTTTGACTGATGGCAGTAAGATGAAAACAAGCAGCTTTTTAGAATGACGTTAACTGGCACTTTAAAAGTTAATAGAGCTCCTATGAATCTGTGTTGGCAGCACCTGGAAGAAGCAGGTGAGAATTCCACTGAGATAAATGGCAAGGCAGGGGCTGTGGGTTTTATTTGCAGGATCTGGATACAACATCAGTCTTTTGAAATCTGTAGAAATCTCGTCTGTAGTGAGAAGTAGAATATAAACTACTGAAGAAAACTTAGGACTAGTAAAACATTTCTAGTATCTCAAATGCAGAGAGTTCTTTCAGAACTATATATTTATTTTTTTTTTTCATTTTTGTAGCACAATTTCAAATTGCAACTGTGATAGGTGGAGGACTACCTAAGCCAACCAGAAGCAGCACACTTGTTCCACACCAGTCGGTGCTCAATGGACCCAGGTGCTGGATAACAAGCTTTTCAGGATCGTGTCAGTTCTCTGCACCATAGCGATCAAGAGAAAGAAAGCACGTGCATAAGGAACAAGTCCAAATTAATCCCTGAAATACTTGCATACTTCCCTCACCAGTAACAGTGGGAAATGCACACCACTGTCCACTGATTGCTGAATTTTGGCCTCTTGCTTGCAATCCAAAACCGACATAAAGGTAGAAACTGCTTTGATTTCATATGTTCCATCTCAGATTTTCTTTGCAGTGTGCTGGAACACAAAGGCTCTGCTTTTCTGGTTTTGCTGAGCTCCTCAAAGGGCAGCATTCAAAAGGAGAGATAGCAGCAGTGGTGGTTTTCAGTCCTGTGTTTTAACTCATTGGGCCTGATGCCAGCAGCAACACTGAGGACATGTAGAGGGGTAAGCAAGTCTTTTGCCTCTGTCTTGCAGGTTGTTCTGGTAAATGTGGGAAAGGAAATGTAGCCTGGGGGCATCCAGTGTGGGATGGCTGGTAATGCAGGTATAGGTGTATTCAGTGGAAAAGTACCCGGGGAGCTCCAAGAGGTCTTATACCATGCAATATTTGCCTTCATGGCCCTGGTGATGGAGAAGAAGAACACATTCTGTGAATCTGTAAATGACAGTTTGGGAGGGACTGCAAATATTCCGATGGACAGGAACAGAATTCAAATTGATCTTGACAAATTAGAGAAATGAGCTGAAGGGGAAAGACTGAAGGAGGAGCATGATGCCGTAAGTACACAAAAGATGCCCAATAGGATTTTTATTCTCCATTTACATGCTAGATAAGACAAACCGGAGCAAGAAATATGAAGCTAAAATAGCATTCACTTCCTAATAACAGAGACAATGAAGTGTTGGACTAGATTACCTGGAGGTCTGTAGAGATCTTTAAGGACAGCCCTAGTGAATATTTAGCAGGGAGAACAGAGTTGCAGCTGACCTGCCTTTCTACCTTCTGCTCCCCTGTCCCGATGCACAGAGTGGCTGTGGTTCACGAAACACTGCCTGCAGGGGCTGGTAGGGGGCACAGCACAGCACCAGCACTTGCCCAGCACTTTAAGGGCTGGTAGGGATTTACCTGACAGGTGAACATGTGCCATCAGGCTGTTCGTGGCTTCTCAGAGCTGCAAGAAATGGGCAGCAGGCAGCCTAAAATGCTACTAAAATAACCAGGAATTCAGATGGCTGTGTCTGCGGAGTGAGGTGCCAGATACAGATGTTGGGCGAATTGTTGCTCTGCCTTATCTTCGCCTTCTTTCAGTTTTCTCTCTGCCTCTTTTATCCCTCAGGGTAAATTAACTTGGGATGTTTTTGTGAACAAATATGTGTCAGTGGTATGTGGTTTCCATAATTCATCTCGTTGTGGTATGTCTTTGTCTGTACATCATGAATTCCAATAGATATGAAAACTGAATATTTCACATTTAAAAAAAAAAAAAAAAAAGTATCAGAAAAAAAGAGTTAATTAGCTGGATACAAGTTGTTCTGTGACCCATGAAAATACGTTAGTCGTGATGTAGTTCTTGATAAACTGCATCCAAACTCTCTGAGACATGCTGTCAAACTGGGAGAAGGAAATGTGAGAAGCAAGGACGGGGTCTCAAGGTAATGCTAGAAGAAAAGGCAGAAGAAGCATTTTTGTCTTAAAGCTATCCCACAACGTCTAAGTCCATTCTCCAGAAAGCTGCTGACGGCACCATAGCTGAGGCGGGCCAGTGGCCTCTCAGAGTTATGAAACTAGAGTGGTGTGATTTGTTCTGAAGAGGGTGGAGTAAGAATGAGGGCAAGGCTTGAGGTGTGGTTTTGAAATGGTGCAGTTAAGGTCATGGACCGACTGGCTCCAGTCAGATTGTTGCGCTTATGTCTGCAGATGTGCCTCTTAATAGTATACCCCGCCTTTAGAGACAGCACAGAGGAAAAAAAGCCCATCTCCAGAATGATGTATGCTACCCCCTGGCCGCTGCAGAGGAGTCAGCATTTTAGTCTCAGAATATGATTCTCTTTTGAGGTCACAGAAATGAGAACTTTTCTGTAATTGAAAGGTGAAGAGTGGAAATGTATTTTTAGAGGAAAGACGAGGGGTATGTAAAGGTTTCCTTAAGAACATCTGTGTGAGTTTGCCTGCCTATTTGTATATTCCCCTTCCTTTAGCAACCAGCGAAGTCAGGCCATGCACAACATTTCCATGCCGGAATTCTCCTTTCAAGGTTGGGCAATCTGCCCTCTAACACCTGCGGCTCCTTCCAGCCTCATCCTGTGAAGTCAGGCTTCAAGGCAGAGCAAGCAGTCACTCTCCTGGAAGGCCTGCAGGGCCAAGGGAAGCAGGCTGCCGTTCTGTGGCGTTCCCTGTGGGGTGCAAACCTGCTTCTGTCACAAGCCTGTCCTGGGGAACCAACATGCCTTCAAGAACAACAGTATCCCCATCTGAAAGTGTGCAAAATAAGCCACCATCGTATCTCTTTATTACCTCAAGCAGAGACTATGTCTTTGCAGTGGGATACCGTCCTTGCTCTTGTTCAGTTTTCCAAAAGCTCATCGCTGGCTCCTGCAGATTTGGGCTCAGGTTTTCCTCCACAGTTTGACAGATCCCATAAATGTAGCAAGGTGACTGCAACTATAAGACTCCTTTTGTATTCTTGTCTACTGAACTTTATCCCCCCATTTCACTTCTATGAGGAATAGTCTTTTACTGTACATTTTAAAGTAATTTGAGTAAATTGGTGATGTCTTCTGATTGTAATGGATTAGAGTGTCTGCTTCTGTTGTCAGAGTGACAGATGGATTAATATCACATGCAAATAATAAACATAATTTCTGGAAGTCATTCGCTTTAAAATGTTTGTTTGTACATGCATGTACACAGCCACACAAAAATCTCTTTTCAACTTTTGGACTAGAGTTTCTCCTGCTTATTTCAGTAAAAAGTCAACAGTTGTTGAGGATAAGATTTTGAGCAGATTGAGAGAGCTGGAGTGAAATCCTCAATGTTTTTTCTGTGAAGCATACAAGAGTTTCGTCTGCTGTAGGGCTAGGTTTCTCAGTCTGCTGTAGGACCAGTGTCTCTATAAAGCATATGGTGTTGAAAACAAAGTTCACCATACCAGGAGAAATATAAACGATTCTCATAGAACAAAAAATCACTTTTAATAATTATAATTCAGTTTGAAGGCACTAGGTGCACCTGCTCTGTATGCAGCAGATTTTCTCTCCTGCCTGGACTATCATGTTCGATAGCATGCCACGCCAGATTCTCACATCTTGCTCCTGCTTCATGCACGTAGGTGCGCAAAGCCACAAAAACACACCTCGCACCTGTGCCACATGGTGCACGGCCTCTTCACCTCCCCAGGGCCTGCCACCATGGGTGGAGCTGCTCTCTGCCTGCCTGCCTGCCTGCCGGGCCTCTCCCGCCTTGTGATGGCAGCAGGCCGGTTCCCAGGCACACCTCGCTGTGGCCATCCTCACCCAGCAGAGCCACGCTCACCTGTTGGGCCGGGGCCTGCCTTGTGGGGTGGGAGACACCTCCGAGCTGGGGCTGGGGCACAGGGCAGAGAAAGGAAGGCCCGAGAGAGGAGGTGGTGTGGAGCCGTAGCAGCTCAGCTGCACCCAACGGGAGGTGAAGTTTGCCAGAGGGTGCAGCAGGTATGCCGCAGATTTTTTTCTGTACTTCGTACAGCAGCAGGCAGTGTTTTCCACCAAAGACATGCCTCAGGCTCCTTGGCAAATTCTGACTGTAAGAGCAAGTACAGTAACCTGCAAATGGCAGTAGACTGTGCTTTGGCTGTGCCACATTTTATTTCCATTTGAGTTTCCTCTGTCCCTGTATTCCATCTCCTACAATTTCACTGTTTCTAGCACGTTAAAAAGAAAACCAGCAAAATACATACAAAAGATCTCCAAACCTGAAACACAGTGTTGCTCCCAAGGAAAGCAGTGATTAGTCTGTGACTGAGTGAGGGGAAGTAGAATCCAGAGAGTAGGGTTTTATTTTCAATTTAATTTGATATTCACGTACACCGGCACATAAAGTTTTCCCAAAAACTTGCCTTCAGAGGAAACACTAGTCAGCATTTCTGTAAGTCAGGGAAGAGCTTAGCTTAATGTACATAACAGTTTTCTACTCATTGCTGGCTCTGGACAGCATGATGTTTCAGAAGGCACCTTCAGAAAGCACTTGCTTGTCCTTTAAAGAGTATTATTCAAGTGAGAGTCCAAAGAACACTTAATTAATAACAATAATTGACTAATGAATACAAATGGATAATGAATGATGAAATAAATGGATGTAATTACAGTTGCAGTTAAATACAATGTCAGCACCTTTTTGTGGAACATGACCAACCCACAAGAGTTTTGAAATCACAAATTCCTGGCCAAGATTTTCACACTGGCTGCTTATTTCAGATGCTGCCTTTTGGGAGACTTAAGCATAACACAAAGTAATGCATGGCACTCCTTTGCAGAACAAGGGTGCTCTGGGCTTCTGAATTTTGCTTCTAAGATTGAAGGGTCACCCATTCACCTTTGGGAATCACAGACTTATGTTGAAGCAGGTGCCCAGCCTATTGGACTGTGTGTGGGTTTTTTTTCAAACAGGCATAGACTTGTTGAGAGTCTGCTTTATATTTCTAAGACACATTCACCCCCATTTTAGGCAGCTGCAAATTTACAAAGAATGAGTGCCTGTGTTTGGTAGGTTAAACTCTGCCTGTGGTTAATTCATGTCTGAGAGCTCAAAGCTCTAAAAGTGCTGGGTGGATCATTGTGGTTTTTCAAAATTAAGGTGTTTCATTCCTCATAGTTTCTCCTTCTTTGTGTGTCATCATTTTCAAAGCTTTTATGGCAGACTTAAATTTAGAGTCCTTGTGGCTTAGATGGGGCACCACCTTTACCCTATGTGGTCACAATTTTGTGCTTCCTGTGTTGAAAAGATGGTGCCAAGATGGGTGGGGAGCTTCTCAATGAGGTAACCAGGGATGGGCTAAATAGCATCACATATCATTTATTTTCCAGTTTCAAGGCATGTACGTAGGCCAGAAGTAAGCTTAGGTACCTAACTTCATTCAGAAGGAATGGGCCAGAGTTAAGTGAATGCAGATGTATTTCATGGTCCCGGTGCTAATGTCATGCTGAGGGGGAGTAGTCCGGGATGTGTGGGTGTGAGTGTATAGCGAGATAGACAGATAGATGCGAGTGTAACATACCAGTTATTTCCCTGGAACTTTAATTGCACTGTCTGGCATGTAATCATATTTACTGGCCGTCAACATTTTCCAGCCCAGGTTAGCTTTCTAATTTTCTGTCAAGGTTGCTAAATGAAGAAGACTGGAGCTTTTAAAATGTCAGTAGTAACTGCTGTCTGGTCAGCCTTTCCAGGAAGAAAACAGTTTCTACAAGCAGTCAAATATGAGTATTTTGTTTAGGAATATGGATTTAAAAATCTGCCCTTTTTCTGCTGTGAAGAATAATATCTGGCTTGTAGATACTTGACCTGTGAGTGCACATAATACATTTCTGTGTAGATCTAGCCCTGAAAAACTTTTCTTGCAAAGGATTAAGGAGAAAACTGTTCTGTGAAGCAGCAAATCACTTTTCAAGCATAATGATTATGGTTTTTTGTTTTTTTTTTTTTTTTTCCAGAGTGTGAAATATTTTCCACTTAAACTGTAAAATGCTCTTTTTAAATGTATTGCACAGGACGAAGGTCTGAGAGTTATCTGCCCAAAGGTTTGTTCCTTTGACTTTCTTTCACATATCTCTTCCTGTACTTGCAACTTTAGAAAAGCCAGGGGTCTCCAGCATAATCAGCATGTTTTACTCCAGAGGCCTGTTTCTGGAAGACCAGGATGGGCACTATGATGTCCTGTTACAGACAAGAGGGAGTCTGGAGCTCTGTGGAAGATAAATTTCTCCTTAAATATCCATTTAGTTTTGGAACTTTAAAAAATTTTAAAACAAGCAAAAAAAAAAATCCCTGTGATAACAATGCCCCTCACCTGCATTGTTACCTTATGTTAAGTCCCATGGTTTTTCAGTTGCCATGCAAGACAGGAGAGGCACATCTCCATTGTAAAGAACTAAATGTGCTATGTTTGTATAGCACTCTCAAGGTTGAAAGCAAGCAAAGTGATTTGTATTATTGATACTTTTGCAGAGCAAAGCTCTGTCTGTGTTAGTCATGCAAAACTATGGAAGGAGGGTTTTTTTCACACTTAAGGTTTTGTCCACCTTACAAATTTATGCAATGAAAAGCAGAAGGAAGATAAGCTGTATTTTCTTACCAGATACAATTACCTTGTTGACTTGAATTCAGTTCTGGAAAGTTCATTATTAATAAAAATCTACCGTGAATATGAAGCAGATGTTCTTATCTGATAAAACTGTAACCTGGAAAAAGAGGATGCAATGAAATAATTCAGTTGTAAATGAGGTAAGAGGTAGAATAAAATATATAGCAGATAGTGGGAAAGGCCTGTAACTCAGCTTTGGAGATTTCAACGATTACCCAGCTGTAAAATCCGAGGCCCACAATTGGTTAGATCATGTTAGTCTCCTCTCTGCATCTCTCCTTTGGCTTGCTCTTGTGCTCTGTGGCAAGTCCCTTTTCAATGGACTCTTTGGCCCTTGACGAAATCCTCTTCAAACACTGAAGTTAAGAAAAAAAAAAGTTACCCTTTTTGGTATTGACTTTTGAGTTGAGAGGATGCTAATTTGTAATAAAAATTGCTCTTGGACAAAGTCAATTTGTTGGAGAACTTCACAGATACCAACCAGTATAATTAAAGTACTACGATTCCCTATTATCGAAACAGAAAATGAAGCTAAAGAAATGTACAAATAAATAAAAAATTCTGTTATCAAGCTTTTAAAAGAGATAAAACATGCTGTCCAACTCCAAATCTCTTATGTGCATCTGATTTTCGGCACCTGACAGTCACCCTTACAGCCCGCTGAAAGTGACCAAATGCAATACAGATATACTTTTTTTTAACTAAATACACAGAAGTGTAATTCACTTTCAAAGCTGTGACCGTAATTTCCAGTGCTTTCTGGGCTGCGGTGTTTGGTTTTTGTGCTTTGCCTGCCTGCTTAGGCTGCAAGACCTTTGAAGAAAATAGCATGTTCTCCTTTGTGCTTTATACAGTCCCCAGGACAATGTTAGTTAATAAGCATGCAAATGAAAGAATAAATTCCATTACAAACATGCAGAGAATCTGAGGCTCTAAATATCCTTTTAACAGGACAGTGGTTATGGAAGAGTCTGTTTTACAATACATGTGGGTCAGCTGCAAAGTGAGAAAACAAAGGCCATATTTGGATTCATTTTGTGGCTCTGATCCACGTTCCCTTCACTACAGCTCCTTCCCTCCTCAGCCATCTCTTGCAGGAGAAGGAGACAGGGCAACGTGGAGGATTATAGAATAACGAAATCTGATGGGCGTCTGGAAGATGGTGGAAAGAATAAACAGACTCGAATGTCAGGTTCTGCCAAGAAAGTACCTGGAACAAATGTATTTTTCTATTATTGTATGCTAAACGGTTTCACCCAAAGAATTGCTTGGATTTTAATAGTGGCATTTCCTGAGGAACAGGTTTGAAATGAGCTTAATCACAACCAAGCGATACTTTGCTAGGTTTAAAAAGGCAGATAATTATTGGACATTTCCATGGGCATTTGAAGGGGTGGGGTCCGGGTGGTTGGATTATTTTTTTTTTTTTTTCAGTTTAGAAAAGAAAAATTAAAAGCTTGTGAACCAGATGTTTCTTCTCAGATTACAGCAGCCAGCTTGGGCTGCATTTATAAAATGGGAACAGGCCTGCTGCAGAACCAGGTGTTATATCCAACATACAGCATTACTGTTACTGTTGTTTATACAGTAGTTCTCTAGCTCAGTCTCAGGCATGCCATAGGCTTACACTGCCATGCTTAGTATCGGCAGGAGTGGCTGGGAGAGGGCTCTGAAACAAAGTTCTCTCTGTGTTAGAGAAAACCCTTCTTTAAGCTGCATCAGCGGGGAGCCACTTACGCTGTGATATCACAATATGGTCCAGCACCTGAAATTTTTCCTAGCTTGGGCTGCTGTTGCTATGTAGAAGCCTCTACTGAGTACTGCAGTAAATGGCTTCAGGGAAAGAAATTGAATGGGTCAGTGAAGATGGGGTTACTTTACTGTGACTCAACATAAATGTTACAGAGATGTCTAACCTTAAAAAGTTACAGTTTGAAAGAATGAAAAACACAAACAGGTGAGGGGGGAAAAAAAAAAAAAA
>VXAV01000034.1:2906-24930 GCA_013399715.1 Alectura lathami
TCATTAAGAACACATATTGTGTAGCCAAATGCTTAAAAAATCTGTCAGTAGTTTTTCAGTAACAGTCTGCTTACATTCTTGGAAGTGTCGAGAACATGAAATTCCCATGGGATTTTCAGTCTCTTTAGGTGTGGCAGCTGAGATACAGTACTGAAATACCTGTTCAGGGATAACGTACTGGAAAATTTTTACAGGAGTGTAGAAAAATTTTAGCTTTGAAGACAAAACTTTTGAAAATATTCTGTACACAACAAAAACAAAATCAAGTGATAACAAAACAATTTTAAGATCAAAGTGACTTTAAGCATTTAATATTTTGAAGAGTTGATATTAAGCCTTATGTGATATCAACATTTCTTTTTTGCCCTTGGTGAAAGAAAACATGAATGCGGTAATGTAAAGAAAATTACTTACTTGGAGAAATCTGGAGCATCAATAGATAGTTTCATTGCTTTTCTGTATCTAGACTGGATGTATCCACACTGTAGATGTTGCGAGGGCTTATAATTAATGGCAGTATAATGCTCCTGTGTTGCCTGCATCCATGTTCTGCACTGGGATAAATCATCGGGCAAATATGGCACCAAAGGTGCATTATGCAAAGATAATTCTGTATCTCAATTTATTTGTAATTCAGGACATTTATATAATTGTGGAAGGAAAGACTGACCAATATAATCTACTTGTACTTCTGTATGGCCTTTGACAGGGTCCCGCACCACAGCCTTATCTCTAAATTGTAGGTACATAGATACGAACAGTTGACTAGAAAATGGATGAGGAACCACTTGGATGGCCCCAGCCAGAGAGCTGCAGTAAATGGTTTTATATCTACATGGAGGCCAGTGACAAGTGTTGTCCCCCAGGGTTCATCTTGGGACCAGTGCTCTTCAACATCTTTATTGATGACTTAGACTGCGGGATCGAGTGCACCCTCAGCAAGTTTGCAGATGACAGCAGACTGAGTGGTGCAGTTGATAGCCCTGAAGGAAGGGATGCCATCCAGAGGGACCTGAAATGTAGGCCCACAGGAACCTCATGAGGTTCAACAAGGCCAAGTGCAAGGTGTTGCACTTGGGTCGGGGCAATCCCAGGTGTGTGTATTGACTGGGAGAGGAATTCACTGAGAGCAGCCCTGCGGAGAAGGACTTGGGGGTTCTGGTGGATGAAAAGCTCAGCATGAGCCAGCAGCATGCTCTGGCCAACCTGAAGAATCACTACTAAATGTTAAAAGACTTCATTTCATCTGTCATTTATTTGTATCAATGAAGTATGGATAATTGATTTGGGATCACTGAATGTATCAGTAAACTGCAGTGCACAACAGTTCTTTGTTTTTTTTATTTTAAAGCTAAAATGCAGTTTACAGTAAGTGCTTGGATCACATTAGAAACAGACAAACAAAAAAAAAATATTTTCTCTTAAGGTCAGTTTTCTACTAATGATCATTAAGGACTGAAGTTTTTCTGCCCTTTCTCTTGATTCTCATGACACAGTAGAGAGGTAAGCCGTACTATTTTGGCAGATGCACCCTTTCATGTCTGTGTTACAGGTGATCTGAGAAAAAAATATTTTGTAATAGGTATTGAAGCACTCCTCTAAGCTGTCTATAAAGTCAAAAAAGGCTTTAATTAATTCAGAACTACTGTTCAGTGTGACTTAGATTGTGTGTAACTTTATAACAGAGGATAATGAGATTCACTAGACAGTCTTAAAAGATTATGTAAGCCATGCAAGCAGTGGAGGCAGGAGTTTCATCAAGTGTTAACACATGACGAAAGAATTTGTGTGGGGCGGGGGACATAGCAACAAACATCACTGAAAAAGGCTAAGTTACTCAATGCCTTCTTTGACTCAGTCTTTACTAGTAAAACTTCAAGGATCCCAGGTCCCTGAGAACAGAGGGAAAATCTGGAAAAAGAAAGACACTTAAACTGGATGAGGTCTGTCAAGTTGCACCCACAAGTCCTTATGGAGCTTACTGGCTTCACTGTAAGATCACATTTTGTTACCTTTGAAAGGTCATGATGATTAGGAGAAGTTCCTGGACACTGGAAGACAGCAAATAGCACTCACAATCAGGAATGATGAGGAGGAAGATCCACAGAACTACAGGCTAAGTCAGTCTCACCTCAATTACTGGGAAGGTTGTTGAGAAAATGTTCCTGGAAACCAATACAAAGTGTGAAGGGTCATTGGAAGTAGTCTTGGATTTACAAAGTGAGAATCATGCTAATTAACCTGTTAGCCTTCTAAATGTTTTGTGGGTGAGGGAGGAGCAGTGGCTGTTGTTTACCCTAAGTATGTCTTTTGACATTGACATAATAGTCTCATAGTCAAGCTCACAATATACAGGTTAGGTAAGTGGATATGAAGGTGAATTTAAAACTGACTGAAAAGCTGGTTCCAGAGGGTTCTGAACAGTGGCACTAAGTCCAGTTAAAGGCCAGTCAGAAGTGCATATGCTGGTGGTTATTACTGAGATCAACACTGCTTAATATCTTTGTTAATGGTGCTGGAGCAGAGTGTGCCTTTAACAAGTTTGTAGAGTATACAAAACTGGGATGAATGGTTGATAGGCCAGAGAGTTGTGCTGTAATCCAGAGAGACCTTGACAGGCTTGAGAAATGGGTTAAGAAGAATGTCATGAAATTCAACAGGAAATTCAGTTCCTTGAGGAATAACCCTGGCATCACTACATATTGGAGACTGACTATCTGGAAAGCAACCCTGCAAAGGACATTGGTGTCTTGCTTGACAAGTTGACTATGAGTCAGCAATGAACCTTCAAGCCAAAGAATGCAAACTGTATTTTGGGTCGTATTTGGAAAAGGCTTTCCAGCAGGCTGAGTAAAGTGATCTTTCCCCTGTTATCAGAACTGTCAAGGCCAAATCTAGAGTTCTGTGCCCAAACAAGTCCAGTGAAAGGGCACAAAACGATTAAAGGACAAGACTGTATTTCAATGGAAAGAGAAAGGCAGGCCTAATAAGTGAGAATCATCAGTGTCCCTGTATATGATAGAAATCCCATGGTGGTTAACAGGCTTGCTGTAAGATGTAAACCATAAAAATAGAGAAAGAAAACAGAATCTAAAGGAAATAGATTTCATGGCTTTTGCATTTCAGTAAAACAAATGACTTACTGGAAACATTAGTGAAATTTCAAATATATATATATATGTATAAATAGAGTATCTGGAGTAAATCTTTTCAATACTTTTCAATATTTTTTGCTTAACTACTTTGTACCTAGAGGGATGTTTGAGCAAGAATGAACATTCTCAGACTGCAGTAGGGAAGACTATTACTAGACACTTTCTTCACAATCCATTTCAGGTAAAATTATTTAATCATTTCCTGTGTATTAGCAATTTTAAAAATGTTAGAAATCACAAAATAATGAATAGGAATAAAAAAATCACACACATATGTAAGCTTGTTCTAGCTTATGTTAGCTGTTCATTATATAATGCGTAAACTCAGAGTTAACCTAAAAGCATAGAAGACATTTCAACTCTCTACAAGCAAACAATCTCAAGATTTGCAACTTTCATAACACATTTTGAATAGTATCTTGCATTGTTTGCCAGCACAATAATCCGTTTATACAGTTGTGTTGTGGGTTTCTGGAAGATGCACATCCCAGATTACAGTCGCATCATAAGCCAAGCCACTGAAGAACATCAAAGCAACCAGCAGGTAGATTGGGCTGCTAAAATTGAGTGGCTCCGATAGACTTGGACTGGCAGCACAAAGGTGAGCTGTTCCTGGCCCGGTGGGCTCACGACACCTCGGGCCATCAAGGCAGAAATGCAACATACAGGTGGGCTCGGGATCGAGGGGTGGACTTAACCATGGATGCTGTTGCGCAGGTGTCCATGAATGTGAAACATGCGCTGCAATTAAGCAGGCCAAGCGAATGAAACCCCTTCAGGCAGGAAGGGTGTTGGCAAAAGAATAAATATGGGCAGGCCTCGCAGGTTGAGTATATCACCCTGCCACAAACCGACAATGGTAAATGCTATGTGGTTACAGTGGTGGAAGCGACCACTGGATGGCTGGAAACATATCCCGTGCCCCATGCCACCACCCACAACACCATCTTAGGCCTTGAAAAGCAAGTTTTGTGGTGACATGGCACTCCAGAAAGAATTGAGTCAGATAACAGGACTCATTTCAAAAACAATCTCATAAACACCTGGGCCAAAGACCATGGCATTGTTGATGCTGGAAGAGAAGCGATTAGGAGGTTTAAGGGGGGAACAGAATTAGGACATCTAACTTAAATTAACCCATGAGGTATTCCATACCATATACATCATGTCGTGGCCCTCCCTTTCCTTTCTTCTGAAGGGGAGAAGCCGCAGTTTGCATGTCTCTTTTTTCCCCTTCTGGGTTGGCCTTGTGTGTGGGTGAGAAATCGCCTTTCTCATAAGTCACTGTTTTATTCCAGTTATCAGTATTGTTACCCTTATATCCCATTTACATTTTTATTATCTCTTGTTCCTTAGCTATTTTAGTAAATAGTTTTTATCTTAACTCTCGAGCTCTACCCTTTTTTTTCCCCTCTCACTTCCCTCCTCCATCCCATTGATTCCAGCTGCTGGCAGTACACTATCAGGCCCAGGCCTCTGCGGCTTGGAGGTGGTGAGCGAGCGACTGCTGGGGGCTATCGTGGATTAAACCACTGTAAGTTGCTGTCCATGGTGCAGAGCTTTATTGTTGTCATATCATCCACCTTTTATAAGTTATATTTCAGACATTAATCAGTGTGAGGTTCTTATTCCACAAAGTCATGTAAGGATCTTATAATAATTTCCTGAACTGCTTATGTATCATATAATAATGTTGAAGGCAGGTTTGCTTTTTTATTAAAATTTTATTTTATTAACTGTTTCTGATTAAATCAGTTTCAGCAAAATAGAAATACTAGGGATAAACCCTAAGCAGATCTCCTTTAATACAAGTTTACCACACTGTGTTCATTAATCATTTCAAGGTAACACCAGATGCAGCATTTGGGTGATATTATTCACTGCATTTCTTAGAAATTTACCGATCCATGGACTTTTTAGAGCTGAACAAACTGTTTATTTAAGGAATCTCTTGTATCTAGGAAGTCAAAATTATAAATCATTCTTATTTGAAATGATTTATATATATGTATTATTTTGTTCTAACATCAGCAGAAGCATGAAGTTACTCATCAATTTGCTTGCAAATGTAAATCAAGAACTCTAATTTTAAAAAATGCTGCTTTTTGACATATCTCATTCTGAGATGTCTGAGGCTTTTAATTCATTAACAATTCAACAGAAAACATGGTGATGCAGTTCAGAAGAATGAACATTCTCTAACTTCCAGTCTTGAAGTTAAAGGCATTTTTCCATCTTAATCTTAAAAATATGTCTCATGATCACTATTTGGACCATCTGATATTATCATTAAAGAGAATTTAGTACCTTAGGGTGTTTTACAAATCTCATATAGCTATATTCAACTATATTACAGACAGTAGCCTTTTAATATTGGGAATATGGAAGCTGCTTGAAGTCAGTGGATCCAGTTGTGAACAACAACAGTTAAAATCTTTAGCTAACATTTGTAATCAGTATATTACAAATACCAATATTTTAAAAAAAATCTTTCAACAATCACCCAACTAAGAAGATGTAAAGTTTGCTTTTTGAAGGCACATGTGCTAATAAAATGTGATCTTTGTTCCTTGTGGAGGAATAATGCAGGTAGTGCTAGCATGTCTAATGCAAAATAATTTGAAACACAAATAAATATTCTTCGAGTTTTCAATATTTATATCAGAGTATTGCTGTGCACATTTCAAATTATCTTAATATGAAAGTCTTTGAAAGATACTACAGCTCTTAGGTGATAACAAAAATGGACAGTTGCTTATCAACTTTTAATAAAAAATACAATTTGCTCTAGTGCTACATATAACATAGTGTGAGTTTGCATAATAATTACAATGTATATTTAATGATCATCAGAAATAATAATATCAGCCCTGCCTGAAAGTTCTGAATGAAATTGCAGTAAATTTTTTACCATTATACAATCATATGCAGAGTTGTTAACAACATAAAGGATCAGGTGCTGAAAACTTACTGTTCCAAAAGCATACAGTATGAGAGCTGTGGGATCACCTCTCCTTCCTTTCTATTTTTATTCTTCATTTTCTGCTGACCCTAGAACAAAACGTGAGTTTCAGTAGACGTAAGAGCGGAGGTTTATGGGACCACGCAATTTTTTCCTTTGGAACATTATTATTCAAAGAACCTCTTAAAAATAAAACGATGAAACACACAACCTTCTACAAGAACAAATCATTTGTTATATTGTTCTTTATTTATTTCTGTTACTTTTACCAAGCCTTCAGGATACCCATTATGTTCTATTAGCTATATTCCCCCTTAAAGTTTCTGTTCAACTAGTCAGCCAAAAACGGGATTAACTGCTATTACATTTCATGTAAATTGAGAGATTCCAGATAAAGAATAAGCTGCAGAATCATCATCTGACTAAAGAAGTTTGTGGAGGGCCACAAAAATGATCCAAGGGATGGAACATCTCCCCTGTTGAGGAGAGGCTGAGAGAGCTGGCTCTGTTCAGCCTGGAGGAGAGAAGGCTCTGGGGAGGCCTGATAGCGGCCTTCCAGTATCTAAAGGGGGGCTACAAGAAAGAAGAGCACAGACTCTTTAGCAGGGTCTGTTTTGATAGGACGAGGGGAAATGGTTTCAAACTGAGAAAGGGAAGATTTAGCCTGGATATAAGGAAAACGTTTTTTGCGCTAAGGGTGGTCACGCACTGGCACAGGTTGCCCAGAGAGGTGGTGGCTGCCCTGTCCCTGGAGACCTCCAAGGTGAGGCTGGACAGGGCTCTGAGCAACCTGATCCAGCTGTAGGTGTCCCTGTGCACTGCAGGGGAGTTGGACTGGATGGCCTTTAAAGGTCCCTTCCAAGTCAGACGATTCTATGATTCTGTGATTCTAAGTTTTTAGATGCATATATATAGATCAAGCTGTAGATATTCAATCTTTCTGGCTAAAAATAAAATACTTAGTAAATAATATTTTTTAGTCAAATTCTGAATTAAGATAAAGTCACTTAATATTCTTAT
The DNA here is from genome assembly GCA_013399715.1 of Alectura lathami. Classification (NCBI taxonomy): domain Eukaryota; kingdom Metazoa; phylum Chordata; class Aves; order Galliformes; family Megapodiidae; genus Alectura; species Alectura lathami. The sequence goes on from VXAV01000034.1 coordinate 10,044, forward strand.
ATGTTACAAGATTGTTAAAAATGGTGAACAAGTTCATGTTGTACTTCCACCTGTGCTAGCATATTCTGCCTTTTAAATTAGGGATATTGATTAATACTAGTTGCTGAGAAAAAGGATATAGCACATACAGAATGATCTTTCACAAGGTATGTATTTCCAGCTTCCAGAAAGCTGCTGTTTATGAGCTACCTCTAATGCAGGACACATCTGGGTTATGATGTTTGCTTATTAGTCTCTCTTCCTGCAGATTCATAATCTTACTCCCCAAGAGTTTGCCTAGACCTTTCTTGAATCCAATGACACTCCTTTGGCAATGATTAATGGAATTTATGTCACATGTTGTAAGAAACTGTAAAGTTTTAAACCTTATGTCTCAAGAGATTGCTCAAAACTGAGTGAAGATGTGGGACACTATGCCAGGCAGGCATTGTTTAGGACACACATCCTGTTATTGCCAAGAAGAGCAGAGACTATGGCCCAGCAAACTGGTGGAAGTTGCATCACCAAGCATGTGGCCGGACCAGATAAAGAACTCTGCAGAAATTTGTCAATGTGGGTTCAACCTGCCACCGTCGGTCTCCCATCGTCGACCTGCCACCAGCAACCTCCTGGACTTTTGAACTCCTGGACCATCAATGAATCCCTGGAACACCTATCAGACCTCCTGGGTGGTGACTATTCTTGAAACCCTATCTCAAATTGTTGCTTCATTTCTGCCTTTCCGTTTCACTCTGTCCTATCGCTGTTCTTTCTCAATTCCTTGATAATAAATCTAGGTTTAGTTGCATGGCATTTGACCTCTCGTGTCTGAATTTCATCTCTTGGGATGGAAAAAAAACCTCCCCCCATTCCTGATCGGGACATTTTAATTGGCGTAGTCGTCAGGATCCCTTGAGATGAAAGTGCCATCCTTGACACTTGAATAAGTGAAAATAGTAGAACAAGTGAGACCTCTCAGGGACGTTAAGGGGCACGGTAAATATGTTTGGTAAGAAACTTTACGTGTGACCTCCCTGAGATGACCGTTCCCCGAATTTGTGTTTCTGAACTTTGTGGTTTGAAATAAGTAAGATGTCTCAGGACAGTAAGGGGGGTGGATTTTGTGATTTCTGATTGAAACTTTATGTGTTGCCTTCCTGAGACACCACCTCCCTATCTTTTTTAGGAGAAGTGATAAGGTAATTGCTCTTTTAGAGAGTGTGAGATAGTGAACCTATGTGTTTTCTTTTTTGAGATGTAATCACCCTCCCTCACTTCCTTTTGTCTTTCTGGCTTACAAGGAATTTCTAGGGGGTAGGGTCTGCTTTTCTGAAGTGAGAAAAAAAAAAGGGTAAAGGAGAAAAACCTCATTTCCCCCCCACTTTAACAGAGACATGAGTAATGAAAAGAATGCCGTAGAGGGCAAAGAAGTTTTTTTTAACTTTTTGGAAAATTATAAAGCACGACCTTCAGTTCCTGGTATGGATTGGGTGAGGAATAATTGGCATAATTTGCAAAGCATTGTAGATACAATGATAGCTCTGAGAAAGGATGCTAAAGCTCAATCTGGAAAAGGAAAACGTTATTTGTGCTGTGCTAGGTGCAAATTTAGCAGCAGCTATAGAAGCAGAACAGCAGAACCGTGCTGCTGTGTCGCAGGTCATTAAATCCCTCCAAAACTTGGTTCAAACCCTGCAGGAACTAGTGATCGAATTAAAAGACCGGATGAAGACAGAAAAAGGCCAAGTTAAACACCTACAAGTTGCCCTTAAGGAGCAAATCCTTGAGAACAGTGCTTGTGAGGAAGCACCTCTCCTCCAAGTAACCAGCTATCCTCTTAAAGACATGCAGGCTGCGAGAGAGAACTTAGAGAAATTAGAACCTCCCTTGCTGCGACCCTTGGTCAAAACTGAATATACATTTGAGGATGATGAAGATCACTGCTCCCAGATTACAACTAAGGAGGTCCCCTTTTCTGCTACTGAATTGGCAAAATTAAAAAGGGATTTTGGCCAGACTGCTAATGAATCGGAAACTTAATATGTCTGGAGAATTTCACTGTCAGGTGGAGATCAGATTTTGTTAAGTGAAAAGGAAGCAGAAGGGTACTGGGGACTGGGAGTATTTTTTACTACTGGAGACCACCGGATCCCCTGGTCTTTAACCCAACGGGCAGCTTATTGGGCAGGAGGGCTGAACCCCCTGGAGAGAGGGGATCTTCTCACAATCATAGGAACTGTTGAGCAATTAGTAGGAAGTGTGCAGAAAGCTGCTTGTTTGCAGATGATGTATGATCGGAAGCTGGAACCTAAGCAGGACTCCCCAGTGCTGATGCCAGTTGATCCTGAGCGTATGACTCCCCTAATTTGAGGTCTTCCTGAGTCCTTAAAGCCAATTGCGATTCAGATACAGGGGATCATACAGGCTATGTCCCAGATAGAGAGAAATGCATCTGTTATAGGGAGATCCTCTCCTGATAGGCATAGCCAGCCCTCAGATAGGAAAAGGTGGACTTGGGGAGAAGTAGCTCGAGAGTTAATTAATTATGCGTGCAAATGTGGCCCTGTTAGCCTAGCAGCTACCAAAACAAACCCCAGAAACCTAAGGCGGGTTGAAGTTAAAGCATCTCCACGCCTTGAAAGTAGAAAACGGATGCCTCTTGCAAATCGTTCTGGGGGGAGGAACATGCCAAATAGGCAAAACAGCTTGTGGTTACAGGGACTGCAAAAAGGAATCGCATTTGACTTGATGGATGGGTTGTCAACTGACAAGTTAGAAAAGCTGGTGAAGAGTTGGCCTGATAAGCCAGCACATGAGGAAGTGAATTCTAAAGATACCACTATCTCCAGTGCACCCCCATGCATTGACCCCTTAGATACAAATGCCTTCCAAGACCAGGCAGGAAAACTGAGTCCTTCGCCTTCCGACAGGGGGGTGAAGGGTGGATGTACATTAGGCGGCTCACTGAAAATAACAAAGGAGATCTATTTATTACTGGAATTGTGGGACCAAAACAGGTCTCAATCACCTTCTTAATATACACTGGAGCACAGATTTCAGCTATTAAAACGAAAGATGCTGCCAATTGTGGGATTTTTCCTTTGCAGAAGAAGTTATTTGTAGCAGATGCATTTAGTAATGTTCAGCCACAGTCTATGGCTAAAGTTGGCCTATGCCTGCCTGGTGAAGAGATCACAATTGAAACAAATATGGCAGTGGGAGAATTCCCGCTTAACCTCCAGGGACTTGATGTCACCTGTTGGACCTCCTGGGTGGTGACTATTCTTGCAACCCTATCTCAAATTGTTGCTTCATTTCTGCCTTTCCGTTTCACTCTGTCCTATCGCTATTCTCTCTCAATTCCTTGATAATAAATCTAGGTTTAGTTGCATGGCATTTGACCTTGTTTGTGTCTGAATTTCATCTCTTGGGATGGAAAAGAAACCTCCACCAATTCCGGATCGGGACACATGTAGATTAGTAAAAAATCTCTTTTGTTTTAAGCCTATTGCCTGATAAAATCAGTGGAGGATCCCTGTGCTGTTATTGTGAGGAACACAAATAATGGTCCTTTAGTCACCTTCTCCATTCTTCTAATCAAACACTACATTCTTTTTCTTGACTCAGCTATTTCTTTTCCAAGTTGAAAAATCCTACTGCACACTCCAGTCTTTTTTTGAAAGGAAGGCCATCAACATTATTATCCTGGTCTTTCTCCTTATTTCTAGTATTATCTTTTAAGATGAAATGTGCCTGCAAGAATACATACAAGCACTGCAACATAATCTAGCCATACTATAACCACCAAAAATAAAAAATATGTGTTGCTTTATGAAGTATATTATTGTTTATGATTTTTCATTCTTACATTACTACAGGGACACACTAAACATACAGGTGTATCATCATCTCAGAGTAAGTTTATTTATATCACAGAATAGGCAGAAAGGCTACATTTTTGTTGCAGGTAAAAAAATAAAAAACAATTTTAGGTTTTGGAATTTCAAAAAATTTAATTTATTTCACAGAATCACAGAATCAAAGGGGTTGGAAGAGATCTCTAGAAATCACCTACTCCAACCCCAATTTCCAGTTATTAAACTTGTGATTATTGGTTCTGGTACTGAAAAACAGAAACAAATAAATAAACATTTGGGGCAGATACCTCAGCTTCCCTCTAGACACCTTTCCTCCCCTATTCCTGGTCCCCAGTCCTCTCATCACACACCAGATTTGGTTCCTTCAGTGAGGTGAAGGGCAGTGCAAAGGTTTGGTGTCAGTTCCAGCCCTGCAACCTCCTCTGCTCGAACCCTGCTAGTTATACACCACCTATTAAGATTTTATTCTGTAGAGTCATAACCTAGTGATAACCATCAGCTGTCACTCATTCGGATCCTTGTTCACCATACAAATACACAGTCAGGGGCAAAACACCTCAGTGGCACTGCCTGGAGGGAGAGGGTGGATGGAAAGAGTGCTGTATGGAAAGCAAAGATAAGTCAATAATCAAACAGCTTTATCTTTTAAAAATAATAATGTGTTATCAGTCATAACAATTTTCTTTCATATTATAATATCTATCAATCAATATTGAAAAATACTGTCATTGACACATTGTTGAACTTTTTTCATACAAATGAAAAATCATGTAAAGAACAACTGAAATTTATTTGATTAACCATGTTTTAAAGTATCTTCAGTTATAAGGCAATTCTTAAGAAAATATTGTTCTGTAAAACTAAAGAAATAGAGGATTATATTGAAAATTTTGAGAGTGTACATAAAATGCCATTGTTAGTTTTCTGTGTTTTTCTCTGTTCTATCATTCATTCTGTAGTAATATGGAATAATTGTTGTCTGCCATAACTGTGAACACAGACTTGGAGGATTTTGTTGTATTATTTTTAGGATTACTTTCTTCTTTTTAAAAGGAGAAACATGTTCATGTTGACAGTGATGCATTACAAAAAGGGTAACTTTAACCTCTGGCATGCATTATCCCTAGTGAAAGCTCTGAATTCAAAAGGCATATGGGTTTATGCAGGATGAAAAGGCTTCGTTCTTTTAGTCACACAGAAAAGATTGTCCCTGTGAAGCTGATGGGGCCTGACAGTCTTTGTCTGAGGAGTCATAGCTTTCACTTTTTCCAGAATCTCTGACCCAAGAAAAACATTAAAGGATCACATTTTCAGCAGGTATTATTGTTGTAGTCAAACTCTGCTAAGGCTGAAGCTGAGAAGGATGACCCAATGATCTGCTTCAGCAAGGTGCTGTGGAAACAAGCTCCCTTTGTATATTTCTAAATGGTGCTTGGAAGATGGCTGTCAACAAAAATGTGGATGAAAGTAGAGGGATGCCTAGAGATAAGGGCTATAAATATTTATACATATACATACATATATATATATATACATATATGTAAAGAGAGAGAACCAGTCTTTTTCTAAGCAGCATGGATGGTACATGAGGGACAAATAACTCACCAAACAAAAACCTAAGTCATACTGCACATTTAAGTCTACTTAGACCACAAATGGGCTTAAAATTTAGGATCTTCGCTTTAGAGTGTTTCCTGTCTAATTAAGCTAGAATTATCTACATTAGGCTTTTATACTTTCTCAATGATAGGAAAGCATAGATTAATAAGAAATGAATCACCTTAGCCCAAAGGAAATTAAATAGGTCTTTTTGCTTTAGTTGCTGGGGAATAAGGGGTTTACTGTACTGCCCTGAGAGCCCTCTTACTGAAATCATAACCAACAAAACCGTTACTTAACAGGTATATGAAACAAGTTATTCTTTCCCAAGTTATTCTTTCTTCTGGAGTTCGACTTGATGATCCTTGTGGGTCCCTTCCAACTCAGATATCCTATGGTCCTATGGTTCTAAACCTGATATTGCTAACCAACTGCTGTGAATAACTTACGCTATTGTTGCCTACTCATACTTTTTTCTGAAAACAGTATAAATACTGTAATGAGTGCTGAGAATAAATCTCCCTATTCTCTTGCTACCACACAAGAATCTAAATGAACACTGCTGAAANCTGAACTTGAAGGATATTCTGAGTCTTTGATCCACAACAGTATAGGCTGCTGTCACTTCATTGCATAATTATTAATATTCATTTGAAAGTCACATTTACATTTAGACCAACAATTAGTCTAGGTCTTAACCAATACATTAGAATTACCTCTACTTTATTTGGAAGATAGACTGAATCAAGATTTTGATGTAAGCAGTCTAAAATACATTATCCTGCACCCAATAGACAGGGTAAGTGATACCTGCCTGTTCAGACTGAGCCATCCTGGTTCCTGTATTCATGAGAATTTTTTTATTATTACTATCCCTATTTTTTTGGAATAAAATTCCAAGTAGGTCGTATTGCTCAGGCTAACACGATGGAGCACTCATTCTTTAAAACTTTATGTTGCACGTAAAATTAATTGTTTCTTCACTATGTGAGAACTATCACTCGTCTAAAAGAATAATCTCTTTAATTGAAACTCAGTGCAATAATTCAATGTGGAAGTGAATAGTCTTCATTCATATGGACTTGAACACTTATATGCTGCAAAAGATGCCTGTATATTTGGCTTCAATGTTTATTTTCCCAAAGCCAATTTTTTTTCCTATATTCAGTATAATCAAATATCTAAATAATTAAAGACAAAATACATAAAAATACCATTGTATGACTTTAAAAGTACAATAAAGGTGAAGGTTTGGGGGATTTCCTTGTCAGACTTCTTGTTCTTTCTCTGCCATAGTTAGCAAGTGTTTTAACTGACCTAACAAATTAGAGTTTTGGTTAGAGCAGAGGACAAACAGTCAGGTCCAAAGATGCCACCTGTAGACTGATCAGTGTCATGTTCTGTTAGGAAAAAAGAAATAGTGTGGAGGATCAGGGTATTTGCTACAATCAGTAGCATCTGTTAGCTTGGGAGGGAGATGGTGAGGAGGTTGCAGCGAGAAGGTGTTTACACAGGGCAGGATGAATAAAAAGGGTTAAGATGCACATGGACTCATTCTGGAAAACATGAACAAGGTAAACTCTCTCAGTCTTGCTGTTGTGTTCAAGAGTAAATAACCAATTCGGCATTACAGGTCTGGTCACATTCGAATGGACTCCTACAACCACTTTTAAGGAGTTTGGCCACACCCAGTGAGTACTCTTATGACTAGCTTATAGAATAGTGCTCTTTATTGAAGCAACAGATTACAGATACTTTTGAACTGCCTGTGATGAATACACTGTCTGCAAAGCATGTGCGAGTACCAGAAATGTGACTAACACAGCCAACAACAAACACATTTAATTACGGAGTAACTCTATAGAGATTTCTAAGTTTCCTGAGGAAGCACTTGGTACAACCAAGTGTACAAATCTCATTCAGTAGGTGTCCTTGCATGGTGGAGGAGAGAGGCTCAGCCCGTCCACTGGTCCAGGAAGTCAGCAGTCCTCCTGACATGTCTGTTGTGGTATCCTCCCCAGAATTCCTTCTCTCTTAAGCTATTTTTATACTATTTTCTTACTTTCAGGGGGAGCTTGACTTACTCTAATCTTAACTACCTTTGTTGTGATTGATGCAACAGAAAATTGAAAAGCTGCTAACTCTGGATGACTACTGTGCAGTTTATCAGTTCCATGGTACCACCATGTAGTGTTATCAGACAGCCTGGCAACGGGCTACTAACTGTGTCCCCAAGTGCCACATCTACATGTTTCTTGAACACCTCTAGGGACACTGACTCCACCATCTCCTTGGATAGCCCATTCCAATGCTTGGCCACACTTTCAGAGAATAAATTTTTCCTTATATCCAATCTGAACCTCCCCTGGTGAAACTTGGGCCATTACCTCTCATCCTAACGCTAGTTACCTGGGAGAAGAGGCTGACCCCCACCTCGATACAACCTCCTTTCAGATCATTGCGGAGAGCCTCTTCTTCATCAGACTGAACAGCCCCAGTTCCCTCAGCTGCTACACATAAGACTTGTGCTCCAGACCCTTCACCAGCTTCATTGCCCTCTTTGGACATGCTCCAGGTACTCAATGTCTTTCTTTTAGTGAGGAGCCTTACATGTGGAGGACTATAAAGCTGTGGAGAGTTGGCCAGCAGAATGACCACTGTGCTCAGGGATTGCTGGGTGTTGGTTGGCAGATGGTGAGTAATTGCATTGTAGATACATACATATATATGTATATATATATGTATAGTTATCATCGCAGTTTTTTTTGTTGTTTGTTTGTTTTTTTGCCTTAGTAAATAAGTTTTATCTCATCACATGAGTTCTATCTTGTTTCCAGTTCTTTTCCTTATGCCACTGTGAAGGGAGTGAGCAAACGGCTGTGTGGTGCTTATCTTCCTGCCAGGTTAAATAAACCACTAAAAGGAATTATCATGGAACAGACTCGCATATTGACCACATTTCACCTTGTACTTTCAGGCTGTTCTTTCTCTTAAAAGGTGTATATCTCAATGAGTCACCTCCAATAATTATTCCACATAATCCACATTGAGACTCTAGTCACCCAAGCTTCACAATGTTTAGAAGGAATCGGAGAGATCACATGCAGTCTTGTAAGGATTAGAGCTCAAGGGGCTCTCAGGCTGCTCACTATTTACGGGGTAAGATGGTTGGCTCATAGTCATCGTATTTAGCAGGGCACTGTTACTGGTCCTGAGCAGTGACCTGTGCATCAGCCTGCTGAGAGGGCTGCTGTGGAGCCAGGCAGAAAGCCTGGCAGCAGCACAGGAAGATTTCAAAATCTGGCTGTTCAGCAGTCAGAATCCAATTCTCTCAGGTATGGCTCTAGTTTAGTTCCATGAAAAATGAAGAATTTGAATGAAAACAAATCATTTAAGAGAAACTCTCTCTTTTTGACAAAATACCATTCAATTGAAGGACTTTTTAGCAACAAATGTTCTGTGGACTGGGTTTTTCTTTTTTTTTTTCTTTCTTTGGTTGTTGTTGTATGTTCATTTATTTGTTTCTTTGTATACCCTATGTATAAGTGACAAGGCTTTGTAGTGTGGGGGCCTGCAAGCATGGCCTTAGTGGTCACAAGCTCTGCCAGATTTACCACAGGACACAGCTGAGACCATCATCAAACTTGTAGTGCTTCTTTGGAAGCATACTCGTGGTAGAATTATAGAATCATAGAATGGCCTGGGTTGGAAGGGACCTTAAAGATCATCTAGTTCCAGCCCCACTGCCGTGGGCTGGTTGCCACCCACTGGATCAGGCTGCCCAGGGCCCATCCAGCCTGGCCTTGAACGCCTTCAGAGGTGTGGCACCCACAGCTTCTTTGGACAGCCTGTGCCATTGCCTCGCCACCCTCTGAGGAAAGAATTTCCTGCTAACATCTAATCTAAATCGCCCCTCTTTTAGTTTAAAACTGTTCCCCCTTGTCCTACCACTGTCAGACCATGTGAAAAGTCAGTCTCCCTCCTGTTTGTAGCTCCCTTTAAGTACTAAAAGGCCACAATGAGGTCTCCCCCAGAGCTTTCTCTTCTCCAGGCTGAATAAGCCCAGCACCTTCAACCCTTCTTCATAGGAGAGGTGCTCCAGCCCTTTGAGCATCTTAGTAGCCCTTCTCAGGATCTGCTCCAGCAGCTCCACTTCTTTCTTGTACTCGGGGCCCCCAGCCTGGATGCAGCATGGCAGGTGGGGCCTCACAAGGGCAGCAGAGCGGGACAATCCTATCCCTGGCCCTGCTGGCCACCCCTCTTTTAATGCAGCCCAGGATACAGCTGGCCTTCCAGGCTGCAGGCACACTCTGCTGACTTATCTCAAGCTTCTCATCCACCAGAACTAAGTCCTCCTTTGCAGGGCTGCTCTCATTGAGTTCTTCTCCCAGTCTGTATGCATACCTGGTATTGCCCCAACCCAAGTGCAGCACCTTGCACTTGGTCTTGTTGAATCTCGTTGGGTTCCCGTGGGCCCACTTTTCAAGTTTGTCCAGGTCCCGTTGGATGGCATCCGTTCTTTGTGTCATATCAACTGTGCCACTTAGCTTGGTGTCACCAGCAAACTTGCTGAGGATATGCTTAATCTCACTGTCTATTTCACTGATAAAGATGTTGAGGAGCACGGGTCCTACGAGCAGGGAACATCACTCGTGGCCAGCCTCCACCTGGACACAACCCTCTGTCTGTGACAATCCAACCAATTCCTTATCCCTGAATAGTCCACCCTTCAAATCCATGACTTTCTAGTTTAGAGATACGCATGTGGTGTGGGACCATAACAAAGGCCTTGCACAAGTCTAGGTAGACAACATCTGTTGCTCTTCCTTTGCCCACTGATGCCGTCACTCCATCACAGAAGGCCACCAGATTGGTCAGGCAGGACTTGCCCTTGGTGAAGTTGTGCTGGCTGTCCTGCATCACCTTCTCATCTCACATGTGCCTTAGCATAGCTTCCAGGGGGATCTGCTCCATGATTTTCCCAGGCACAGAGGTGTGGCTTACTGGCCTGTAGTTGCCCAAGCCTTCCTTTCTGTCTTTCTTAAAGATGGAAGTGATGTTAATTTTTTTCCAGTCACTGGGGACTCACCTGACAGCCATGCCTTTTCAAATATGATGGAGAGTGGCTTGGCAACCACATCAGCCAGTTCCTTCAGCACCCTGGGATGCGTGTCATTGAGCGCCATAGACTTGTACACATTCAATCTCATCAAGTGGTCTCAAACTTGCTCTTGATTTACAGATGGAGGGATAATTACAGAGCAGAAAACATGAGACAGAGGAGTGTGGAATAAAGCAGGAGTGAGAAAAAGAAGAGGCAACACTTCATGTTAGAGGAGAACGAAGTTCTCCATATGCTGGAGAAGATACTCCCACACAGTCTCTGGTGGACCCATGCCACAGCAGGTGAATATTCCTGACAGGAGGGAGCTACAGCCTGTGCAGGAGCACATGCTAGAGCAGAATAAAAGTGGGAGAAGGAAGGAGCAGCAGAGAGGAACTCATGTATGCTGACCCTAACCCCCTACCATGCTGCTCATTGCCTTCCTGAAGAGGTTGAGTGTAACCTGCAGCAGTAACAGATGGTGAGGAGTATGGAGAGATGAAGTTGAACCTGGCAAAGCAAGTAGGAAAGGTGTTTTGTCTGTGTGTCCTAATGCTTGCCTTTTTGCTTCTGCATATCTAAGTCATTAATTTTCTATATATATGTATAAATATATATACATGGCAATCATTTAAGTTTCCCTGTCTAATCTTTCATTCACTTTTGACTGAAAATAAACTGCTTGGATGTAAGGTGTGGCATTCATAAACTTTTTATACTCAGGAAAACCAACATGATCAGCTATTGCAGACTCATGCTAACTGCAAGACATAAGACTGTCTTTATTCCATTCTTGTTTGAAGAGAGCCTTAAAGGAACACCAGTTGTGGAAAACCCACCACAACTCTTCTTACATTTTTCAGGGATTCATTATTATAAAATGTAAGGTTTATTCTAGGTCATGAAATTATCATTTTGTATCTGATCCTGATACCCTACTTCTTATTACTTGTTATTTCCAATTACAGCAACCTTTCTTTTTTGATACCTTTTTAGATACTTTTTTACATATTTGGATCTGCTGCTACATGTTCTATCAAGTTCTTGTCTAAATCATCATCCTATTGTGCTTTCCATCTGTTCTGTTTACATGCAAACAGTCTGACTTTCATGAGCATGAACCCTGGAGTGCAATGTCATAATACACTTGCAGTGTATGTTCATATTGCAATATCTTTTAGGGTTATGCAAAAGTTAAAACAGTATGTGGCTGTTTCTCTTGTTCTTTCCCTTGTGAATAGGTATGACACAGAAGAGAAATTGTCAGTAATCCTCGTTACAAATGTCAGTCTGTGAACACATGTACAGAAACATACAGTCATAGTTCAGAGACAAGAACCATTTTTAGCTGATAGCTTCTCATGAATTTTAAGGTTCATGTACATTGTATTTCTCCATTAGAAATTAAGTTTAAAATTAAAATTATTTTTAAAATACACAAAACAAAATCCAAACCAAAACAACCCAACCCAAACCAAAAGTTTTAAAGCAATTAGCATTGAAAGAGAATTGTATGAGCATTTAAAAGATAATGACTTCATGCTTGAATAATTCAGAAGTGTGACTAAACATTTAAATAACATTTAAAATTTATTTATTTTGTCATAAATTATGTATGGAATAAAAATACAGGTAGGTAGTTTCAGCCATAATATTTTTTGGAACATTGTAAATGAATGAGGGCAAATGGTTGTGTTAATGCTTCCTCGACCATAACCACAGCACTGCTATGCTGATGCTTTTATGACAAAGAACATGAAAGGAAATACTATGCAGGTTGTTCTCGGTTCACAAGCCAGTGTATTTCTTTTGTTTCTGTCCAGAATCACTTCTGTCATAATGAAAGGACGGTGCAGCAACTCCAGCATCATAACTGACTGATGTGTGACACTACAAAGTCGACCTATTCATTTTCTGAAAAAGGTCAGAACTTATGTTCTCAAAGGTGAGAAAGGCTTGCATGTGAGCTTTTGTGGCTTTTTCTACCTTGTCAGAACCTGAAAAGAGAGAAAGTAGTAGCCGCTGACATTCTCCTCAGCATTTTTTTTTTTTTTTTGGTGTTTAGCTGGTTTCTAGCATACTATCCATTTGTTGCTCTCGCTGTAACTAAGGATAAGTCAATATTTTCTCAAGGAACTTGCTATCTCTGAATTCCACTGACAGCATCAATTTGACCTACATGGGTTGACCACTTCCTTCCAAGTTGTAAGAGTTTCTTAGAGTTTTTGCTTCTCAGGGTTATACTAAGGAGCACTTGTGCACTGACTTTTTTTTATGCAAACACTCATATGCATAATATCTCCAAACATAATGAGACTATTCGTGAGCATAAAATCTCTCGTGTGGGTAGCCCCTGCATTTCCATGGCTTTTGAGGCTGAAAACAGGAAATAATTACAATTGAATTTTAGTCAACGAGATAATATAAATGCTTCCTGAATGAGACTGAAAAATCACTGTGTTATACTGGTGGAAGGAAGTATGTTGTTGGCTAGATAAATTAGATACTTTTCATATAGCAATACATATGTTTTCTGAAATCTAGAAAGATTATTTTCCTCTACAGACAATCTCACATCCTCAGTATGCTGTCAATGAAAGAGTATTGCATTCATTCTGGACATCAATTTTTTTCTAAATTTCAAGCCAAGCTAGTTGGGCAAAATCTGTTAATATTTACCTATATGAGTATTTACACTTCTATGAACTAGCTGCATACATATAAGGTATTCACTGAATGTGTTAGAGATAACACTCCCTTGTGATGAAATAGCCACCCATTATCTGCACATCTTGAACAAAAGAGTACAGCGTATATGACAGTTAAACAGTAACTTAAAAAGTAAGAAAAGTATCACAATGCTGTCTACTATAAACATAACCACCAGTGATAAAAAAAAAAAAAAATGTTCCCTAGACACAAAAAATATATTTTCATTTATAAAACAGGATAGATGATTTAATGTTTTTGTTTTTGTTTTTGTTTTTTTTTTCATTATTAATCACATAGTAATCACTCTTTCTTCCTTCCCCTGCCTTCACTTGCACATAGAAAAGATATACTCTCCGTGAGCCTGGCACCATTGTCTTCAACTGGCTCATTGCATCTAACATGATATCAAAGCACCTTTTGGGAAACAAACAAACAGACAACAACAACAACAACAATAACAACAACAAAACCCTGTACCTCAAATAAAACAAATTTATCAAGAACACTGTGCTTGTGCAATAGCAATATACAATTTCTCGTTATGTTTCCACTCAGAGCAACATTTTCAGGAATAACTGTGCTGTCAGAGCTCTCAAATGAAAATATAAAGTAGCTTTTCAGAAATCTTACTCTATGTCTTCTTGTGAACAATAACTGGTTAAATGTCTTTGAGGTGTACCTTCTCCCTTGTGCCATAGAATTGACTCCTGTTTTTTCCTATCTGGCTCTTCCTGTCTTCCATCCATCTTCCTTTTCAATCACAGTAAGTTTTTTTCCTTTGAGTCACCTTTATAGTAATAAATAGATATTTAATTTGTTAAAGTAGGGTTCCACCAAGATAAATTTGCAGAAAGGTGTTCCTGGTTATCAAAAAAACCTAGCAGTTTTATACCAGTAGTTATGCAGTAGTTTTCTGCAGGCTCTCTAGTACAGGTAATGTCTATCACTTTAAGCCAAAGTTAAAGACTACAGAGATTTTTCATAAAATGGCTCCTACCTTTTATTCTTAGGTAATTAAGGCAATTAGCAAAAGTAACATAAATTAACAAGTGCCATAATGCCCTTCATTGAAGTCAAAACCATGTCCATCTGATAAGACAGCTGCTCATTCTCGTTTATACTTCCTGGAGTATTTTTCCAATGGATTCACAATAACCACAAAAGAAGGTAAAGTTGGATACATACTACTCTTCAACAAGATTTCCTTTCTTTCTGTGATAATTAAACACTGGCTTCAGCAACAAAGTTGGGTGTCCAGATGTCAGCTCAGCTGATGAATAAAAAGAACCAACTTCCCTCACCACTTTTATGCCCTTTCCATCCCCTACATCACAATTAACTTACCCATCTCAAAGGGAAAAATCATTAAAAGCTTAGGGGACCTAAATATAATATCAAAACTGTCAGACTATTAGATAAAATTAAAACTGCATCAATTACAAAGTGTCTAGAAGTGTAAACTTCTTTAAATACATGATTTGTTAACATATACCCAGCATATTTCTAATGTTAATAAAAATGAGATAATGGTTTCCTCTAGAGGAAAAGGATTAGAACAGCACCGGATTATATTGCTGGAGGGGAAGGGAAGGGAAGGGAAGGGAAGGGAAGGGAA
>VXAV01000034.1:40684-52600 GCA_013399715.1 Alectura lathami
TAAAAGGGAAGAGATATTTGTGTCGCACAGGTATTTCATAGTGACCTTCCCTTACAAAACTACACAAAGGCAGAAAGTGAACACTCTTCTTTCCTGCTTCTCAGTTGAACTCCCTGGGTTGATTCAGGCACTGTAATAGCATTTTCCCATTTTTCTCACTGAGATCAACTCCTGATTAAATCATATTTTTCCTTTTATTTGAACTAGAAATTTAAATGCATTTTAAGAAAATCAGTAGCAGATACTAGCTGCTATTGATTTGTCTTTCTACTTCAGCATTACTTTATCCATGTCACTTTACATATTATTGATCAATGAAGAGCCTTGTACAGCTGACATATTTACAAATTCGGTAAACAGTTTGCTTTCCTGCTGAACTTTTCTCTGGTAAGCAACTGTGCAATATAAAACAATCCCTCTATACCATAGAAAGCTTTAATTTCATTCTGCTCTTTGGGAACGCACAAAGTCAGAGAGATGAGTCAACAGGCCCAATATAACACACCATACCATTGGATACAATTTATTTAGAATAGTGATCTTTATTGTCATTCACAGAAATAGTACCAAAAATATTTGATATGTCTTTTTCAAATGCAATAAAAGGCATTATATTTTCCTTCAGCAGGGACACTACTTTCTTTGGTGTATTTCAAAATATAAGGTACTACTTCACATATTCAAACCAATTGTTACAGAGATGAGACAAAAATTCTACTTTTATCCGTAATGCTGAGCAATTAGTTTGTTAATATGTACTATTATGCAGATTTCATAATGTGTAGACATTTCTCTGGGACCACATTTATTTCAGTGCTGCTGGGTATGTTCAGCAAGGTAAATGGTTTTGTGTTTTATTTTCACTAAAGAAAAATCTGAAATCTAAAGTATGTTTTATCAAGGTCTACTCTAGGCAAATAACAGTAATTTTAGATGCAATATCTTTTTTTTAACCAGGGATGATCAGAAAGCCTCAAATGAAACATATCCATAAATCTGAACATTCTGATATATCATAGAAACATAGAATCGTGGAATCTTAGAACGTCTTGGGTTGGAAGGGGCCTTTAAGATCATCCAGTTCCAACCCCTCTGGCATGGACAGGGTTGCCAACCATTAAATCAGGCACTAGATCAGGTCACAATCAGGACTTTTTCTACTCTTGCCTACAAGATTTATAATGCAGAAATCTCCAGCTCCTGTCAGTTCTTTGAAAGGCAGCCTTTATACTATGCATCACAAGAAAGTTGAGCATATTCCAGGAATTGAGTATATGCCCAGCTGGAACCTCAGTGCATGACACTGTGCATGACACATTACGAATATGGTGATTTGTGTTGCTCTTCCTTATCCTCCTTCACTGTCCTAGTTTTAACTGTAATGAAACTTAAATGTTGGAGAGATTGAAGACCTGTAGCAGATTTCGGGAGTCCCTAATCTCCAGACAACAGAAGAAATAGTATTGAGGTGCATGCCACAAGATGCAAATATTCTGTGTCCCAGTGGCTTGAAGCCAAAGAGATTCAGAACCCTGTGTATTATGCTAATAGAACCTAACCATATCTGTTACCCTAGAGGAAATATTTCTCATCTTTTTCATTCTCCAAACATTTCTTAGTTAAACTTCTCATGAAGAACACAACCTATTATCAAAAAATTTTTGCAAGATCATTCTGATTGCTACCAACGCTATATTTCAATCCATATAAATCTAAATCATAAGATAGAAAACTTACATCTACTGTGTTAAAAAGATAATATCCACATTTCTTTTCTCCTTAGAACATCTCAGTTACTCACAACTGTCAAAACTTTACAGATCACAGACTAATGCATAATTATAGGCTTTCTTAACATTTCTTACTTGTACAGACACTATGCCCACTTAAAATAGAGTTGACACTAAAGTAAAATATGTGGGTTTTAACTTACCAAATTGTGTGACCTGTACATGCCCTGTAATTTACAGGGCACATTACATGCAATAAAACAATTAAGGTCATTTCTATTCACTTTCTTCATACTTTTTTACTGTTAAATCTAATGACAGTATAATTTCCCCTAAAAAATAGTTAACCTATGAAAAAGTAAAATAGCTCCTTAGGGCTAAGGAAAGATTATAGATGACTTTCACTTAGATTTTTTAACAAGGTCTTAGGAAGCACCAATAAAAATGCAGTGCATAAACCATATTTTTATGAACAGAACCTAACAATTATATTTACAAG
The DNA here is from genome assembly GCA_013399715.1 of Alectura lathami. Taxonomy (NCBI): domain Eukaryota; kingdom Metazoa; phylum Chordata; class Aves; order Galliformes; family Megapodiidae; genus Alectura; species Alectura lathami. The sequence goes on from VXAV01000034.1 coordinate 42,914, forward strand.
GGTTAGTTACTTTTGTGGGTTTCTTTTTGGTTTGCTTGTTTTCATTTTACCTTGTGCACAGTAGATTTGTGGAAACAGTTTCCATTCTCTAGATAAGTTCTTTGGAGGAATTTTTTAGGATTCTGTGACACAAAAATGTTCTGCAGAATGTTGCAAGTTGGTAGCATGAGCTCTTATCTGCTGTAGCTCTAGTCAGTCTGTTCTACAGTGACTTTTTGCAGGTTAACATAGACAAAGTAACAAAGTATGGAAAGTAGATGGAAAATAATCTGCTACAGAGATTACTGCACTGCTCTACTTCATCTAAAGACAGTCACGTCCCATCTGACACTCTTTGCCATCTTACCTGTGGTACACTCCTCCAAATTTTGCCGAAATGACTTTCTTATGTGGGGTGACAATCAAGAGCTTATGACCTGAACATACTACTTATCGGGTGGGTTTTGAAAACTAAAAATAGTTTTCTGCTGTACTGCATTAACATAAATTGCACTGCAAATAGGTGCAGCCAGTGACAAGATAAGGGGTCACAGTACGCATTCCTGCTCTACAAGATATTACAAAAAATACTGGTGTTCTCAAACCAGTCTCTTCCTGTCACAGAGGCAACACTGAGAGAGCAATGGCAGTTTCAGTGTTGCAGTCATGGTACAGCTCCACAGTCACTCTATAAAGTGCTGGAAGACAGAAGATGCATCCTACTTCTTGTCCATGTCATTACTTAACCTAGAAAACAAAATGGCAACATTGCTTACTTAGTTAAACATCAGTAAGCATGGAAAAATAGCAACTGGCTTTATTCTTTTAATGAATGACTTATTTATAAAGTAAAAGAATGGCTTTAAATAGAGTGTAAGGACTGTATTTAGAGTAAAACGATTCATGGAAAATAGGATTTCAATAGGGTTCATACAGCCTAACAACAAAAAAAAATGACAAGGGAAAGAAAATTAATCTCTATTAAACAATTAAATGATTTCCTTTTCCCTCATCTTACTTAGAATGTGCTGCTGGACATAAAAATAAATATATAAACATCACTTCATTATTTCTGATTTTGTTTAATAAAATGCAATTTGTTGATAAAGCACTTCACAGAACTGAAGTGATAGTAGAAACAATCAAGTTAAATCATCCACAGAGAATATGTAATTTGTTGAATTTTTTTGCAGTTACTGATGTACTCTCAAATTTTCTTTACTTTTCCTCCTAAGCTAGTAATTTCATATTATTTTGAAAAATGCATAGAAAATGCACAAGTATTGGGAGAAAAAAAAAAAAAAACGAAAAAGGAAAACAAAAAAAAAAGAAAGACAAAAGCTATCAAGGTCTTTATTGGATAAAGCTTGTTACCAAAAAAAAAAAAAAACCCTCATTAGAAATGGGTTAGAAGAAAAAAAAAAAGTCATGAAAAGTTTTAAAGAATATAAAGAATATGTGTTTTTAGCTTGTGAAATTCACCCTTGCAAACAGCAGTGACAAACTAGAATACAAGAAGCATTCATCTAATAAAAACATTCATGGCAAAATATTTTTTGATACATATCTTTACCAATGTAGAAATAAAATGCCAGTAGAGCATTGAAAACAAATAAATAAATAGCATATTCTTAGAGTGGTCTTTTTGTTTTGTTTTGTTTTGTTTTGTTTTGTTTTGTTTTAAGAACAAATTTATCTTCTGCTTTATCAACACCACAAGCTGTTGTTCTTGTGCAGCAAATAGTTTAAGATCTTTACAGTGGCTACGTTTCTGAACCTAGGGTGAACATCAACCCCATTCATCGTCAAGCCTTCTTCTGAGTTCCACTCTCTGTTTCTGATTGCAAAGGAGTTTAACTAAACTTTTTGTTCACAATTCACTTTTCCGTGAAATAAATACAGGTCAAAAAAGAATTTATGAATAGAAAATCTTGTTGATATGAAATGGAACAAATTAAAATGATAATATCATGATGATATGAAAATAAAATAATATTTTGGTGGTTAGAAGACAATACAATCCACATAACCTTTTCTTCAACAAGGAAGTGTTATTTCTTTTGGTTGCTAAAGATTACAAGATTTTAATTTAGGAGTAATCACCTTTCCTAAAAAATTAAACCAGTGGCAAAACCTAGCATTTTCTTACTTGTTTATCCACAAAGAGCAATTATAATTGTGATATCTAGTAGGACAAAGTAACCTAGAACATTTCTGACATTATGGCTAGCTATCAGCAGGTGCCAAAGCATGCTCTGCCCAGGCCTCACTCTGTCTTGCCTTTCCATATCCAGCTTATTCTACATGAAACCTGAATGGCCAAGGTGGGCAAGCTGAAATATAAATAAATAAATGAAGATGTTTAATAGGATTTCTATGTATTTGACTTGGATTCTCATGGAATATTTTTTTCTTACACCATATAGTATATACTCCAACTGTACAACCAAACTCAGGAAAGAGTTAGGTTTCTTGCAGTGTTTCATAAGATAAATCTGGCTGGATGTAAGGAGAATTACTAGCCAAGAAATAAACACACTCAGCCTGAGACAAGTGGACACTGTAGTTCAGTCTCAATGTACAGAAATAACACATATCATAGAATCATGGAATCATAGAATCACAGAGTCATAGAATCACAGGATGGCTTGGGTTGGAAGGGACCTCAGAGATCATCTAGTTCCAACGCCCCTGCCGTGGACAGTGGCTGCCAGCCACTAGCTCACTGGATCAAACTGCCCAGGAACCCATCCAGCCTGGCCTTGAACACAGCCAGGGATGGGGCAGCCACAGCTTCTCTGGGCAGCCTGTGCCAGCGCCTCACCACTCCCTCAGGGAAGAATTGCTTCCTGATGGCCAACCTAAACCTCCCCTCTTTCACTTTTAGCCCATTCCCCCTTGTCCTACCATTATCCACCTGTGTAAAAAGTTGGTCCCCCTCCTGCCTGTAAGCTCCTTTCAAGTATTGGAAGGCAGCAAGGAGGTCTCCCTGGAGCCTTCTCTTTTCCAAGCTGAACAGTCCCAACTCCCTCAACCTTTCCTCACAGGAGAGGTGCTCCAGCCCTCTGATCATTTTGGTGGCCCTCCTCTGGACCCGCTTTTGATCTCTACAAAGTAATAATATGAAAGAGATATTCCTGTCAGATGTGAGGCCATTTCTGAAACAGAAGAATGGGAAAGTACCTGGCGTTTACTCCTCTTGCTATATAAACAGTATTATAGTTTTTCTGTGTATTTCCTGAATTCTTCCATGTGAGTTTCTAAAGACCAGAGAAGTTATACTTCTTAACCAGAATTGCTGTGAGCCATGACTGTGAGAACAAAATAGCGGTAGTTAGTCTTCTGCTTTATAAGGGAAATACTTGTTTTGACTTACTTTCTTAGAAGAAGGAAGTTAGCATTCTCCTTAGGCTAACTTTCCTACATTTGTTTACATTCCAAGATACCCCAACAGGTAAATGGTTTATTCTGTCACTGCCACATAACAGTTCATGCAGTGTCACATAATATCAGAATGCAAGTCCTGTTTAACTTCATTAACAAACTGAGAAATGGAACAGAGAGCACCCTCAGTAAATTTATAGATGACCCAAAACCGGAGGAGGAGCTATTTCACCGTGCTGCCATCCAGAGGACCTTTGACAGGCTGGAGAGGTGGGCTAGAAGGAACCTAATGAATTTCAACAAGGAGAAGGTCAGAGTTCTGCATCTGGGGAGGAACAACACCAGACACCCACTTGGGGGACACCCAGCTGAAAAACAGATTTGCAGAAATGGTCCTAGGAGTTCTGACTAAATAAGAGTCAGTAATGTACCCTTGCTACTTAGAAGGCTAAGAGTGGTCTTGGCTACAGTAGAGAAATGATAGACAGCAAAACAGAGGGAGGTAATCCTTCCCCTCCATGGGTTCGTTATGCATGTAACACTTTGTCTGGTTCTGTGTCTCCTGTTACAGGAGAGACATGGGCATACTGGAAAGAGTCCAACTATGGCCATCAAGATGATAAAGTGACTGGAGTACCTCTTCTATGAGGAAATTGGGACTGTTCAGCCTAGAGAAGGCTCAAGAGAGATCTTATCAATGTCTACAAATACCTGAAGGGAGAGTTCAGAGAAGTTTTGTCAAAAAAAAAAAAAAAAACAGACAAACTGGAACACAAAAGGTTCCATTTCAATGGAAACAGTTTCAAGCTATGCCAGGGAAAGTTTAGATTCGATATTAGGAAGAATTTCTTCACAGAGAGGATGATCAAGCATTGGAATGTGCTGCCCAGGGTAATGCTGGAATCTCCACACTTGGAAGTATTTCAAGGATGTGCAGACTTCGCACTAAAGGACATGCTTTAATGATGGAACTTGGTAAGTCAAGTTGATGGTTGAACATAGAGATCTTGAAAGTATTTTCCAGCCTAGATGATTCTATGATTCTATAACTCTAAACATCTCAGGAAGCACTTCTTTCCTGTGTGAGTGAATGAGTAATGGAACAGGGTACGCAGAGATTTTGTGGAGTCTCCTTCCTCAGAGATCTTCAAACAGGTGGTCCTGCCTGAGCAGGCAGATTGGACCAGATGACTTGCAGAGGTCCATTCCATGACTATTATTTTGTGAAGTGCTGTGCTCTCAATGTATATACACAGCACAGCCTTCAGAAATATTACTTGCTTTCTGTAAGTGGAATTCTAATTTTCAGATTTTAACGTAAACTTGAGAAAGAAAACTAATCTTTCTAATCATAGCATTTCACTACATGTCTACTTCATACTTTCACGGTTTTTGAATTCCCTTCAAACACTGACTGCTTTTTTGGGAAAGAAATAGCAAATCACTGTATGTACCTGTCATGTAGTGCAAGTCAGTAGGCAATATCAGAGTAAGCTCAAAGGAGTAAATGGCATTCAAATCACACAATTCCCATTCTTATTACTCAGCATTTTTATTCCATATAAATTCAAATCTTGATTGCCAACAGTCTACAGTCACATGCTAAGAGATCCACTATGATCTGAAGGGTTACTGTAACAAGTAAGAAAGACAAGCAATGAATGCAAAAACAGCAGAACAAAATGAGTTTTTCCAACTCAGTTAAAAATATATATAACATAGTTGAAAGAGTGAATAGAAATTAAACTGATTTTCTCAGAATGTCTCAACTACAGAAGTTAATATGTCAACCTACAATACTTAATAGATAAATTAGTAACATGTGAGAAAATATTTGTGTTTGTTCCAATCTACACATACTAAAAATATCCATTATTCTTATTTTATAAGAGGAAATGAATGATAGTTTTCCAATTTACCATCTCCATTCCACTCATTCTTTTATTAAGCTAGTCATATCTGTACTACAGCACAAATTACAGAGAGGAGAAAGATGCAGTTATTACTCTTTGCAGGAATAAACTCTATTCTTCATTATTAACCAATTAATAGAAAACCAGTGTGTTAAACTGTACCCAAAATATTCAACCTTTCTATACAATAACTTGTAGACCTAAGTAAAGACCCTTTGTTCCATTCTCCCTAGCCTGAAGTCACATTCTTAGTCCTTGCAGACTGAATGCAATCACTGTCATAGTTTTGCCCATTCAATTCTTTGTCTGTCTGTGTTCAAAATTGGGTCTGTTAAATAGACAGATCTTTTACAGCCTCCAAAACTAGGTTTCACTGTCAATTTGTTTTGGTTTTCATTTCATTTTAAAGTACGGATGCTTAGATCACCGAAATTATAGTAGATGTAGTGAGGAAAATCAGATAGGAAGGGAAGGTGAAAGAAAAGAGATGAATATCAGAAAAGGCAATCTATAAGCTGAATCTGGAATAAACACTCTTCTAAGAAAGTCCATAATATCATGGAATTTAGTGTTGTATTGACAGCAGGAACAATGCTGTCTATAATAGTGAACAGGAATATTTTTGCTGTAATAAGAATATATGTACAATTAGAAGCTAATTCTCCTAATTAGTTCATTGAGCATTGGCATTGGGAACACCCACATCTACAAAAGATTGGCTCTGTATAGACCACTGAAGAAAAATATAGATTTTTCTCAAGCTGCAGTAAAAATAGTTGTTTTCATAATTTAAAAAAAGAAAACATTCTGTGTTGTTTTTTTTTTTTTTTCAGCAGTGTGGTTGTACTGTTGTAAGTCACTATACTCAAACTGATTGAAGAAAATAAGAAAACTTGCAATGGTACATCTATTAATTATTCACAACTCTATTTAAAAAAAAAAATGCACCTATCAAACTTTCTAGGCATATACATCAATTTCTAAACAACGCCAGATAAAACACAGCTAAATTGGCTTTCAAAAGCTGAGTCACTGTTAATGGATATTCTTGTGCCATGTATGAAGTTCTTTTCTGATAATATCTAGTAGGCAAAATTGGGCCAAAAATGTGTTGGTCCTAATGCAACAGAACACTTCTCGAGAATTAACCATGTGTTGAAGTCTGTTACTGAATGTGAAAGTATTAAAAGGATTTTTCTGAGAAAAATACAGACACATTTTTAAATACAGGCTTCTGAGTAGTTTTGGAAACATGTATTTGGGCTTCCTATTTTCAATTATTTTATTATACCAAATGATAAGAAGCCTGTGTTAGCTTTAACAAAAAGACTGATTTTGAAATTAGTATTATGATTTGCTGAACTTATGGTTTATGTTTAAATTGCACTACCTAAAAGATATTGCTGCTTTTTATATAAGTACCTAATAAAACTCTGGAACTATCATTGTTCACTGAATTGCTATATATCTTCTATTTTCACTTGTATGGTCTATGTCAGGTAATATATACCATATTAAACGCTGTATCCTTGAAAATAAGGTTTTAGCTTTCCTTATGTAAACTCAAAAACAGATTTGGGGGAAAAAATAGTAGATAGGGAGAAAGGTCTAGAAGGTGAAAGGTTGAAAAATTATTGGGAGTAAAAGGCAACATAGTAAACTTCCTCTTGCATTATCTTACTGTAATACAATGCCTAAGTGCAATATTCTGATTGCAGAATATTCTGATAAATCTAGTTATCCTTTTCTTCATATTGTAAGGAGAAACCAAAGGCCATCCTCCCAGACCTTGAGTTCCAAGGCAAACTCCTGCAAGGTTAAATACTGCTGTCCTTCTGTTGCACATAATAAGGCCTCTCAATTGCTACATGACAATCTTGACAATTAAGAGACAGCTCTCTTTTGTAAGTGAGCAACAGTTACAGAAGAATAGCAATATGAAAGTCTTTGAATTGCAGTGAGGACTATTTGTTTAGGTTTTCCTTTTGCAATCACAATTGGTCTTAATGTTGTAAACTACATGATGTCCTAAACTTCTTTCTCAATCTGTATCTCACTTCAGATCTCCCTAACACATGGCATTAAAAGAACTGGAGGCTGGAATCTTTCCCACCACACTGATCTTGCACAACTGCCTGTGCTCAATTTAAAATGAGGGAGAGTATATTTTTTGCACTTTTGTTCATGTAAATTAAACCACAGAGCTAAATAGAACATATTTATTAATCATATTCTGATCACACTAAGAGAATGACAATGATCTGGCATATTGATATACTCAGTAGTAAAGTGAAATTGAAACATCCTTCAAAGTGACAGGCAGATGTGACTGAAGACACTTTGTTCTTAATATTTCATTCTGAATTTCATACTTTGTAAAATTAAGAGTAAAATGTTCCATTAGTGGGAGACCTCTCTTTTAATGAAATAGCAGTAGTTTTAACAGGAGCAGAGACAAGAATTGTAGGTGACTTATGGCCATAAGGATGTTGAAGTTGGGTTCCCCTCACAGAAATATTGTAGGAAGGAACTGATTATATTTTTACAGGTTGAGTTTAGTCATTTTTAAGCGACTGAAAACTATTCAAGTTCATAGGCAACGAACTCTACCTTTGAGTCCTAGCAGATATTTATCAGTGTCAAATGATTGACTTTGGAACCTGATCTTTCACGAACAGTGAAAAGATGAAATAATTAAACCGTGTATTTAATTTGTACTAGAAATTACTGTTATTATACTCTCTAAAAAGAGTAAATTTGCACACAGAAATGACCTGCTGAATACATAATTTTCTCTCCTCATCTGCATATTGCTAGCTATTCTTTATATACCAGTAATAACCAGCTTCATGAAGAAAAGATGAATGCAATAGTTAGAACATATTTAAACATCAGATAAAATCCTTATTCCAAGTAATATCTGTTATGAGAATATTTTTGACCATGCCATCTCCTATATTCATTGTGCAACTAATATCACATAACACAAATATTCAGGCATTTTCCAGTTAATTGAGAAAATAAATACCAATTTAATTTAGCTTATGAGGAATCAGATCTCACTGGGAACTTCCTTGACACACTATTTAATTGCTGTAACATTGAAAAATAAAACTGTGGCTATTTGCCCATTTTATAATATTCGTTAAACAAAATGGTGGACTTTTGGGATAGAAAAAAACTGTGAAACAAAATTTATAGTAACAACATGGAATAGACCCTTAACAGTTCTGCCAGAAATGGATTTTCACCCCAGCTTTTCATGTGGCATGTAATTCCAGATGAAATATTTAATTTCACTGCTGATAATTTTTTCAAAGCATTTTCCTAGAGGTGGCCAAATGAAGGGCAGCCACCAAAGGATTTGTGATGCGTGTCTCATAATTTCCCAGCTCTCTTTCCCCCAGTGCCACTCCCAATTAGCAGATTAGAATGAAGCACTACTGAAGAGAAAATCAAATACCAGAACACTGTATCTTCATGACACAGAGCTAATACTTCAAGTATTGGAAGTTTCCAAAGTACAGAACTTTTACGACCTCATATGATAGACACAGAGTATACTAGCTTTTCTCCCCAAGCTACTCTGTAAAACAAGATGAAGATTTCTGCATACTTTCATTTTGTTTGTTCCAATTTTTCACTCTCCTTCAGTCAGTTTGAAGCTTTCCCAGTTGTGGGAACTTCCAGACTTTTAACTTCATCTAATATAATACTCTGTAATTTTGCATATGGAAAGTTGCAGAACAGAGTAATTAGCTTCAGTGACATATTGTCAGCAATATTATTTATTGCTGTGGATTTCTGAGGGAGGAAATTTGGGAAGAAGGATTTTTATCTCATTTTATACTTTATTAAAATCATCTGGTCCCAACAATGTTCGCATGATGATCAACTAAACATATGCATACATACATATTAGTACTGTATTTGCTTTGATCAGAAGACAAGAAAAATTCAAAATGCAAAAAAACCCCAGATGTTATGTCAATATATGAGTTACATTTTTAATCATATATATGTACAGATATATTTCTTTAATTAATAGTTCTATATTTCAGGTGGGATTATTTCCCATTTCTTTAACTGGAATGTTAAATTGTAATCTATATGTAGATTCTCCAACATGTTATCTGTGCAATGTATGGGATCTTTTCATACATTTGCTAACAAGTATTACTTCTCTAAAAACTCACGCTTTCTAAAATTATCAGTTGCATCAATGTTTATTCTCACCTTCTACAATATGCCTGAAATTAAGTGGGAAAAATTCTTCCTACATTGTGGAAGAAATCAGATTTTTTGAAAACATTTGTGATCAAGATTTCTTGTTGTTCAAATTTCATAACTTAATTCTGAATGTATAACTAAACACAAATAATAAATCTAGAAATCAGAACTTTTTATTGAA
>VXAV01000034.1:56849-77643 GCA_013399715.1 Alectura lathami
AAATAAATAAATAAATAAATATACCATATTGGTTAAATGCTGTGATTTAAAATTAAGTTATTAATATCTTTGCCTGAAATGACACACACAATACCAGCTTAAAGCAAGTTCAGCTGTATAGATGCATATGATTGTCCCTTTTAAGCAGTAACAAAGGAGACATACATAGATATGTAATGGCATATAAGAATGTAATCTGAGACTGATCTCATGATTTTTTTATTATTTTATTATTTTTATTTTTTTTGTGAGATTATTTGTTTATGTGACATCTCTCACATGATATGACAGCTCGAGATTTAGAAAAGGTCAGTGGAAAAGGTTGCTATAGATTCTTTCAAAATTATTGGCAAGCTTTGTATCAGATTAAAATGCTATGTACTAGAACAAGCCAATGGTTATAGCTGCTTTTCGTGTAAGAAAGTCTGGAACGAATGTCAGAAGAGAAGTGGGGAAGGAAATAAGCAACTCTGAAAGCATGCCATACCAATGTGTTTTTGTACCCTTCATAAACTTGCTCCCATCCCCAGTAATTGACAGTAATTTTCCCTATCAGTACACTAACATGATAACATTCTTTGCATAGACAAATGGCAAGCTACGTGCTGCTAAACTGGTTTAGACAGGAATGGTGTAGTGTTGGTGTGATTCTGCCATCTCAGCCACTTGTATGTTTCAGCTAAGTCATTTTTTTTTGTTTCATCAAAGTTCTCTTGACAGCAACAAAAAATTTTCTGACCAGTGAATACATTCATGGTTATGAACATAAATAAGACAGATAATTGCCATTACTTTGTTTAATGTGTACTGCAGTGAAAATTTCCTATTTACCTGTAGTTTTAAGAAGCTTTAATAATACAGCTAAAGCATTTACTTTGTTTAACTATATCTTTGATATCCACACTCATTTGTTCATTTGCAATATTTAGCTGTTGCTCTATTCATTTCTTTACTCGGTGGTTTGAATTCTACTGGAGCCAAAACAAACATGTGTAGAGACTACATAACTGAGAATTTGTATAAGACCTTACAATCTCTGCCTCAAGACCTTCCTTGCCATCCAGACACCGAGATATAAATCTGGTGTTGATTGTGGTTTCTATTGTTTCAAATCACTGAAAGAAAACAGTACTTATTTTTGTAGCCTATTTCAAAGCTAAAGTGCTTGCAAGGAATATTTCTCTACTTAAAAAGAGTTAATATGTTTTTGCTGTTTCAGGTTCCACCACTATGACAACCTCTGTCCTTCACAAATATTGTCATTTCTGTGCAACACTGGTGAACAAGATTCATGATCAAGCAGTTGCTGCAGCATTATAGAAGTATTAGAGGACCTCTGTTTATACAGGTGCCTAGATCTTGAGCTCAGATGAAGAGAAAGAGGTTGATAGGTAAGTGAAACCTGCTTGGCAACAATGATGAAACAATGCAATTAGAAAAGTGAAATGAGAAGCGAAGTTGAGGGAAGAAAGGCAATTTACAGAAAGTGAGAGCAGAAAATAAGAGAAAGGTCAATGATTTAGGAATCACATTTTGAAAACCATTAAGCTAATAATTAAAAACTATGTCCGATAACCAATGACAAGAATATTCTTAGCAAAGTGATTAAGCTAAATTCAAAAAATGGGTGTACATATGGGTTACTTGCTGTTGAGGCAGATGTTATAAATTTCAACATACCTATTGTGAAATTCTTTGCTGTGATAAAGGCCAGCTTCTCAACTGCCCTGTGTGTTCACGGGTGATGCTCAGAGCAGCTTGCCAATATACATCAGATAAGAGTATATCAATAAGTATATCAATAAGTATATCAATAATAAAAAGAGTAAATCAATAGTCATGTCATCGTTATAGCACCTGACAGCCTAGCTATGACTTAATTTGGTAAAGAAAGTACTGTGGGATGTACAAACAAAGAATATAAGTATTTAGGTTGTAATGTTAAAATATCAAGTAAACAACAAGAGGTTTTTTTTTGATCTGACAATTGTTGTGCCTAATCTTCTAGTCCAAATATAACATGAATTGTTGTACAATTGCTGATCAACTTAATATGTCCTGTAAACCAAGATGTGTGATATTTGGCCTCTAAGGACACACTGAGTATCTTATGCAAGAGAAAATCAAGAAAGTTGGTCATCTGGCTGTTGTTAAGGCTTTCTAGCTGAAAAGACTTGGTTTTGTAAGAAAATATTTAATGAAAGCATGTTTTCCACCTAAGAAAATTGACTTTTTTGAAAAATAATATAAGATGAAATTGTAAAGAATAAGAAAAAATTATCAGAAAACTTTTACTTTATGTTTGGCTTTCTGGAAGCTGGAAATAGTAGGATTTTGATAAATCATTATCTATTTCTGCCTCAACCTCAATGTCTGCCTCAGTTTGGTTCCTCAACCATTTTTCTCCTGGGATACAATTCTGCTGAAGGACACAAATCATGTCCTACAGAAACAATATGAAATGCTATTTTGTGATGCATTACAGACAGACATAATCTGTGCAGGCGGCTATTTCTGATGAACAGAAATCAAGGAAAGTGAAATAAAACTGAAGAAGTTGCTGAAATTAAAATAAAAATTCTATATTTCACCTTACTTTCTGGCCAAAAATAAAATCAAAACTGTTATCTCCACCACTAACTTCCTGTCTGAGAAAACTCTTGAAGACATATTTGTATCTTCCCTCTACGTCTATTTAGATACATTTTCTTAGTTAATAAAGATCTAAGCACCCAAATGGCAAGTCATGCTTGACCCACCTGATAACCTTCTACAACGAAAAGACTGGCTTTGTATACAAAAGTGAGAACAGTGGATGTTGTTTATATCAATTTCAACAAGGTTTTCAACACTGTCTCCCACAAGATCCTCAGAGAGAAACAGACAGTGATGTATATAGAAAACCAGCTCAACAGCCAGAGTGTACCTTCAGCAAGTTTGCATTTGAAACAAAACTGGGGGAAGTGGTGGATAGGTCAGGGGGTCGCATTGTGATCCAGAGAGACCTCAACAAACTGTAGGAACGGGCCAACAGGGACTTCACAAAGTTCAGGAAACAGAAGTGCAAAGCCCTGCACTTTGGGAGAAACAGCTTCCAGCACCAGTACACGCTGGGGACCATCACCTGGAAAACAGCCCAGTAGAAAAGGACCTGGGCATCTTGATGGACACCAAGTTGAATATAAGTGTCCTGATTTCATCTGGGATTAAGTTAATTTCCTTCATAATGACTGGTAAGGTGCTTTTGGATTTAGAATGAAAACAGTGTTTATAACACACTGATGTTTTAGTTGTTGCTGAGCAGTACTGCGCAGAAACAAGGACATTTCGACTTCTCACACTGCCTTGACAGTGAGGAGCCTGGAGGTGCACAAGAAGCTGGGAAAGGACACAGCAAGGACAGCTGACCTCAAGTGACCACAGGAGTATTCCATACCATGTGATGTCATGCTCACTAGTAAAACCCAGGGACTGGCTGGTGGTGATCAATTGTGTTGTACATCATTTGTTGTTTACTATTATTATTATTATTATATTTTCTTCTCACTCTTGTTAAATTGGCTTCATCTCAGCCAATTAGTTCTTACACTTTTACCTTTTTCAACATTCTCACTCATAAGGGGTAGTGAACAAATGGCTGTGAAGTGCTAAGCTGCCTGCTAGGTTAATCTGCAATGAACCAGCAATATGGCCTTGCTGCAATGAAGGCTAATAGTAGGGCTATTAGCCCTATACTATAACCCAGGGGCTGCATTAGGCAAAGCATTGCCAGCAGGTATAAGGAGGTGGTCCTTCCCCTCTGCTCAGCACTGGTGAGGTCACGCTTGGATTGCTGTGTCCAGTTCTGGGCTCCCCACCACAAGAGAGACATTCGCACATGAAGAGTCCAGTGTAGGGCCTCAAAGATGACAATGGGACTGGAGCATCTGTGCTCTGAAAAAAGGCTGAGGGAGCTGTGACTCTTGGCCCTGACGAAAAGGAGACGCAGAGGGATCTCATCAATGTCTATAGATACGTGAAGGGGCGTTTGCAAAGAGGATGGAGCCAGCCTCTTTTCAGTGGAGCCCTGTGGCATGTCAAGAGAAAATGAGAACAAACTGAAACACAGGAAGTTTCTTCTGAACATCAGTAAAGACTTCTTTGTGAGGGTGACTAAGCACAGGTTGCTGAGAGATGTGCAGTCTCACAACTTGGAGATCTTCAAAAGCTGCCTGGACATGGTCCTGGGCAACTGGCTGTAGACAGCTCTGCTTGAGTGGAGGATTTAGACCAAATGACGTCCAGAGGTCCCTTCCAACCTCAGCCATTCTGTGAGTCTGTGTGATCTTCTGAATTGTCTCAGAACTATTTTCTTTCCAAGTACTGGTCTCCTTCTAGTGCCAAGTAGTCCAGTTCAAATTTCACATCAACATGCACTCATAGAACAGAGAATTCACACACACACACAAAAATAGAATTGGGACATGGAGATTAGGCTGAAAACTCAGGCAGATAGCTGTATTAAGCATCAGCCTCCTTACCCACAGCCAGGCCTTTTCTCCTTGTCCACACTGCTCTCTTCCTCCCACACATGGAGTCTTCCCTTTCTACCTTCAACACACCTCTCACTGCTTTTCCCCATTTTCTTTAAGTTGTGTTACATCCATACCCAACTAGACTTCCAATAGTCAACTCTGGTTACCTGTGAATCTTGCACAGTTCTCACATACCTCTCCTTCACTATGTGGGATGTCTCTTCATTTCTTATGACACTTTTGCCAGCTTCTCACATTGGTTATTCATTAAATCTAGCAGTTTTACTATTGTAATAAATGACACTTTTGTTTGCAGTTTTATTTTCTCACACTATGAGATACCACTAAGAAGTGTTTTGTTAAAATCACTGATCATGGAATCATAGAAATAATTGGATTGGAAGGATCCTTTAAAGGCCATCTAATCCAACTCCCCTGCAGTGAACAGGGATATCCACAGCTGGATCAGGTTGCCCAGAGCCCTGTCCAGCCTGACCTTGAAGGTCTCCAGGGACAGACCACCCACCACCTCTTTGGGCAACGTGTGCCAGTGCTTCACCACCCTTAGCATAAAAAACTTCTTCTTTATCTTGAGTCTAAATCTCCCCTCTCTCAATTTGAAACCATTTGCCCTAGTCCTTTCACAACAGGCCCCGCTAAAGAGTCTGTCCCCTTCTTTCCTGTAGCCCCCCTTTAGATACCAAAAGGCTGCTATCAGGTCTCCCTGAAGCCCTCTCTTCAGGTTGAACAGCCCCAACTCTCTTAGCCTGAAATGAAACCGCTCAGATTAGCTATCCAGATTACCACTAATTTTGATGAAGCTTGGTTTCAATTCAATATTCACTGTATAAACCTCTATAGTCTATATATACATAGGAGGAAATCCATCCTGTTTCAAAAATGGTGATAAAATGTGTTGTCTCATTCTACCTGCAGTTGTA
Source organism: Alectura lathami (assembly GCA_013399715.1). Lineage (NCBI taxonomy): Eukaryota > Metazoa > Chordata > Aves > Galliformes > Megapodiidae > Alectura > Alectura lathami. Next base: position 62,305 of record VXAV01000034.1, read on the forward strand.
TAACTTCTCTGAACCTGTAACAGACAGTAATGCTATACAGTGGCAGGATAATTGCTTAGAATCATCTTCAAAACACCAAAGACTATAGGTAAAGTTGTACAGAGTTATATAAAATTCTCCAGAAATGCTACGGTCCACTAAGATGTGAGATTTTCTTAGGGCCACTAGTGTTACTGCAGGAGTGACTTCAGGAAATCCAGTGAAATACTGAAACAGACTAATAAAAAATTGAGGAAAATTCAGAAAAGGATCCAGAATTTGCAGTGTGATCCTCTAAATTCCATCAATTATTTTCAATTTTCAGCATATTTAGACATGTCTACTAGGCAATACATGAATATTAAAATTTTTTTTTTCTGCATTGATCAAGAAGCAAGCAGATGATCTTTACTCATTCTAAACTTGTGTTGGATGTAGAACAGTAATTCAGAAGCAAAAGACTTTGTGTCCTATCGTTAATTCCTGAATTCATCTCATCACTCATAATGAGAACACATAAGGGTAATTGAAAGTCCCCTACACATAATGTTTTTGAGTGTTTCTGTGCTGTCAGAAAAATTTCTTATCAATTTATTATTTGAACTATACCACAACAGAGGCAAAACTCATCAAGGATTTTAATTACTGTAGGAAGGGGGAAAAGTTCTGTTATCACTCATGCATGCTCTGAGAAGTTCTGAAATATTCAAGAATGCTATTCCACGTATATTTATGGACATATTAGTCCATTTTCCTTGTCAGTTCCGTTTGCCTGCCTTTGAATGATGTGGGATTTCTGCATTTTGAATTCCAAAGGCGTCAATGCTATGCACATAGCTGAACAGGTGACATGAATTGCTTAATTATTGAAAAATATAACTGTGAGAGAAAAGAGAAAGGGGATAACAGAATAGAAGCCTAAAGGAGGCAGATGTGTTAAAGGGTAAATAAAGGTGATAACTACACTGTCTGCAAAGAACGTGCGTGTACCAGAAATGTGACTAATACTGCCAACCACTAACACATTAAATTATGGAATAACTCTACAGAGATTTCTAAGATTCCTGGGGAAGCACTCGCTGTAACCAAGTGTGCCAATCTTACCCAACAGGTGTCCTTATAGCAGGGGAAGAGAGGGTCAGCCCGTAATCTGGTCCCAGAAGTCAGCAATGTCCTCCTGACTTCTCTGCAATGATACCTTCCCTAAAATTCCTTCTCTCTTAAGCCATTTTTGTAATTTTTTTCTTACTTTCTTTGTAACTGATATCAAAGAGTGCAGGTTGTGTTGCCTAGGGAACTATCATGAAATAGACTCCCTGCATATTCACTCCATTCTAGCCTGGAGGTTTCTTCAACACTTTTTGTATTTTGAGTGGGGATATTTCCAATAATTACTCCACATAATCCACGCCTTGAGTACAGTCACTCAAACCTCACAATATTTAGAAGAAACTGGGGCAATCACATGCAGCCTTGTCCTGAGAATTACAGCTCAAGGGGTTCTTGGGCTGCTCACTATTTATGGGGTAAGAATTGGCTTATAGCCATAGTATTAACAGGGCAGTGTTACCACTCCTTGGAAACCTTCCGGACTCATCAGACTCATCTTTCCTTTGTGCCAGTTAAAGGTCTTGTTAGATTAGTTTTGCTAGACTTTACAGAGAATAACATTCACAGACATATTGGGAAGAATATAATATGATGCTAGATCGATCGAAGTAATCAGATTTTTTTTTTTTTTTTCTGTGGGGACTGATACTGGAAAAAGACTCAAGAACAAGAAGTAAAAGCTCTTATTATTATATCACTTGGATTTCTTTTTAGCAAGTGCTGCTTCAGCATTGTAAAATTCTCAGAAAAAGAAACAGGATAAATTCTCTTTCTTCAGACATAAAAGACTAAAATAATACTTGAGAAAAGTTTGACATGAAGGTAAGTCCAGAAACTATGAAATTTATAGAATTGTTATTGTTCCTAGTAGCTCTCTACACTATTGTTACGGGTTAGCCTTGGCAAGCAGCTGAACACTCCTCCCTTCCTTCAAGTGTCAGAAACAGAAAATGAGAAAAACAGGATCAAGAAAGCTGACAGTTCTACATAAAGACAGGCAGATTATTTACTATTTACCATTGTGGGCAAAACACACTGGAACTGTGGAAATTAAGTTATTCTCAGTTAAAATAGGTTCAGGTAGTAAGAAACAAAACAAATAAACAAAAAACACATACATTAAAACAACCCCTTTCTTCTTTTTCAAAGGCCAATCTTCCTTCCTCTTCAGACTCCTCTACCTGTTCAGCAGAGCTGGAAGAGGCTCTGAGGTGTGTGGGGTGTTGTCAGCAGCTCCCCTCTGCTCCTCCTTTCTTCTTATGCTTCTCCTGTGCTCTGGAGTGGGATCCCCACAGGCTGCAGCACCTGTCAGTAGTATATGTTTCCTCAGGCACAGGGTCTGTGCTGTGGATATCTGCTCCATGATGGAGCATCTCTACCCGGTCCTGTTTAACATCGTTGTTGATGATCTGGATGAAGGCATTAAGTGCACCCTCACTAAATTAGCAGAAAACACCAAGCTGGGAGGAAGTGTTGATTTGCCTGAGGGTAGGAAGGCTCTACAGAGGGACCTGGACAGGCTGGATGGATGGGCTGAGGCCAATTGCATGGGGTTAAGACCGAGTGCCAGGTCCTGTACTTTGATCACAACAACCCCATGCAATGCTACAGGTTTGGGGCAGAGTGGCTGGAAAGCTGTGCGGAAGAAAAGAACCTGGGGGTGAGAGTCAACAGCTGGCTAAACATGAGCCAGCAGTGTGCCTCAAGTGCTGTGTTTGTTTTGGGCCCCTCACTACAAGAAGGGCATCGAGGCCCTGGAGCATGCCCCGAGAAGGACAATGAAACTGGTGAAGGGCCTGGAGCACAAGTCTTATATGGAGCGGCTGAGGGAGCTGGGGCTGTTCAGTCTTGAGAAGAGGAGGCTCAGGGCAGACCTTATTGCTCTCTACAACTGCCTGAAAGGAGGCTGGCATTTTGACTCTTTCTAGCAGGATGCAAGGAAGTGGAGACTTTTGCCAGCTCCATCCTGGACTGTCAGCTCAGTGCTCAAAGGAGTCACAAAATTTGCCCTACCTTTAAACTTTTCAACATTTATTGATCTGAAATTCTCATCAAGGGAAAAGACTTTGATTTTTCTTAACATCCTCAAGGAGAATTGAAGTCTTACAGACATAAATTATTGCTCTAATCTTCTTTTAAAAGAACATAAAAAAATGCTGTATATACCAATGTCATCTTGATTACTTTATTTCCCATGGGAAAACAAAACAGAACAAAACAACGCAAAAAACAAACCCCGTATGTCATTTCAAATTACCATATCAACCACAATTAAGCATAAATTCTTACTTAGAGAGATCTGAGACAGCCCATCTGTGCTGTATTCTACTGAGAAATTAACTAAAATATTTGAAACCTTTTCAAAGAGTAGAACATCTAAAATGTTTGGCCTATTGGCTTAGGGGCTGTTATACACTGAGAGGAATCCTTGACATAAAGACTACCACAGAATCTCTCTTAGATGCATAGGGTCAAAATTTGTTCTCATGCTTCAAGCAGTACTTGGTCTTGTAGCCCTCGCCTTTTCCTCAGCTTTGTATTTCAGTGAGCAGTGCTGACAGATATCCCAAAGGGGATGGCAAATCCTGTTCTACTGACTGGTTAAGTAGTCTTCAGGTTTTTTGTGGGTTTTTTTTTTTTGGTTTTTTTTTTTTTTTTTTTTTTTAGCTACTGGATGTTGGTACAAACATCTCAGCTAGCACAAAACCTGATACTTTTACTCAAACCTGCTATGGCAAACAGAGTAATAATAGTTATTTGTTAGTACTTTGAGAACAACAGAGGTTTTAAATTAAAGTTTGTCTGTAGTTCAGGTAATTCAAGCAGAAATAAAAGACAATCCCTACCCCCAAACCCCTGCCCTACAGAACAAGTGAATGAGAGAGAAAAGTTTATCCAGTCAGTTCTACTGATTCAATAAAAACTATAAGCTTTATCGAAAACAAAGATAAAAATGAAAATAAAATACAGTCTAGGTATGTAAGAATTAATAATCTTCTGAACGTTCAATGTTTTAAAATTGGCTTTAAAAATGTGATATGTTATTCTCCTCTCTCCCCTTTTGAAACCTTGGGATCCTGTTCAAATCATAAATCAGCAAACTCACTTCTAGTTCCACAATGTAGGATGAAGAGGTGGCAGATTTAAAAGCAATGTAGGTAAAGAAACCGAAATATCACCCTTCATTTTCTCAAAACTGAAGCTGTATCAAGATCATCATGTGCTTAGTCAGAAGAATCAGAAGAAATTTGTCAAAATATGTACCAGAGAAGCAAAAGAGTTGTTTACCTTTCAGTAACTTAGTTGATCAGCCACTTCAATCACTCAGATGATCAGCTGGATATTAGCAAGCAAAAAACTTCAAAGAACAGTTAAAGTATGTATGTCACACATGCCTGTGAGACACAAACCCTAAACCTAACACTATGCATGTGCCTGGAAGGATTTACAATAAATAGGGCAAGATACATAGTTGCAGATCACTCATAATAAAACCTCTCTGATGCACTACCAAAGTGCTTGTTATACAACCATAGCACAGACCTCAACTTTTTACGCCTAATGACTAAAGATAGAATCATAGAATCATAGAATGGCTTGGGTTGGAAGGGACCTCAGAGATCATCTAGTTCCAACCCCCCTGCCGTGGACAGGGCTGCCAGCCACTAGCTCACTAGATCAAACTGCCCAGGAACCCATCCAGCCTGGCCTTGAACACAGCCAGGGATGGGGCAGCCACAGCTTCTCTGGGCAGCCTGTGCCAGCGCCTCACCACTCTCTCAGGGAAGAATTTCTTCCTGATGTCCAACCTAAACCTCCCCTCTTTCAGCTTTAGCCCATTCCCCCTTGTCCTACCATTATCCACCTGTGTAAAAAGTCGGTCCCCCTCCTGCCTGTAAGCTCCATTCAAGTATTGGAAGGCCGCAACGAGGTCTCCCCGGAGCCTTCTCTTTTCCAAGCTGAACAGTCCCAACTCCCTCAACCTTTCCTCACTGGAGAGGTGCTCCAGCCCTCTGGCCATTTTGGTGGCCCTCCTCTGGACCCACTCCAACAGCTCCACATCCCTTCTGTACTGGGGGCCTCAGGCCTGGACACAGTACTCCAGGTGAGGCCTCACAAGGGCAGAGTAGAGGGGGACGATCACCTCCCTCTCCCTGCTGGCCACCCCTCTCTTGATGCATTCACCTTCCTCTGAGTCTTAGATTTGTTGATTAGACTACAACACTAAAGGCAGTATTAAGAACACAGTATCAGTAAACACTGATATATCAAGTAGATTAAAATCACCTTACATTTCCCTATGTTGTGTGCTTCTTCACTGCATTGAATGGTCTGTTCTTCTGCATCTTGTGGCTACCTTGGACCAGTGCAACTGTCCTTCCATGCAAGGTAATACTCATGTCCTCATCACAGACTCACAGAATGGCTGAGGTTGGAAGGGACCTCTGGAGGTCATTTGGTCTAAATCCTCCACTCAAGCAGAGCTGTCTACAGCCAGTTGCCCAGGACCATGTCCAGGCAGCTTTTGAAGATCTCCAAGTTGTGAGACTGCACATCTCTCAGCAACCTGTGCTTAGTCACCCTCACAAAGAAGTCTTTACTGATCTTCAGAAGAAACTTCCTGTGTTTCAGTTTGTTCTCATTTTCTCTTGACATGCCACAGGGCTCCACTGAAAAGAGGCTGGCTCCATCCTCTTTGCAAACGCCCCTTCACGTATCTATAGACATTGATGAGATCCCTCTGCGTCTCCTTTTCGTCAGGGCCAAGAGTCACAGCTCCCTCAGCCTTTTTTCAGAGCACAGATGCTCCAGTCCCATTGTCATCTTTGAGGCCCTACACTGGACTCTTCATGTGCGAATGTCTCTCTTGTGGTGGGGAGCCCAGAACTGGACACAGCAATCCAAGCGTGACCTCACCAGTGCTGAGCAGAGGGGAAGGACCACCTCCTTATACCTGCTGGCAATGCTTTGCCTAATGCAGCCCAGGATACTATTAGCCTTCATTGCAGCAAGGCCACATTGCTGGCTCATATTCGACTTGGTGTCCACCAAGACCTGCTTTCTCTGCAAAGTTGCTTTCCATCTGCGTGGGCCCCACTATGTACTGGTGCCTTGAGTTGTTTCTCCCCACATGCAAGACTGTGTGCTTGTCTTTTAGCCCATTTCTCCAGACTCTTTAGTTCCCTCTGGGTGGCAGCATAGCCTTTTGGTTTGTTAGCCACTCCTCCCACTTTTGTGTCATAGGGAGACTTGATGAGACTGCACCCATCCTCCTGCTCATTATTGATGTTAAGAAGATTGGACCCAGGATTGACATCTGGGGTATTCCACTAGTTTCTGACCACCAACCAGACATCATACCACTGGTCATCACTCATTGGGCTGATATAACCAGTTTTTAATCCACCTCACTCTTTGCCTATCCAGTTCATACATCACTAGCTTGTCTGCAGGGATATTGAGAGACCATGTCAAAAGCCTTAGAGAAGTCCAGGTAGAGTGTATCCACTGTTGTACCCTCCTCCATCAGGCTGATCATTTCATACGTAAAAGTTTATCAGGCTGGTCTAGCACAATGGAGAACTGAATGAAAGCCTAAGAGAACCCATGCTTACTACCCCTGATGATTTTCTTGTGATTCATGTACTTGACAATGGTTTCCTAGTTTAGCTGCCCTATCATCTTCCTGATGACTGAGGAAAGCCTGGCCACACTGCAGGAGCCCTTCTAAAGAACAGAAGTGAGATTTGTTTTCCTCCAGTCTTCAGGCACTTCTCCCAGTCACCATTATTAATCAAGGATTATTGAGAGTGGCTTCACAATGACGTGTGACAGCTCCCTCAACACTCATGGGTGCAAATCACCTCTTAATGTATGTCCGCTTTGCATGAGTATTCCATAACTTGATCATCTTCCACCAATGCTACAGCTTCCCTTCTTAGCCTTCCCCCCTGGTCTCTGGTACCTGGAATTCCTGAACACTGAGGCAAAGAAGGCATTCAGCACTTTAGCTTCTTCCATGTCCTGTGTAACTAAGTCCCCTATCTCATTCAGCACTGGACTCACATTTTCACTAGGCTTACTTTTGTCACTCGTATATTTGCAGAAGCCTTTCTTGTTGCCTTTGGCATCCCTCTCTGGATTCAATTCCAGCTGGGCATTAGCCTTACTCATCTCATCCCTAAATGCTTGGACTACATCTCTGTATTCCTTTGAGGATACCTGTCCTCAGTTCCACCTTCTATATGACGCCTTTTTGTGTTTGGTTTTAGCCAGGAGCATCTTGTTCATCCACACAGGATTTTTGCCTGAATTCTAATTTGTTGGGATGGAAGTTTCTTGAATTTGGAGTAGATGATTTTTGAAATATGAATGAGCTTTCTTGGTCCTCTCTTTCCTCCAAGGCCTTATCTCTGGATCATTGTTAGATAGAAAGTCTGTGTTAGTATTTGAGAGACAGGTTATCATCAGTGTGCATGTGAGGTGAGGGGCAAGGCTTTATGTTTATATTATACTAGGGAACTTCAATCCTAATCAACTAGGGCCAAGAAGCATATTCAGGCTCTCTATGTTGTTCCTGCATGTGTGGGTATTATTAGTGTTCCTATCGGTGCACTTAAGGATACTTCTCTCTCTGTTATCTGTTTGCCCTGGCACTTTCAGGTTTTGTATCTGTATATGTGCTCCTTTGTAATTCATGAGTAGCCTCCTTACTGCCAGAACCTGCAGCTGGCAACAGTAAGACATTCTAACAAACTAGAAAGGGTAAATACTGTGACTCCATTAGTCCACTGTGTTTGGCTATACCATTAAAAAAAAAAAAAAAAAAAAAAGCTTAGTACTTTAACTACAGTTACTAGCTTTGCTAATAGCTTCATCTTCCTTGCTGTCCCTCTTTCCTCCCCTGCATTCAAATAAAACTACATTAGCTGAAATTTCATTAGCTAAAATAAGATGAATGTTTGTAATCTGTCTTAGGAATTTCTTCTAATATGAAAAACACCACAACAATTTTAATGGCTAAATAATTCAACTTTTTAAACTAATCTGTTAAGTTAGTCCATCCAATAGATGCTAAATGCTAGACTTCATCCCTTTGAAGATCAGTATCTAAGTCAATCATCTTCAGTGGTGAGCTGATTTTAAATACAGAATCAATAAGCAGCAGGGGGATTCTTCAGGAACAGTCTTTGAAATATAAATGCAAGAATGACTTTGAGTTGTTTTGTTTATACGAAGAGATATGTACCCATAGTAAGACATGGAATAAACCAGAGCATGATTTCAAAGAAGTGTTTTTATAATGCTTTTTTCAATCAAGCTATCTGTTATTTCACACTTCCATTAACTTTGATGAAATTCAATGGTATAACAAAAGACAAACAATATCTCACTGAAGGTTTTTTCAGTGCCTGGAGTACAGTATTATTAATTCTTTCTCCAGGAGAAACATGAGCTCTTAGAATGATTGGCCAGTGGAACCTGAACAGTAAATTCTCTTCTGTGTTAGCAGTTCTATATAACTACAAGAGTTCTGCATGACTGTTTGCATTTTAAAGGAGTCAAGTTAAATTTGTGTTGGGGATGATGAACTGTGCAGGAGGCTGGATGGCACCAGCTGGAAGAAACAGAATGGAAAGATATAGTTGTGTACCCATAATGTACGAAACAGAATGGAAAGATACAGTTGTGTACCCGTAATGTACAATGTAAGGTACGAACAGTATGGAGAGAAACAAGATTTAGTAATTAAGATATGGATGTGTTGCTAAGGGACGAGAACAATGGTAGAAGAAAGAAAAACAAGTTTTGGAAGTACACGTAGCCAATGCAACGCCACATCACCACCAATCAGAATGCGACTCTGCGAATACGCCGCCTAGATGTAGAAGAATGACGAATCAGCATACAGAACGGACGCGTGTACGGTCTGATTCCTTTAAACAATAGAAGCATAGCATATAAAATGTTGCTTACCTGCATAATAAAAAAAGCTTGCTTATCTATATACTTGCAACGTCTATGTCGTGTCCGTCTCTACCGCGACAATGAACATCAAAATTAAAAGGCATAAAAGCCAGAAATAGAAGTCTTCTGTCTCATTCTGCAATGACTTCCAAAATTTATGTTGATTATGACCTCACATTTTCTGATCAGAATTAGTATTAATTAGTATTGAATGGAGTGACATGCTTTTCTGAAGAACCAGGAAAATACTTTTGTTATCTATCTACCCCTCTCTAAGAAATAAAGGAACAAATAGACCACACTGGAAATAGCCTAATTATAGCACTACCTACATTGCTCGTGAGAGTTAAGTCTGGAGTCCAGGGTTGTACGCTGCTGAATTGAATGGATACAGACTGCCTTGTCTCTTCCAAATAACATTATAAGTGCACCACTTTACAGTGATGAAATTAGATCCCTATAATAAAATGATTATGGATACAATAACCTTTCTGCATACATATACACTATGAAGTAACTATTCCTGCAAATAACTGCTATTTTTTACAAATGTGCTTCAAATAACTGCTCTCTTAACAAAATGCTGACCAAGTTTAGAAGAGAACTGGTTTTACCTTCAGTACAGTTTATGTAGTGGTAAAACTGAAAATCCTGAAAACTTATTTTCACCAGAGGGAAAGAAAGCCTACATTCTAGACTGCATTGCCTTAGTAAAAGCAGAATTTCTAATCAATTCATCAATGCTCTTTTACACTGCTGCTAACTTTCTAATCAAAGCCATCAGCTTTCCTTAGAAAGTGCTAACATACTATTGTCTTTTGTATATCTAGGCAAAGTTATACTAACAACAAAATTTATCTGCCCAATAAATATATAACGTATGATTTAAAGTTTTATAGAGACGGATTTTATTTTTTTTTCCTTTTATTTTTCCTGTTCAAAAAGCCACCTTGCAATGGGTGAAGAGGGAGATGATGACATGTGAAATAGAAAGATTCCTGTTGCCCAGAGAGAACTGAGTACAGCAGGAGGAAAGTAATAAGAAAAGTGCATCTCATAATGCTCTAATTTCTAAAATTCTTTCTGACCATATTGTTCACATGTTCCCTAGTCACTGTTTTTTTGGTTGTTTAAATTCAGTTCTCAGCCTCATGTAGGTCACACTTTATAAAGCCATTTGCCTTTAAAAGGTGTATGAACTTTATTTAGACCTTGTCTACACAAACATCAATTGATAGGTTCCTAAGACTTATCTAACTTTAGAAGTTATGTCAGGAATTGAAAGGAACACGTATCATCCTAATTCTAATCAGCCTTTTTGTGTTTACATTGTATATGCATTGGATATCTACATTTTTATTCTAGCAGCTGTCAATTGCAGTAAAAGTAACAGCTCTGGCAACAGATTGTCAGAATAAACTTCTCAATAATATACAGGAAATCAATAGCTTTCCTATAGTTTGAGATGTTTTCTATGCTCCATTTTCATTTAACTTATTTTTTCATCTAAGTCTGTTATGATCTGTCTTTTAACTGACAATCTCTAATACTGTTACCATGTATTCCTTCACTAGTCTCTCCCAACATGATCAAGAGTCATTTTGGGTAATCAGCAGCTTTCAGGAAAAGTGCTTAAATCACTGGAGCTCTGGGTGTCAATATCACCTTTCATAGTCTATAGAATTGAAGCCGATTGTCTTAGTCTCTGAATAAAATTGCTTCATATACCCCAAGAGGCTCGGTCGCCTCTCAGATGTCTACTTAGCTATAAGTACTCTGACTGCTAACTGACAGTGACTGAAAGGTAAAGCATACTGTACTCAACAAAGGAATATAACTGTGGTCAGCTTTAACAACAAAGAAAAACTTCACCTTGGAACAAAATTGAGATGAACATTTTTGTAAAATGGAAAGGAAAGATTTGTGAAATGTACCTACCATAATTTACTGTGGTACTTTCTTTATGTTTGAGATTTAATGCATCTTTTTTTAGCCTTGGAAAATCTCTATAGTTTCTGTCTCAAAGCTGGTCTAATCATTATGATGATTGACAGCTCAGTTGCAAAGTAATTGAATTCTTTTCAATACAGTCCTGTTACATTCTTACTGTATTAACATGCTTGTCTTTTCAGACATCTTAAGACTTGGATAAGAATTCCATTGTTCAGTGCAGATAGTTGAAAGGCAGTGAATTATGTTTGGCTCCTCTTGATGCTTTTCAAAGATGTCCCTTCAATCATGTGTCAAATGTTTAACGGACTGGAGCAGCTATGTGGAATCCATTCTGATATGCTTGCATTGGGCAGACTTCCGTATCTCTTCATCTCAGGATATGCATTTAAGCAAGTTAAAATCAATTTATAGGAAGTACTGATTCAAAAAACATTAACATATTAGGTAACTGCAGATACTGTGAAAAACACTCGCACAAAATTATGAAAAACATTCAGCATATCAGTATCTACATAAAAATAGACACAAATAAATATTTTGGATTTTTTTTCAAACAACACATCAGAAATTTCATTTGGCAATTTCAAAAATGGGAATAGTCCCAGGGTTTCCTACAGGCTGGAATTACACACTAATTATATTACTTCTGGGAGTTCATAGTTCAATTTGCACATAGCCCAGTCTCTCCCAATGCATCTCCTTAAAGGATAAAATAGATATGGAAAATACATATTTTTTTTTTAAAGTATGTATGGAAAAGAGCTAGGAGAATGCTGTACAAAGATTCAAAGAATACACATGCATACAGCATCATGTTCAGAAATGAACACAGCTCACTAGTTGTGAAGAAATGTCTCTCAGCTGTGTGCTCTTCTGATTGGAAGAAATGCCTTTGCACATCTGTGAGAATTAGCCTAGGAACACATGGAGACTGCTTTGGCCCCAAGCTGACCGCCAGTGACCAAGCAAAGTATTTAGAAGAATGACTCAGTAGGTGATGGGCTATTATTTCCAACTCTACCAGGGAGCTTGGTTTTAGCTGCCTTGGGGTTGAAGTAAATTCAGTTTCCTACCTCTATGCTGACTTTCATAATTAATCAAATACTCTAATTTTTATCTCCATTCTTGTCCACATTTTTATTCTTCAAGCAAGGCAATTATTCCTCTGAAACGCTTACTGTTGCTCAGTGGGGTCCCCCACGGGCTGCATGGTGGGTATCTCCTCTGATACCATCTTCTCCATGGGTTGCAGGAGGACAGCCTGCTCCAACATGGTTTTAAACATGGTCTGCCAGGTGGTTCTGCACCTCACCTCGAGCATCTCCCGCCCTCTTTCTGTACCAGGATTGGTGGCCTCAGGTTGTTTCTCTCACATTTTTTCTCCTTCCACAATTGCTGTGAAGTGGTATTCTACCTGCTTTTTTTGTTGTTGTTGTTGTTCATTTGTTTTTGTTTTGTTTTGTTTTTTAATACTCCTAGAAGTACCAGCAGCTTCTGTGATGAGCTCAGCTTTGGCCAGTGGTGGGTCTATTGACCCACTCTATCCCTTGAACTCTTCCACCCTGGCGGTTCCCCCAGATGGGAAAACTCTGCCTTATAAATCCAATACAGCTATATATTTACATCTATTCATGGATGACCATGCATATTATGAGATGCACTTTGCACACAGCACTACCAACCTCATACTTTTCCATCCCTGGTTGACTGGAATAATGGACTGTCAGTGGAAATACATATATCTAAGTACAATGTTGATCTCTCCAGCAGCTGAGCCTAGACACTCAGTGTCTCAAGTTGCTCCTGGTGTACACAAGCGCACACACAGACACTCACACATGTGCACACTTTCTCTCATCCTCACACACACACACTCCTACACACACTCATACATGCACAGTCTCTGGTAGCTGGCTGGAACTGCCCTCATTCCTCTGGTAGCCAGCTTCTCCTGGAGTCTTGTCTTCAGACACAAACACGCCTGGCTCCCAGACTGATCCACCTGCTCACTAGCTACTCCAGCTTGAACTTTGCCCCTGCTAAAACAGTTACTTTCACACCCATACTCTGCTGTCACAGGCTCCATCTCTGACCTGTGGACTCCTGTTGCTGGCATTCAGACCCCATACACACATATATACAGTCTTCACACAACAGATAGTTACAAATGAAGATTAATGAGAAAACAAGGAGGACTGGAATAACCAGGTGCACAACAAAGCCAGGCAAACACACCAACCAGCTCACTTTTAACAAACTAACAGCCCCTTTTTGTTGCCTTAATCCTCTATTTTCCCTGCTTTGTTCCTCCACAAGTCACCTAGACCTTTCCCTCTGCCTTTGTTTGATTCATCCCCTACACATCCCATCGCAAGGCTTGTGCAGTTTCCAAAAGCTCTTCCCCTGTGTCCCATAATACATCCACTGCCCTAGGCAGTCTTACCACTAGTAGAAATGCTGCTCCAGAGAGCTTCTCCCACTGCATCATTATGATACGTCTCACACCAAGACACTGAGTCTGAGGCTGTCTCAAGACTGATTCAGAAGGGCCTAGACAGAGTGTCTTCTCCTGATCCCTTAATTTCATTCCCCCTTGCCTGACTTTGTGCTCCTTTGGACTTGTGCTGGGCCAATGATTAGCTAATGGCTTTGGTGGCAGGTGTGGGAGAAGCTTGAACAAGGTATAATCTGGGCTTCCCTACCTACCAGTGTCACCATGCTCCTTTGTGGAGATCCAGATAAGCTTTTTTATCAAATAACCTGACAGAATACATCATTTACTAATAACTAATTATCTGTGTGAACTCAATTAGTTGAGCATTTCCAGCTACTTCATGTTTCTTACCTTTGATTGCTACATTAAAGAGACTTTAGAAATGTATATTACTTATATGATATTTAATAACTCAAGGTTACACTTTCCTTATTATCTTTAACAGAAGAGTCCTTTAACGCACTAACCTCACTGAGCTCATTGAATCTCTAAGCCATCATTCAGCTATTTAATCTGTTTGTTTGGGTTTTTTTAATCCTTTTTTAATCCTACTGCAATTTACCAGCTTCCTTCCTAAATTTCAGTTTGGGCACCATTCTGTTTTGGCACTATTACAGTTTCTGAAACTAAATGGCATATGAGTGTCACATAAGTGCCCTCACACTACTGCATTCATCAGCTAAATCCTAATACACAAACACACACACACACAGTCAATACAAGTAATCTGTTTTCCAAAGATACTTACTGAAAAATAGCCTCAGGTTCATAATAATTTAAGTTCTGCTTTATTATTTGGCTTTGCTTTTTAATAATCAAAACCTGCAGAGCTGTCCTAATTACATTGTTTGGTATCAGGCAGAAAAGACTGAAATCACCTCTGGTATTCCATTTATCACTTTTAAATATTAGCATACTAGTTTCCTTTCAATATTCTGAAATATCAAGTGCAGTACAATATTTACTGAAAATGAATATTAATATCACAGAGTGCCTCTCATCCAGGACTTTTAATACTGTTATTACTGTCACGTAGACTTGGTAGTACAAAAATGTCCAGCTTTGAAGGAGGCCATTAAATATTCTCCAGATTTGGAAATGAGTGAAAGTGTTCCATCATCATGCTGAGAAAGAACTATATCATTTGGCTTTCTAAACCCTCTAGGCCTATTACATATGCATTGCTGACACAGCGACATTCAATATTTGTCTTTGAGACAATATAACAGGACATTTTATATTCAGGAAAAGATTCTTTTTCTCCTTGTCAGTATAAGCATTGCTTACTTAGGGACTGACCCTGCCACTCTTACGCATATTGAACCATTTGTTGAAATTGAAAGCCACAATCAAAAAACAATGAGTAAAAGAAATAATTTTGGCCTTGCAGTATTTAAAGCTTTAATGACTGTACCCTGCCACGTGGTAATTTTTAAGGGAATTTTTTTTATAACTGATACAATTTCACTAAGTTTACCATGTTCATTTTTAATACTACAATTCATTTCCTTTGATATTTCCATTTTTTACTAATATCCAAACTATTATCTATGAATTTGACTCTGAAGAGTCTTTTGTGTAGCTATTATTGGACACATAAGTTGTTAGTGTGTGTCTTTTGCATCTGGGTTACAGCATTTTTATCTATTTTAAATATCACTTTTTGCTGAAAAAATTGAAGGCTATAACACTATAGTAAGTAGGCGATTCAGGGTAATGTCTCTTGAAAAATATGTAATAAAATGCTTAAAATTTTTTGTTAGACTTGATGCTGTAGTAGCACCATATACTTCAAAGAAAAGTTGAACTTATTCATTGTAGTACTCCTTCAAAGG
>VXAV01000034.1:78368-100265 GCA_013399715.1 Alectura lathami
GTAGAAACAAAAATAGTGATTCACTGTTTGACCATGAAAAAACACTTATTGATGTTAAATAAATTTACTTTGCCCATTAAGCATATAGGGTTAAATCTGCATATGGAATCAGGTCTTCTGCATTTATATCCTGTTTTGGAGGACATGCATTGTTTTCAACAGAAGGAATTGGATCCCATGGCTCATTGTCTCCTTACACACATCTATCAAGATTTATAGCTTTTTCTCTATTTTGCTTCTTTAATGTAAGNGTAAGAAATAGGTTACTTATGTGATTGTCATAATCAGTACTTTTGATCTGATCTGTCTCGTTGTCTTTTTTCATTCTTTTTATCTGTCTGCATAGATTAAGGTCATTTGCAGGAAGGGGGATTTTTTTTTATTCATGTTCATGTACAATGTGAAGCGAAGACCCACTTTAGTTGAGTAATAATTATTACACCTTTAAAAGCTATTTAAATTCAATATAGAGACAGTTTTTAATACAAAGTATTATATTTCATAAGAATTAACTGTTAGGTATTTCATAGTTATTATCACAATTGGCAGCTCTAACCTTCCAACAAATCAAAAAGACCATTTTTATCAATGGGCATGTGCTTTGGAAAAGGTCCCAACTGCAACTTTTAAATTTAAAGTTATTTTTCTAGTCATAAAACCATATAGCATATAGCTAAGGATTCAAGGCTGACAGAAGGAAAACCATATTGTTAGATTATTTATGATTTTCTAAAACCTTTTTAATAATCACTAGTCCTATGTTCCTTCTAGTAAATTTGCCAATACAAATATCATGTATATATTTGAAGATGGGGAAAATGTGCAAGATTCCTCCTTCATAGATTCTTCCCTCTTTCTCCCTTTATTCACGTTTTGCAAATGGCATTAAATAGATTCCAGATCTATTCTATTCACCTAATAAAACAGACGGAAGGAGAATAAAGGTGGCTGGAGGGGTGAAAATAACAGCATGTATTTCCAAACATGTCTTTCCCCCTATATATTTATTCGCTTCTGTAAATTTTTTATTGGAAACCTTTTGCACTTTCAGAGAACAATAAATAGAAATGGAAGAAAAGGAGACCACGGAACTCAAGTACCAACTGTTGTTTTGGTCATTCTGTCTCTTTCCTTGTTTGTTGTCTGGAACACTTCCTTTTAAGGAAATGTTTATTTTCTTTATGAAAGAGGTTGAAAATGTAAAATTCATTCCAAGAGTTGAACCAAACCATGATACTCCAATAATTTTTGCTTTCAACAATAATTATCAAGAAAATTTCTAAATTTTTATGCATTTCTTAGTCCCTGCCTTCTTACTTCCGCTTTTACATAATTTTCATTTGTTATGTTTCATCTGCTGCTTCTACACTTATTTTTTCTATATCTTCTGAAGAATGTGTGATTCAGTACATCACATCATATTCATCATAACCAGTGTCTTTGCTTCTTGGTCAACTCTAAATCATGCCTTTCTTACTTCTGACAATGTATCTGTCCCAGGTCTTTTTCTTACCATTAGGATATATTGTACATTTCATTTCCCTAATATAGCTCAAGAATTTTCACCAACGTTTTTTCAATTTTCCAAAATTTTCTGTCATTCCCAAATTTAGTATATGTTAGACGTGTATTTCTTTCACGCTTTCTTCCATCTTGTTATCTAATTAGTTGAAATAACTGTGGAATAGTAAAAGACACGTGGAATCACATTTTCTTTCTGAAAGTTCATATACACATTTTATACTTTTTGAAGAAAATAATCTTATTAAAGTTTTTTTAATGAAGAGTTTCATTTTCCATACAAGACAAATGCACTACTATAAAAATCTTCTCATTTAAATGACTTGCTAAGCACTGTGGAATTAAGCTCATGCAGATTTTATCTTTCTAATCTACACTCGAATACAGTGATACAATTTTTTCGCATAGATAATTCTGGAGAACTAGCCATAAGGAGGCGTATGAATATTAATACTATAATTAAGTAGATTGATACAAGTGACATGTTTGTATGCAAGTGTTTTCCATGCAATGAAATATCAGAATTATTACCAGTAATTTGATAGCAGAATAACTGAATATATTTCATGAATGGACTGAAGAGAGCTCACTTTTTTCTTCATCACTCTTTGCACACATCATTACCTTTCAGTTTGCCTGTTGTGGTTTAACCCGCAGTGGGTAGCTGGCTCCCAACAGCCATTCACTCACCCTCCTCCACCCAGTAGGATGGGGGAGAGATGTGAAGGAATAAGAACAAAGTAGAACTCATGCGATGAGATAAGTAAACTATTGTACTAAGACAGCAAAGGAATAAAACATAATAAAAATATAAAAGGAATAGAAAGATAATAATAATGATAACTGGGACTAGTGAGATACAAGAAGGCAATTTCTCACCCACTCAGAAGCAGGAGGAGAGGCAGAGAGCGAGCCACCTCCCCACAGAATCAGGAGTTGAGAGACTTTTTCCTGTTCCCTTGGTTTATAAGTTCCTTTTACATTATGTTATAAGGTATGGAGTATACCTTTCCTCAAACGTCCTGGCTCTGTCTCCTCCCAGCAACTTGTGCCTCCCCCCAGACTCCCTCAATGACGAGAAGCAGAGAAACTGAAATGTCTTTGGCTCTGTACTTCACTGCTTTGTAGCAAATAAAAACATCAGTATGTTACCACAATTGTTTTCATATTAGACACTGTGACGAAAATTCAGCTCTGTCCCAGCTGAAACCAAGACATTGCCACATGCATTTTTTTTGTTAACGTATCATTAAAAAAAGTCTGTTCTTATTTAAGAATACTGTTCTTAACAATGACATACAACATTTCACATCTCTGTCTTTCTCAGCTGATAGAATCATAGAATCATAGAATCATAGTGGCTGGAAAAGACCTCTAAGATCATCTAGTCCAACCGTCAGCCCAGCACCACTATGCCCACTAAACCATGTCCCCAAGTGCCAACTAAAGATGTTTTATTCACGCATTTAAAAGCAGATAGCATTTCTATCCCTACTTTAGTTATAGGCTTTGGACATTGTCATGTTTTCTTCTGGGCCATGAACAACATTTTTCTTCATTTAAGTAGCTGGGAGAAGAAGCTTAGGATAACAAGATAATCTGCATTTATATTTCTGCTTGTTAATAACATCTAGGTTTGATCCGTGAAAGACTTATATTAGAAAATCATGGAGGGGAAAAAAAAAAAAAAAAAGNTGCTCATGAAACTTCCTTTTCTTTAAATCAGCATTTTAAAAAAACACAGTCTTTCGAGGATATATCTCCTTAGTCAGGAATGTGAAGACTGCAATCTGCTTGTTTCGTTGCCTGTTAAATAAGAACTGTGTCAGTCTTGAAAGAGGCAGAATAATTTTGTTAAAGAGCTAGATTCCATATAAATTTCAGAAAACTCCTTCCTACTTTACCTGAAACACTTTTAGCTACTGAATTTGAAACAAAAGAACTAATAGAAGTCTAGACCATACAACACAGCAAGTATGTCCTGAACAAGTACTTTGAAAATGTAGTAGGTACATTCTGAATATCTCTCAGGCTCAAGGGAGGCTCATCTTTATGATTATCAACACAAATATAGGGTGGTTCAAGTCACCCTCAACAATAAGGGCTAAAGTAGATTTTCTAGTATGTGTTAGATCTGAGTTTTTATGGACTATAATTATGCAGAGTAATTTGATGTGTGGAGATTTTTCGCACTGAGTAATAAACACTAGGCATTCAGATTTCTACTTTGGACTTTTTTTTTTTAATTACAGATTTCTACTTTTTATTTCACCCAATCCCTTTTGATCAATAGGATTGTCACTGGGGTTGTTACAATCAGTACTTCGGCATTAATAATGTTAGTGACACATCATTATATTTAACCATGTGTCCATTTAATCCAGAATGTGAAAGAAAAACACAACAATATTGAAAGAAACAGGACTCAAAAATCAATACAGTTCTTGCATTTAAAAGGCTTGGAAATGGTCATGTACTAAATAAAGCATTTCATTAGTTGCTATGAATGTCAGAATGTTAACTAGAGAGTTTACAGTCTAGCATGTTAAAGTACTAGCATGACAGACCTTGCAAGTGTCTCTAATGCACTAGGAGAAATACTGCAACTAATTACTTGTTCCTGTGTTGTACTTTAAATGGGTGAGAACCTTAAAAAAAAGAAAAAAAAAAATCAGAATTGATTTAATCAATAGCTAGCCAAAAAAGAGAAAGATAAAAAAGCTCCAAAGAAAAGTGTACTTCTCCAGTGTACATATTTCAGAATAAAAATTAAAACTTGGAGTTCTAAAGACAGTAGTTTTCAGCTTTTGTTGAAATAAACAGCTTTTGCCTGGACAGAAAAAAATTATTCTTATCCTATTCACAAGTGTGACCAAAAGAATACTGTAAGTATAGGTAGGTGGGAAGTCTTGATCCAGACAGGCTTCATCACAAGTCTTTTTGGCATTGATGGCATTTTTGTAATTATTTTTCTTTCAATTAACCAGACTCATAATGTAAAAGACAGAATTTATATACAGATCTGTGCCATCAAGTATCTTATGTTTTGTAAATCCTGGCATGCATGAAGCAAGAACAGGAAACAAATTTAAGGGTTGAAGTCAATGGATCTCCAACTTCTGTTTATTTAACGTGGCATACAAGACTTTTGTCATGCATTTCCTATAGGATAATTTCTAAATTCATATAACTCCGTATTTTTTATATTTAGGTGCAGACT
Organism: Alectura lathami; assembly: GCA_013399715.1. Lineage (NCBI taxonomy): Eukaryota > Metazoa > Chordata > Aves > Galliformes > Megapodiidae > Alectura > Alectura lathami. The sequence goes on from VXAV01000034.1 coordinate 83,110, forward strand.
TCTCATCATAGCAAGCATATGAAAAAAACATGGATATGCACAGACTGCTTTTAAACATTTTTCTTTTATATGCTACCAGAACATCTTGAACAGCATTGGAAAAAACAAAACACAGTTATATATTTATAATGGAATGCAAATTAGAAAACATAATTTATTTAAAGTTTACAAAGGATTATTACTGTTAGTGAGCAAATCTGTCTAAAAAGTGATGATAAATACATACCATTTCCTATTTGCTTGGAGAAATAGCAGCTTGCATATTCTGTATGGAAATGTGAATTATAGGGAAAAAAGAAAAAAAAAAAAAAAGAGAAATTTTTAAACAATATCCCCCATTTAAGAAAGGCAAAACAATTTAAAAATAAAATACAAACACTAAATGGGAAGCGTTTTTCGCTGTTTTGAGGCAGTCCCCCACATTTACTTGTACCAGTGCAAGAGAACTGCCTCAGAGTATAAGGGATCTGCATGGGATAGGTAACAACCATGGAATTCTCAGGCCAGAAGACATATCCTACATTTTTGCAGAAATCTGCTTTAGAGATTTTTAACCTGTGTATGTATTGAAGTTAAAAATCCGATCTCTCTGATCCTACAAAGTGTACCATGTACGGCCCAGATCAGATTACTCTGGCATTGATCATCAGTCAAGACAAGGGAGATGTTGCACATTTTTTGCAAGCCATAGTATCTCTCAAATGAGCCATATGCATTTATAAAATAATTTAGACCTGAATGACAGCAATCCATCCCACAGCTCCCATATCTCTCCCATCTTTACCTGGCTGACCAGGCTATAATGGCATAAATAGAGGAGAGAAACTCAATTGCTTTTTCTCTTCTGGTTATACAGTAACAACTACAATAAATACTTTTAGGAGAATGAAAGGTCAGTTATTAACTTGCTTTACCCATCAGTCAAGCATATGTCTCTTAAGAACTGTAGAGCTTTACTACAAAGTAAGAAATCATAAGCCAAAGAAGATTATTCTATATTCCTCTGATGTTTCCTACTTGTCAGATACCCTACATATAATGCCTTGATAAAGCTAGAATCAGATGTTGAAGGAAGGAGGGAGCATTGACTTCTCCTGTACATACATTGCCTTCCATGACATGCTTGCACCTGGACAGTTTCACAAGCACACAACCAAGCAAGTTTTACTGATGTCTTTCCTGATTTATTTTAAGGGAGAGGCAGGGGTAAATGGATGTTATTAGAGAAGCAGAGTAACAGAGAAAAGACTTCTGCTCTTTGTGAGTGCCTTTAATGCAAAGAAGACAATATGTGAATGATTTGTTTATTGTAAAAGTACGATTAACTACAACTGCAGCAATGTGCAATATGGTTTTTAACATAACTGTATGATTTGAACATATAGTTTGAACAAATGTTTTGAATACAGCTGTATTTTTTTCCTTAATAGTGTGAATCTTCCTGTGTATGTTTACACATTCTAAGCATAGATTTCTCATGTTTTTTGAGAAGATGGTTCAGTTTAGATGTAATTCCAGTAGATTAATGGTTGATATGAAGGCACACATGCATGCCAAACATGTGTCTCTGTCTATCGTACTAGCTGCCACATATACAGGGAAGCAGTATGGTAGAACTTGCAGGCATTACAGACATGTTTCATTATACACATTGTGAGTAAAAAAGGTTGTAGGGACTTCATAGACTGCTGGTCAGCCATAACGGCACCTGTACACTCTCCAGTATTTCAAACAAATGCAGCACTGCAATCAACCTGCTATTTTAGGATTAAGCATGCTTCAAGGCAAATAGATGAAAGATAAGAGGAACATGTGCAACATTATTTATTTAATCAAGCAGTCAAACAGACTCCATCACATAAATTTTCCAGGACATGCTATTAACCAGTTCAATGCTTCCAGTCAACCTAGAACCAGAAAGTTCAAATCTGGAGGCAGCATGATCAGCTGTATTCCATTCTAAAGCCACGTTTCTAATTTGGGGACACAAGCTTTCCTACGTACACTCCTAGTCTGTAAAACTCCAGAGAAACAGTTCAGAAATCCCCCTGCCTTTTGAAGACCTATTTTCCAAGGCGATATCTCAACTGCATATGAGCAGTAACAGTGTCCTCCATTGTCTTGGTTTTATGCTAATGTAGTATGCTTCCTTCCTGCTCACACATGCAGGATTTCCTTTCCATTGGTTTCAGGACATTTGGAAGTTAGAGGAGAGAAGGAAAGTGTTTTCTGGCATACACTCAATGTATGTCCAAAATGCACATCCCAGCCAGAATATGAGAAATACTCACAAGTCTCAAACTGTAAACATTGATTGACTGTTATCACTGTCATCATATATGCCATTGTTTTCTGGAGGTTTTAATGTAAAAAAGTAGAACTGGACCTGACTTGACCATATAACTGTCCAATGTCCCATGGATCTCTCTACTCTTAACCCTGAAAACTACCCCTTATCCTTACTTCTTTTCTGATTTTTCCATCCTATACACCTAGCCATAAAAAATTAATCATCACTACCAAGTGAATCTGAGTGAATGTTAAATTTAAAATAAATGGATTATAGTCCACAAGTAATATGTAATATATTTGACAAATAAAGACGTATTTTCATCAATAGGAAACCTATGTTATTTTAAAAGGGCACATCTAGATGCTCGAGTAACAACAGAACCCTTTCTATTTCCTGCTGTATGATAAAAACTGAAAATATTCCCCCAGCACACAGCTGACATGAATATGCCTCATGTAATTGTATTCACAAGATCTCCTCTTATTTTTCACATTTAAGTGAAAAGGTCTTAGAAATTAAATCAATCTGGATTAACTACCAGTCAATATCAGAATTAATCTGATGCTTTTCTGAGCTATGTATATGCACATAAGAAAAGCAGGACATTTTTCTTTTACTATGATGGGATCAGTTACAGATGTAACCTAACTATAATGAGAAAGTATAGACACAAAATGGCAGCCGAACACTGACATGAGAAAATATCTGCCGTTCTGAGAACTGCAGGCCTGGGAACTTGATTTGGGAACCAGTCCCTGAGGGGTGCAGGTGGCATTCTGAGGAAAGAAGACATCCTGAATATTCCATTGATAAGGGCAAAACAGCAAACTGAGGAACAAGTTACCTCCTGAGGAGGCGAAAAACAGTCCAAGAATTCAGCAGAAGAAATACTATTTGTTTGTTAAAGAAGGTAAGAAAAATAAGAAACATCCTCATCTACTGCCTCAGGAAGGAGACAGAAATTAACAGCATGTGTTTGTTACCTGGCATGGTGGTGTCCTGTACCCTCTTATGCCTCTATGATGTAAAAACAACCTGATTCCTACCCGGAGTGGTGCCTTTCTGAGAGACTTCCCATGGTGCACATGCTCCTGTCATTTAAACATGCTGAAGCTTTGATGCAAAACTGGTTGACTCCTAACGCTCAGACTGACTCCTAAACCCTGCACCCTAAACCCCAGGATGAGGATCACCTTCAAAGTGAGGCTTTGCCGCTTCGCTCCTCTCTCTGGGCCCAGCCTAATGGTGGGGTGCAGGTCTCTTCTGAAATTGCTGTGTTATGAACACTGTTGTCATCATACACCCAAAACACGGCGTCATACCGGCTACTCAGAATAAAATTATCTTAGCTGAAATCAGGGCATCTAGAAAGTAAAACCTCTGTGTCTTTGCTTATTACTGAATCCTACAATCCCACTGTTGTGTTCTCTATGTACCTACAGGCCAGGCAACCTTTCTGTTGTGACAGACTATAACGGTAATTGCTGCTGAAGTGGTACACAGACAATTCGTGAAAGGTTAGTGAAAGAATGATGTGCATTGGTTCTGCACAGAGCTAACTTTTCACATTGTAGTAGAAAGAATCATCATGAAAACACTATAGGCTTCAGACACTGATCCTTTATTGTTGTCTCTCTACATCTTCTGCTCAGAGCTTCTAAAAGAAGCATGTGCAGCAGAAACTGTTTCGTATTCAGAGCTGTGACAGTCTTTAAAGAGTTTCACATACTCCCTTTAGGCCATTTTTTATCCTCAATCCAGGAAACCTAGTTTCTGGCAGGCACTTACTTTTATCATCTTCGTCTCCTGTGGACTCATGTAATTACCGCCACAGTACAGGGCACTAGAAGTAATCATCCTTTACCTTTTTCCGTATTTACTTCCTTCACTTTCAACTTCCAATCTATGCAACATTTTTTAACATATGCTGACACTTCCAATGACATAAAAGTTAAATAAAAGCAACACTGCTCACAATCTTTTTTTTTTTTAGGCAATAGACATACAGCTTTTGTACATTGATCAGTAGCAATCAAAAAAAAAAAAAAAAAAAGGTTGTTCTTGCAAAAGAGGAAATGAAAGAAAAGTCCACTGTGGAAATCAAAATGAGTAAGTAGCCTATTTTCACCAAGTGAATGAGCAACAGGAGACCAGCTGCAGTGCAAACAAGTATCGCTATTACTTTAAGGAAAAAAAAAAAAAAAACTAAATGCCTTCATTCACTCAGTTTTCTTTGACAGCAAGGATAGAGCAAGTTCAATCAGTCAAAAACTCTAATCAGTCACAGTGGGAAGGATGCTCTTTATTTGTGAAGTTGTTTGTTTTTTTCTCCTCTTTAGTGATTTAAACAGATTCTGAGGTGATGTGTATGGAATTCAGATCTTGAGAGATTAAATAGTTGTGGCTTCTCATGAATTAAGACGATTTGGGTTTTAGAGATAAAAGGACACTTTTAAAAAACGTGAAAGAGAATGTTTGGGGGGGCGGATGGAAAATCTAGAATAATTTCTCTGATTTTGAAAATTATCCTTCCAGGTTCATAATAAAGGAGGAGTTCAGGGTAGGAAAAATTCATTAATATCATTGTAGAATTTAGACGACTCAAGGTAAGTTATTGGCACTGTTAATTTGCTAGAAATACACAATTGTTAAGCGCAGTGAAATGTCTTGCTGAATCAGAAGGTAATGTGACTTCTAAGAAGCAAGTTTATATTTGAGTCTGTGGCAATTATCTTGATTAATTTTTTTCCTATTCTTATCACAGATCCATTTGATTTCTTAAAAAAGTCAGGTGTGTTTGCAAAGCATGTTTCAGAATATTATTTAGGTAATCAAGAAGGAAGGCAAGAATGCAGGAGAAGATGCTATTAAGGACATGAAAGTTCATTATATATTTATCCTTTGCATCGACAGACATTTCATGAATTCAAGGCAAGAGCAGGATGCTAAATTATTGCTAAGTTTCCACTTCATATCTAAACATGTTTTTTGCTTTTTCAATCATGTATTTGATTATCTAGTTCTTCTTCTCTTTCCTTCTACCACTCCCACCTTGCCTTAATTGTTCTCACTCCTTTCACTAACACACATCCACAAAGACACACACCCACAGAAAATACTCCATATATTTCTTTCATTCTTTCAATTTCTTCACTACTCTGAATCACCCTTTGGTGTCTAGGTTTCTTTTCCCGAAATTCATAGATGATAGAATGGCTTGGGTAGGAAGGAACCTCCTCTCCATCATATTTGAAAAGTCGTGGCTGTCAGGCGATGTCCCCGGTGACTGGAAAAAGGGAAACATCACGCCCATTTTTAAGAAGGGGAGAAAGGAAGACCTGGGGAACTGAAGGCCGGTGAGCCTCACGTCTGTGCCTGGGAAGATCATGGAGCGGATCCTCCTGGAGGAGATGCTAAGGCACATGCGAGATGAGGAGGTGATCCGAGACAGCTAGCACAACTTCACCAAGGGCAGGTCGTGCCTGACCAATCTGGTGGCCTTCTAGGATGGAGTGACAGCATGAGTGGACTAGGGGAGGGTGACGGATGTGGTCTACCTGGACTTGTGCAAGGCCTTTGACATATCCTTATCTCTAAGCCGGAAAGAGATGGATTTGATGGGTGGACTGTTCGCTGGATAAAGAACTGCCTGGATGGTCGCAACCAGAGGGCTGTAGTCAATGGCTCTATGTCCAGGTGGAGGCCAGTAGGGAGAGGGATGTGATCGTCCCCCTCTACTCTGCCCTTGTGAGACCTCACCTGGAGTGCTGTGTCCAGGCCTGGGGCCCCAGTACAGAAGGGATGTGGAGCTGTTGGAGTGGGTCCAGAGGAGGGCCACCAAAATGACCAGAGGGCTGGAGCACCTCTCCTGTGAGGAAAGGTTGAGGGAGTTGGGATTGTTTAGCTTGGAAAAGAGAAGGCTCCGGGGAGACCTCGTTGCGGCCTTCCAATACTTGAAAGGAGCTTACAGGCAGGAGGGGGACCGACTTTTTACACAGGTGGATAATGGCAGGACAAGGGGCAATGGGCTAAAACTGAAAGAGGGGAGGTTTAGGTTGGACATCAGGAAGAAATTCTTCCCTGAGAGAGTGGTGAGGCGCTGGCACAGGCTGCCCAGAGAAGCTGTGGCTGCCCCATCCCTGGCTGTGTTCAAGGCCAGGCTGGATGGGTTCCTGGGCAGTTTGATCTAGTGAGCTAGTGGCTGGCAGCCCTGTCCACGGCAGGGGGGTTGGAACTAGATGATCTCTGAGGTCCCTTCCAACCCAAGTCATTCTATGATTCTATGATTCTATGATTCTATGTTTCTATGTTTCTATGATTCTATGATTCTATGTTTAAAGCCCACCCAGCCCCAAATCCCTGCCGTGGGCTGGTTGCCACCCACTGTATCAGGCTGCCCTGGGCCCATCCAGCCTGGCCTTGAATGCCTCCAGGGATGGGGCATCCACAGCTTCTCTGAGTAGCCTGTACCAGTGCCTCACCACCCTCTGAGGAAAGAATTTCCTCCTAACACCGAACCTAAATCTCCCCTCCTTTAGTTTAAAACCATCCCCCCTTGTTCTATTACTGTCAGACCATGAAAAAACTCACTCTCCCTCCTGTTTATAAGCTCCCTTTTGGTACTGGAAGGCTGCAATGAGGTCATCCTGAAGCCTTCTCTTCTCAGACTGAAAAAGCCCAACTCCCTCAGCCTTTCTTCAAAGGAGAGATGCTCCAGCCCTCTGAGCATCTTCATGGTCCTTCTCTGGACCTACTCCAGCAGCTCCACATCTTTCCCATGCTGGGGGCCCCAGAACTCAATGCCACACTGCAGGTGGGCCTTCACGAGGGCAGAGCAGAGGGGGACAATCCCCTCCCTCGCCCTGCTGGTCACCTCTTTGTTGATGCAACCCAAGATGCAGTTGGCCTTCTGGGCTGCAAGCACACACTGCTGGCTCATGTCCAGCTTTTCCTCCACCAGAGCCCCAAGTCCTTCTCCGCAGGGTTGCTCTCAGTGAGTTCTTCTCCCAGTATGCACACATACCTGGGAATGCCCCAACCCAATTGCAACACCTTGCACTTAGCCTTGTTGACATAGACAAAGGACCTGTTGTTTGCAATATGACTTTATTATTGCTTCATATGTAATCAATGTTATGTCACCAGTCATCAACTGTCCTCTAGATCGTATCTAGGCCTATCTAGTTCCCTTTTATTGGTGGCGTGAGTAAGTAGAGTTACTGAGTTGCAGCAATATTTTTGCACATATACATTCACATCTATATGTTAAACTGATGTAAATTCTGAGTTAATGAGCAATACTGATGAAGTTGTTTGAAGTCACAGTATGAAGCAGTTACATGAACTGTTCTTACAATGACATCCCAGGTGAATGTCCATTTCAACTATGCTTTTTTGAACTAAAAGTTCCATGTGTGCTCTGTGAAATGTTCTTCTTCTGCCTCATATTTCAGGACAGAAAAACGTATATATGTTCTGTTAACATATCACATTTTGTTATTGTTGTTTTACATATATATATCAATTACTCCTTCTAGCATACAGTCAAAGGAAAAAATAAGCTTTCTGAATGTTTAAAAAATTGGTCTGTGAACTCACTTTTGATCACCATTTTTAAGAATTATTTTTCTCATTTGAGATTACTGTTCACTGTGTATAGATTTAAAGTGCCATCAGCCCATTCCAGCATAATAGAAAGGTAAAGAGAATAACTTCTTGTCTGCCTATAATGAATAACACATTGCTACTACTGTGTCTAAAAAGATAATACTTTTTTTTTTGGGAAAGAAGGAACATGGAAAATATTAATTAAGTATACCTCACAGTCTGCACACTTCAAAGAATGTCATAGATATCTGTGAGAGTATATTGAGACAAAATTTTCAAATTTCTTCAGAAAAAGAGATCTGTAGAAAATGTACTACCAGGACACAATGGCAACAATATGTAATAATCTCAGTTGTAATGACAAAATACAGAAAAAGAAACTTTCAAACAGATTTAAATAATCTTTAAGGCACAATCTGTCCTGTAGTCAGAGCAGCTTTGCAAATACCAGGGACTGGAGCATCTCTCATTCAAAAAGGCAGAGAGAGCTGGGAGAGTTGGCCTGGAGAAGAGAAGGCTCAGGGGGAATTTCATTAATGTGTATAAAGACCTGAAAGGAGGATGCAAAGAGGACAGAGCTGGTAGTGTCCTTTGCCAGGACAAGAGACAATGAGCACAAACTGAAACACAGGAGCTTCCCTCTGGACATCAGGAAACACTTTATTACTTTGAGGGTGACCAAGAATTGTCACAGGTTGCTCAGAGATGTTGTACAGTCTCGCTGCTTGGATATCTTCAAAAGCCACATGGACATGGCCCTGGGCAACCTGCTCTGGGTGTCCTTGGCTTGAGCAGGCGGGTTGGACTAGAGGTTCCTTCTCACCTCAGTCTTTCTGTGGTTCTGTAATTTCTGTCAAGGATGTTTCTCAAGCCAAAAGGTATCATTATTGATCATGAACAAATTGCAAGGAGTTCATTAAATACCAAGGTGCCTCTTCTCCAGAGAACAGTAGCAATCTACCATATAACCCTTTGGAAGCAGATGAGACAAGTAAGCTGGAGATACTGCAAGGTTGTTTTTGGTTTGCATCAGCTTTTTAAGACACACTCACTGAGAGGGTGGGGTGTGAAAAAGTTTGTTGTTTCTCTCCAAAAAATTCTCATTTCTAAACAGATGAACTACAATTTATTTCAAATATTATAGCCATGTAGCAATTCTAAGTAATAAAGAGTAATTTAAAAAAATCTCAAAGAATTCAAAGTCGTTGCATGTTTTTTGTTTCCTTTATCAGAAAATATCAATAAGTCAAGGAACAAAAAGCTGGCTGTGTAAACAACAACTATCCCCCAGCTGTGCTAAGAAAAACAATTTCTCCTGCAGTAGGCTGAATTACTACTTGAACTGACCTAATTCAAGCCACAGCAAAACTGCTAAACATCGGGCCCACATACTGCTATTAGGGAGCACTTCCTCCCTCCCTCCCTCCAGACCAGCCAGTTTGTAGCCCACTGAATATGACTCATTTCTCAGACCCTTATGAGAATGTCATCACTACGATGTGAAAAACATTGTTCCCAGATTCCCTGCTAGACCTATTACATTTGCAGATCTGCACACACAACTTCCTAGCAATACTTAAAATATGTAAATTTGTTGCTTGTGTGGATAAAGGAAAATGAACTAAACTTAACCTGCAAAGATAGCCTCAGAGTTTATTATCAAGGTAAGCCAAATTCATTTATACCACTTAAGGGATGAAATGCTAGGGCTTTGTAGTTTCCACTGAGAGAAAAGGAACAATAAAAGAACATAGAAAAAGTGTTGAAACTGAGCTGTCCTGGGTTGCTGAGCTGTACTTTTTGTCAGTAAGGAGATTAGAGTAGGACTGGCAGCTGCTACTGAAAGGAGATTAACTGAAGCCCCAGAAACAGTGAGCTCAAGTGTTCAAGACTCCAAGTGGCAAGGCCAGCCCAACTCTGCCACATATGTCTTTGCAGACAGCGACCCTTTGTCTCTGCGTATTTTGCCGATCCCTGTCCTGGCAATGCGGATGCTCTGAAATATGAAGATGCACCACTGAGAAACAAAAGCCAGTTTATTAAGCTACAGGTTACCAAGTAACTGAACTAATTTCCCAACAGCTAGACTGCACAGCAGCCTTTGGCATGTTTCACAACAGCTCATCCAAGTCCCTCCAGAAAGCTCAAAGCAGAAAGCATGCTGAAACATAAACTCAGTAAACACAAAAGTATAGCTTAAAGCCCTGTGCATGCTAAAGAAACACAAATCAAAGCTCAGACCTAGAATCTAGGAAGAAGTTCACAAAAAGATCATTCACCAAAAATAAAGCTTCTTTTTATTAGCTTTTAACTTACCGTACTAATGCAGCCCGAAGAAATATATGTTATCTAAAGGTATGGCAGCAGGAGCTTCAGTAAAATACAGAATATTGCAGTTGATGCAGCAGCTTCCAATAACCAATTTCTTTCACTGTATGGAGTCTTCACATTTAAGCAGAGGCACAATGTGGAATACACACTGGGATTTCTATATGTTACTTCATGCAGGATCTTTTGGTATCTGCAAGTAATACAACTTAGAAAGGGAGAAATAGACTAAGTGAATTCACCAAGTGTTTATTCCAATATTACTTCCAAGTTTCAATTGAACCCATAGTATATTTTCTGGAATATACGGAGCTTTGACATGAACCTATATGGAAGTAACAGTAATCCTCAAAATCTAAACTACTTACCACAAATGTGGCACTCCTGCACTGTAATTTTATTTTTCTGTTTAAGATACTGTTAAATACTGTATATTTTCCAGATAAACATCATTGCCATTAAAGTATAAGACATAATGGTACTTAATAAAAATTAGTCCTTGAGCATTTAAAAGAAAACACCTAGGAATGCTGTTGAACTTCCAGATAATCATATTAAAAACTGACATTTTATGAAGTGCTTTTTGATAGGATTGTGTTGATACGGTCACACTTGCTTTAATTTATTAATTTATTTATTTTGAAGAATTGCACTGTATCTTTGATACCGTGGTAAAACTTTGTGTTATGGTTTCTAGCATGGTTGAATCTGCTAATGCTGGAAGAGAAGGGATTAGAAAGTTGGGGGGAACAGAGTTAGGACGTCTAACTTAAATTGAGCCATGAGGTATTCCATACCACATATATCATGTCATGGCCCTCCCCCTGCTTTCCGGTGAGGGGAGAGAAGCTGCAGCTTGCGTGGCTCTTTTTCACCTTCCAGGTTGTGCTTTCTTGTGGGTGAGAAATCGCCTTTCTCGGAAGTCACTACTTCCCAATTATCAGTATTATTACCCCTTTACATTTTTATTATCTCTTGTTCTTTAGCTATTTTAGTAAACTAGTTTATATCTTAACTCTCAAGTTCTACATTTTTTTTCTTTCCTCACTTCCCACTTCTCTCCCACTGATACCGGCCACTGGCAGTACGCCGGCAGACCCTGGTCTCTGCTGCCTGGGAGTGGTGAGCGAGCGACTGTTGGGAGCTATCATGGATGAAACCACCACACTTTGATATAAAAACTCTAATCATATCAAAGTTAAAAATTTTCTCAATGAAATATACCAGGACCAAAAGATATATTGACAGTTGGGAGCTGTTGGTAAAATTACTCTTGTGTAAGGAAATACACTGTGCTGGTGCACCACTTTATACAATCAGTTCCAGAAACATTGGCATCTCAATAGTTTAACAAGAACGATAATGCTGAAGAATAAGAATCCAACAATGGATCTGTAAGTGGATTCATCAGGGAGTGAGATCAAGCATAAGGTGAAATCAGCAAATATAATTGCCATTCACATACCCATGCAGACTATGTGATTTTTCTTCTTGTAAAGGTGAAGTTATACAATGTTACACTCAGCAAGGCGATTGATAGATGCTCAGAGTTTATTAAACAAAATGTATATTGTTTTAATTCGTTGTGTATTCTATGAACTGAAAAATGTTGGGCTCCAGACCTTGGTAATACTTGGACATAAATCATATTTGGAGTTAAAACAAATAAAGCGTCTGGTTTCAGGGTTGCTTAATGTGAAAGACACTACAGGAAAGACATTACTGGTCATTCATCAGATAACGTAAATCCTAGAATTCTAAGATTTATGTGGGGTTTTTTTGGTGATTTTTTTTTGTTGTTGTTGTTCCCCAGAGGAGAGAAAGCCATTTTTAGAAAGATGAAAACCATTTTTAAAAATAGACACTTGAATGTGTTCTCTGCTTCTCCCTGCTCCATCAATGCTCTGTATTTAAAGCAGGCTTCCAGCTGTTTCCATTCTGAGAGACGTCTGGCAGTTCTGGTGCATTTCTATTACCAGGGTAAATGAGTTTCTTTTCTCCCTCTCTACTTCTTTACTCTTCAGGGATTCAAGGAGAAAAAAGTTACAAGTTCTTGAAATACTTTTTTTTTACAAAACTTTAACACTGCTGTTACATATTTGATTTTGAATTTTAATGTGTCCCCCTGGGAAGCGGGAATCAGCCTCTCTCAATTAATTGTATTGCCTGTATCTTGTGTGAGAGAGCAGTCAAAAATGCATACTAAAACAAGGCGCCATTCTGTTCTAACTTTATTTCTGTAATACAGCTTACAGTGTAAATGGTTCTTCCTCCCAAATGCACCTTGTTACTGAAGCATTATAGGCACAAGAACATGCTCGAGGATACTAACTGAAGATTAGCAAATTGGCCATAAGTGAAATGGAGAAAGCTGAGGCTCTCAATTACTTCTCTGCCTCCGTCTTCACCATCAAGGGCTCTAACCACACCACTCAAGGTGCAGAAAGCAAAGGCGAGGGCTGGGAGAAGGAAGATCCGGCCACTGTAAGAGATCAGGTTCAAAACCATCTAAAGAACCTGAAGGTGCACAAGTCCATGGGACCTGATGGAATCCATCTGCAGGTCCTGAGGGAACAAGGCACATGGCAAATGAGGATAAGGTGATTGGTGGCAATCAGCATGGCTTCACCAAGTGCAAATCGTGCCTGACAAACTTGGTGGCCTTTTATGATGGAGTAACAGCATCAGTGGATAAAGGAAGAGCAACTGACATCATCTACCTGGACTTGTGCAAAGTGTTTCGCATTGTCCCGCATGACATCCTGGTTGCTAAATTGGAAAAGCAGGGGTTTGATGAACAGACAACTCTCCGGGTAAGGAACTGGCTGAATGGTCACACCCAGAGAGTTGCAGTCAATTGCTCAATGTCAAAATGGAGACCAGTGACGAGTGGCGTCCCTCAGGGATCAGTACTGGGACCAGTGCTGTTTAACGTCTTTGTTGGGGACATGGGCAATGGGATCAAATGCACCCTCAGCAAGTTTGCGGACGACACCAAGCTGTGTGGTGCCTTTGACATGCTAGAGGGAAGGGATGCCATCCAGAGGGACCTGGACAGGCCGGAGAGGTGGGCCTGTGTCAAACCCATGAAGCTCAACAAGGCCAAGTGCAAGGTCCTGCAGCTGGGTCAGGGCACAAATACAGGTTGGGTGGTGGATGGCTTGAGAACAGCCCTGAAGAGAAGGATTTGGGGGTGTCAGTTGATGAAAAACTCAAAATTAGCTGGCTATGTGCCCTTGCAGCCCAGAAGGCCAACCGCATCCTGGGCTGCTTCAAGAGAAGTGTGACCAGCAGGGTGAGGGAGGGGATCCTGCCCCTCTGCTCTGCTCTTGTGAGTACAGCACCCAGTTCTGGGGCCCCCAGCACAAGAAGGATATCGAGCTGTTGGAGGGGGTCCAGAGGAGGGCCACGAAGATGATCAGAGGGCTGGAGCACCTCCCCTACGGGGACAGGCTGAGAGAGTTGCGGCTGATCAGCTTGGAAAAGAGATGGCTCTGGGGGGATCTGTTAGCAGCCTTCCGGCACCTGAAGGGCGCCTACAGGAGAGCTGGGGAAGGACTCTTTAGAAGGGCATGTAGCGACAAGATGAGGGGTAGTGGCTGTAAAGTGGAAGAGGGGAGATTTAGGCTAGATATTAGGAAGAAATTATTTCCTGTGTCGGTGGTCAGACAGGTCGCCCAGAACAGGTTGCCCAGAGATGCTGTGGATGCCCCCTCCCTTGGCAGTGTTCAAGGCCAGGCTGGATGGGGCTCTGAGCAACCTGGTCGACTGGGAGGTGTTCCTGCCCATGGCAGGAAGTTGGAATTGATGATCTTTAAGGTCCCTTCCAACCCAACCCATTTTATGATTCTATGAAATAATAAGCAAAGCCAAGTACAAAATAGTTCTTATATATCATGAAAAGATTGCCTTAAGTCATATAAAAATATGCTATGAGATCATTTTTGAAACACTGAGCTTACTTGGTTTGCAAGAACATAGAAACAACACTATTAACAACACAAAATAAACATTCAGCAGATTTATAAAATCAAGGTTTTCAGTCTCCTATGCTTGTTTATTTTTATTATTTCCTATGTGATGAGTCTGCCATGTTCTCTAAAGGACAATGTAAGACTCTGTTTTAAGGAAAGACGTTACTGAGCTCTTCAGAAGAGATGGTCAAGCTCAAAGAAAAGGATGACATTACGTATTACAGTCTCTTTCAGCCTGAAATTTTTTCCGTAAGTGAAAATAGCCAAATAATGTCGTCTTCTTTTCCAGATATTCATGTGTTCATAATGCGTATGTGCATGTAATAATTTTTCAGTTCATAAATTTAATCACTGCTTCTGAAGGTACTAATGTCTTATTTTAACTCAAACTACTGAGCCTAGAAACTATGTGGAGTGTTACAGAAACCTACCACTAAAAGCAACAAAAGAAAAAAAATACTGTTTTTGCCTATTAATAAATAGAATCAAAACTTTTCAGTTTGCTATTCATATAACTGCATGCTGTGAACCGTATGGAAGATCTATGCTGAATAACAAGTACTGAAAGTCATAAATGATTACATCTGAGTGAGACAATGGGAAAAATAAACAGTAGCAGAGTGAATTCAACTCAATGTATGGTATATGTTTTGAAGGGAAAAAAGGATACCTTAGGATAGCTAAGACTGTTTTTTTTTAGCAGCTGTTAAACTGTTTAGAAATAATTTAAGGAAGCACTCATTTTCTTAGTATTGTAATAAATTCAAGACATAAATTATCTTACACTATTACCTTAATAAGTTTCAGTGATGCATTCAATCATGTGAAAATACATGCTAGAAAGACCGTTAGAAATGTTTTCTGTTATTAGGCTTGTTTGCTGGCAGCTGGCAGGTAGAAACATCTTTTCAGCTACACTCTGTACTGTGTTTTAGACCCTAAGCAGCTTCACAATGATAAAATTTTTAGCATCTTTAGGGGAAAAAAAAAAAAAAAGCTTTGGAAGAGAATAAGAGAATTACTTACTGGTGGAAAATGCTCAATTATAATCAAACTCTATACAAAAAAAAAAAAAATCCTATAGCAGAATAATGACATTGGTGTTATTTTTGATGAAAAAAAATATATATTTACTTCTAAATTATGTTCTGCATCGGAAAAACTGCAGAAAGTGAAGAGAATGAATAGAAAATATACTACACAAAAAAAAATTACAAATGTTTTCATGTCTTAAAAGGAAAAATCTGGTTCACATTTAAGTACAAGTGAGCTGGATGAGCACTTGAAGAAACTGAATTCTTCAGACTGTTAATCAGCAACTCATAATTCATTCAAGAAGAGAATGGGCTCTCTCCTCTTCCCTGAATCTATTCTCCTACTATATCATTGTTACAGAATCACCAAAAAATAATTAAAAAAAAAATTAAAAATCTGAAAGCAATAAATACTTCTGCTTTGATCTGAAAAATATCAAAAGCTAAAACTGTGTAACTGGAAAATAGAATGTCTTATTGTGTTTAAATAATTAAATGACTGGGCTTCATTGGGAACAAGAGGGCTATTTTTACCACTAAGAAAAATAGATTTTCATGAATCAATAAGATAAAAGAAATTCTGCCATTCTTCTCTTATTCCTTTCCTTGAGGAATGTAAGGTCACCAAAACACATGAAACCAAGTGACTTACCATTACAAACTCACATAGGTTTACCTTATTTAAAACTTTTAGTCAAGGATTTGTGAATTATCTGAAACAAAATGTACAATATAGGCTACATTCGTTGAGTGCACCTCACCAATTTTCCTAAATATATTTACACCTGAAACAGAGGACTAAAAAGAAACCATTGGATCTGCAAATCTAATCCTCCCTACCATTTGTATTCAGATTTTGCATTGATCTCCTGCAGTTTCTTCATGCAGACAAAGTTTAAAGGAGATTGTCTCTCTAGTGGTAACGAGAAAAGTTGAACAGTGGAGGTTAGGAAACATCCATGAAAATATGCAAAAATATTAAATTACAATGAAAAAAATGTCTGGACTGAAATTATCTTCTTAGTGACAGAGATGTGCTATCATTTAAGTGATTAATTGCATTTTATGCATCAAACTTTACAACTAGCAAAGCAAGCAGGCAGAAAAAGAACTAATGCAAAAGAGCTCTTTTTGTCCACAATAATATGTTTTGAAGATCAAAGTCATTATAATATTGCTGCTACTCTATGAAATTTTACAAGGATATCACATAGATATACATCATCTTTGTTTAAAAGAAGGAAAACTTGTACATCCCTTTAAGGAAGATTTTGTAGTAGCTTTCTCCTCATTTCATTTATAAGTATCTTTATGGTCAAAACAGATGTTATTCTGCAGGATTCTATATATTTCTATTAGTAGAACTAGTCAATAATAAAATATAAAAAATAAACAAAAAGAATGTACAATGGTTTTGTATAAAAATATTATTTTGAAAGAATCCTTGAGGTCACAGATTTCATTAAGGAGCTTACTAGAATTTAGGACAGCATTTCTCAGTCCTCTGTTGTAATTTGCAACAGAAGTTTATCTGAAAAATAAAAATAAAAATAACAATAAGAAGAAGAAGAGGAAGGAGAAGAAGAAGAAATATATAAAACTACTGTCTTACACATTATCCTCCAGTTATGACTTGCAGTCACTTCTGTGGCAATGTACCCTAATAACAGCTCCTATTCAGGAAATAAGCAACTTTAATAAGCAGGAATAACAAAAATAAAGTATACCAAACAAATCGGAATAACAACAGATGATAAATATCTCATATAGTGGGTTCAAAGAACTTTCAGGTTCAGAATTCTTTGATCAGGTTATTTTGCTAATAGTTAAAAGTGACACAACCACTAAAAGAAAGTTGGGGCCAGTTAGTGACAATTATACCAAACTACCATGCTACTTTGTAGTATGTGCTGCAATTGT
>VXAV01000034.1:100324-123490 GCA_013399715.1 Alectura lathami
CAAGAAACTATAGTATATGCTGCAATTACATTCTTTTCGTGGTTATTTTAACATGCATCTTGACAAGCATCTAACTTCTGTGCCAGATGAAGTGTAGCTTTGACCAATGTACAAGTAACACAACACCAAATTATTTCAAAAAGGAAGAACAAGTATTCTTTAAAGGTTTTTGGAAAGGTTAAATACTTATGCTCATGTACAATGTATTTCCAAGAATGTGCTGATATATTATTTAAGCTGCAGTGCAGCATTTTGTTCCAGGACATAAGCTCATTAATGTCTTGTAAAGATCAATTTTGCATTACATAAGCAAAACTATCAAATTTCCACTAGGCCAAAAAAAAAAAAAAAGGACATTAATGAGGAATGGAAAATATTCATAAAATATTCATTAGCTAATCAAAGTTCTCCTAAATGTTGTTGCACTGCTGTTTTTGATACTTCATATCTCTAACTCTGAAATGAAGCTACCTTCTTGTGATAGATATTACCTCATCTATGGCACATGCTAAATCAGAAATATTGCAGCCCTGTTCCATTTTTCCCTTCCTGATTCTTAATTTCAACTAGAAAGGATAAAACAGAATCCATACAAAAGTGTAATGAAACAACAGTGAACTTAGGATAAGCATATAGAGAAATAAGTGCTGCTGTCTTTTGCACAGTTCTGGAAGCTTCATGTCAGTTGTTTTGTCCATTTGGGCATGCTGAAGAACTAAAAGTGTGAGCACACTGAAACATTAACAGTTTTGGTTGGAAGGGATTTTTAAGGTACATCTAGCCCAAGTTTCTCCTAGAGGCAGGACTACCTCCAACAGTACATTTTGATCATCTGGTCATGACCTTCAATTATGTTTACTTTCTAAATTATTCAGAGTGCTTCATATTCTGGTGCAGCCATACTGGTGAACTGGTTGCAGAGTAAGTAAGTCGAAACTGTGCCAAGTAATTATGACCACTTACTTCTACCTTACTACCTACTGCTGTTAAGACCTTACTCATGTGAGTAACCCAAGTGAAAAATATTTGCCAGGATTAAACTAATATTTTTGCATATGTTTAGGCACACAGTTTGATTTTTCTTCTTGCCACAGGGTCCTTAAATCTATGAAACTCATCTCCTCTCTTAATTCCCCCCACTGCTTCCAGCTCCTGTGAAGACAAAACTAATACCAATTTAAAAAAACTTTAAAAGACCTATTTTATAATTAGAGTCAGTACCTGCAACAAAAAGAACCACAAAATCCCTAATATGCCATGGTAAATCAACAGATGTAAAGCTAAAAAGGCCAGATAAAATTTCTAGATTTCATTTGTAATCACTTATTGAGCTACAGCTTAGAACAGATAAGAGAAACATATGTGTGCACAAACACAGGTGTGTCATATCAATGCCGATCAGCTTCTAGGATTGAAAAAGATTGACAGACTATTTCTATTCCTGCCCTAGGATGAACAGGGGAAAGAATAAGCCTGCTTCATTCCAGGCAGTCTGCTATTTTGAACTAGAATATCTTCTCTTTTTGTCAGCAGAAACACTCAAAGGAATAGGATTAAGAAGCAAACATAGCTCTGAAACAGAGATGGTAAATTAGAAAGGTAAGGCAGAAAGCATAATAAAAGAAGCTATTAGTGTATTTTTTCTCTTTAAAGTGCACATGGAAGTAGTCATGATGAATAATGGGAAGTATTCATTTCTTAGCTGTCCTTGAAAAATGGCCATTTTCTCAAGAGTGATGCCTACATACAGTTTTGACCTCGGTCACTGATTACTTTTGTGGCATGTACATGGAGGATGAGAAAGAACATCTTGCAATTCTTTTACAGTAGAACCTCTCATCAGATGAAGGATTTGACCTACACTGTAGCAGCATATTAAAGAGACAGCACAAGACCTGTCTTGTGGGTTCAAGCCCCACTTTAGGCGCCACAGGTCTTGTCGCAGGGGCAGGGGCTGGGTCAGATCCAGAGGCATTTTCTTTCTTCTGAGGGTATTGAATAGTGTTGATTACTGTTTGGTAGGTGCAGGCCAGACCCCAGTACAGTGAGGCAAGCTGTAAGTCTTTAGCATTAGCCCAGGATCAGGGCACAACTTCTTAAAATATCCTATTAGCTTTTTAGGATTCTGCACTTGTGCAGGAGTGAGTTCCAGACCCATCAGAGGGGACAATTGTGGTAGATACATTCCCATATCCTCCCACAGGTCTTACCACCCAAAAACAACCTGCTTCAGGGTAGATCTCTTGGCAAAGTTTATTTTGAATAGTTTCTTAACCATAAATAAAACCAGAAACACATGCAGAAGTTATAGTAATAAAATCATGTTGATTTGAACATCCCAGAGATATTTGATATTTTCAGAAATTGTTTTAGCTTGCCTGGAGTAAAGAGTGTAATTGTGAAGAATTTCTGCAGTAAGGTGCCTGAGATCTGAGAATGATGGCACTACTGAGCATAAGTACCAAACTCAATCTGTGACTGATATAACACAAGTACATGCTATATATAAACCAGCAAAACCATCAAAAAGCCAAGGCCAGCCCTCAGACTGGCCTTATGAACAACCTAACCAGAGTTAAGAAAAACAACCTTGAAAACAAGTAAACTCACATAGTGAACAAAAAGAACAGCATTATGACCAGCTACTATATTAAGCTACTATAGTGCTTATAGCATATTACAGTTAACTTTCAAAAGACATGTTTTCTAAACGAGTCTTTACTATTTTTTTCCTCTAAATAGTAATGTAAATATAATGTTCATATTAAATTACTGAAGTACGGAGTAGTGAAATGACACAGAATCTCACCACAGCATTAACACTAGGATTTCTAGTGTCAGTGTTTCCACAGCAATTAAGAGAAAACACGAAAATATTGACTATAAGATAAAAAAATGCCCTTATTCTCTTGGTAATTTTCTTCTAATTGAAGTATTTATGTTTTTTTGTTTATTTGTTTGTTTGTCTGTTTGTTTCCAGAATTTAGGCTCACACCAGCTAGCAAAGTTTACAGCAGTCAATCTTTATTAAATAAAGTCTGCAACTACTTGAATACTGCTGCATTAAAAAGATATATTTTATTAGATTTTTCAAACAAATTGATGTATGAGCCGGTAGAGATCTTGTCACTGAAGTCAATCCTAAATCAATCTTCTAAGCTCCTAGACATGGCATAATTTGCAACATAAAAATCAACAAGGAATTTATTCACATAATCAATGCAATGAACCCACATGTGTGGTGCTGCATTTATCAGTGCACCTTCTCAAACTGCTCACCAGTCTGTAGGGAAAGCAGTGAACTGTGGAATATATGCTTGTCTTTGATAGCCCTTTGTTTTGCGTATGTTTATGCATGTGACATCTTTGCAAAATGCATTTATGGTGCTACTTTTTGCCTTCTACAGGTTTGATATTTTAAATTATAGACAACAAACACCTACCACTTCATAATCCTGCCAAAGGTGACCATCAGCTCTTGGTAAATCCCTTTCACGAGCTCTCTCAGATCTAGCTTAACAGTCTAAATTTTGATAATTTAGATGAAGTATCTAAATATCCTATACCCTCAGTTTAGCCAACTCAGTAGCTAAACTGAGCAAAATAACCAAATGCTGGTAACTGACATCATAAGTCAAACCTCCAGAGTACTTTGTTCAAATAACACAATAAAAGCTTAAATTATATAAATCGTTACATATACACTATACTGCCTCAGGAAACTTGCATTCTGCTTTTATAATTCCAACATTACTTCTAAAACTATCTCCCTTACTTCAGTTGAAGTAATCTAGATTAATAGTATACTGTATAACTGTAGTTATCTGCCCATCGCCCTTCTGTAGCTACAAGTTACCATTCCAGACAATGCTTCTATGGTAAATTGTGTCTCATCTACAATTCGGTAAGCTGAGACTGTACCTGGTCAAATGACTGCTGCACGAGATGGCTTTCTTCAGCAAGACATTCACAAGCTAGTTAGAACAAGAAAGGCATGGAGACAGCAGAATGACTATAATGCAAGCAGGATAGCCAGTACCAAGTAGGCCACAGGAGAAGGCATGGCTCCAGATTACTGTTATTAACAAACAAAACCAAGCCAGCACACCCACCTTTGGAGCTGTAATGTATTCGGGTGCATTTCACCATTAGTGCATCCACTGCTCCAGAAACTGGATAGCTGCTATTTCTTTCTCTAGTTTCCTATTTATAAAATGAAAGAAAAAGTACACAACAGTGCCTACAAACACTTGAAAAATAAAGGATGCTTAACTATGCATTCAAAATATATGTATTTGCAAAATAAGAAAGTGACTACTTGCTGTAGATTCTAAAAAAGCAACGTCTTATATCCCAACACAATGCATGACGACTTCTGAGTAAAACAATCTGATTAATCCAGTTTGCATGCAGTAAGATGCAACTTCTTGTACAAGAACTCATAATTTTAAATGTGGGTTATCCTGTAGTAGAGGGTAGAGTGAAATTCTCCCCCAAAAATATAATTTATTGCAGTGACAGATTTTAAGAAACAGATGAACACTACATTTCAGAAGAAAGAATAACAAACAGTGACTTCCTCTTCCACTCTTAATTATTTGTCAAGTGCTCCCACCGAACAGAAAGCCTTCAGCTCAAATGTATTTGGAGACATTCTTCACAAAAAATCAGATATCATTGGAGATTTATGGCATAACTGCCATCTCACTCCTACTCATTACATATTGAAAACATTGTTTTCAGTTGCTGTTTTTTTAATTTAAGTGGATATTATCTAATGTTATACAATCTTCTCAATACAAATACATAAATCTTAAAATAAGCCAAAGAAAAAGAACATATCCACATCCCCCAGGCAATGATTTTATGATTTTGCTGCTTGTTTTCCTCTGGGCAGTCCTTGACAAGTTAGAATGCCTCATCAATGATGCCATTTCTCAAGGAACTTGAACAGCTAGCATGTCACTTGCTTGAAGTCTAGTGCATTTTCCAACAGTTATATGCAGTTAAAATGTAGACAACAAACATATTTACTTCATACCTATCCTACCAGGCTGACAGCTGTGCAGCGCAGCACAGCACAGACCTAAAGGCCATGCTGCACATGCAGCACAGCACAGGACAGGCCTGGGCATGCTGGGGTTAGCCCTGTTGTGGGTGACCAGTTCCTTGGTGCACAGTGGTCTCCACTCAGGATCACTACCTAACACATATTTTCTTACTGACCTTCACTTTATAAAAACCACAAACTTCTCACCAAAATTTCAGTTGTTTGAATTTCACAAGTACAGACGTATAGACAGTACTACTGATTATTGTTCATCACACGACAAGACAGACATTAACTGCACTACTTAAATACATATATTGTATTAAATTTGTTGGTGCTCTGAACACTAGAAATTTAGATATCAACAGTTATTACAAAGGCATGAAGCTGGGTTGCAAGTTAATTTAAGTGGGTGAGGCGAGGCAAGGGTGAGAAAAGGGTACGAGAGCTATGATTTCTTGCTAATTCAGTACTGATTCAATTGCAGTAATGTGCTTATACTTCATTTCACCTAAGTTTTAAAACCAGTCACATTTGTTTCTCTTTTCAAACTGATGCATCCAGTACTAAACTGAAGAGAGCCAAGAGTTCTATTGCCATGGATGTTGCCAGGGAAACCACTCACCTTGTCACTATACATTCAAAGTATTTTTTGTTTAAACTGATCTCTAGTCACAACAGAGAACATCACAGCATTTGCAGAAGGTGCAATGGATGAGAACATAAAATTTAAAAAAGTCTGTCAGTATACTGCAGGTATAAGTCACTGCACCCTGCAAAATGGCTAAACAGTCTTCTCTGTCTCGCATTCTGATCCTCTCTTCTTTATAAAACAGATGAAGGAAATATTGAACAAATGTTTCTTCCTCTTCATGTATTAACTGAGACAAGTTTACAGAAACTGTAATTTAATATGTCTTTCTTCATTGCATTCTCTCTTAGAGAGAAAGTAAAAAACCAAACGTTTAATTGAAATGTTCTCCTACCTATGTTTTCGGCAAAGATCAGTAATTGCTTTTTAAACTAGTGGTATCAATGACACTTGTAAATAACCTTTTTCTCCATTCTTTGGAATCTCTCTGCTTCTCTGTTTGAGTGTTTATAGTAAATGAATCAAAAACAACAGCACGGTATAACAGAAAACAGGGCTAGAAGGAACTTGAACAGGTTCCTAGTCTCAGAACACCAATCCCAAGACAGAATGAATTATCATTTAATCAAGCCTACAGACATATGTCTAGCCTGTTCTTCAAAGTCTCTAGCAACTCTCAATGGTCTCTACAGTCCATTTCAGGTCTAAATTAGGCTATCATTAGAATTTCTTCTTCTAATATCCAAGATATATTTCCCTTGCTGCAATGTAATCCTGTTGCAAGTATATCAACACAGCTTTCACACTGTTAATTAGAGCTGAAGGTTAAAGTCCTGACCATCCATCTATTCTTGTCTTTAAAATACCCATCCCAGAGCTGCATATTGTGTAGACTATGAGACAAATCAGCCACACAAGCCAGAAGAACATTCAGAGTCTATGATATGCAACATTGCATATTTAACTGACCTACCCTCAGGATAAGTTATCTCAGGTCGTTATAAACTTATTTCAAGTTTTACCAGGTCAGTGTTCCTGACAATTGGACTAGATGATTGTCATGGTTTCTAGCATAGTCAAATCTGTGAATGCTGGAAGAGAAGGGATTAAGAAGTTGTGGGGGGGAGCAGAGTTAGGACATCTAACTTAAATTGACCCACAATTTGTTCCATACCATATACATCATGTCATGGCCCTCCTGCTTTCCAGTGAGGGGGGGAAGCCACGGCTGACATGTCTTTTTCTGGTTTTCCAGGTTCAGCTTGTGTGTGGGTGAGAAATCGCCTTCTTGTAAGTCACTGTTTTATTCCAGTTATCAGTATTATTACCCTTATATCTCCTTTACATTTTTATTATCTCTGGTTCCTTGGCTATTTTAGTAAACTACTTTTTATCTTAGCTCTCGAGTTTTACCTTGTTTTCCCTCTCACTTCCCTCCTACATCCCGCTGATACTGGCCGCTGGCAGTACACCGGCAGGCCCAAGATTCTGCAGCCTGAGGTAGTGAGTGAGTGACTGTTGGGAGCTATTGGGTTAAACCACAACAATGATCTTAGAGGTCTTTTCCAACCTTAGTGATTCTGTGATTCTCTTTATTTGTATTCACTTTTGGAAACCATTTGTCAGCCTTACCAGGATGCACAACAATCACTTAACAAGTGAAAATTGTGACATCTCTACTACATATAAATTACTTAATGTTACTACTGTCTGCAACAGTTAAATATGCTGCTAGCAGCAATAGAAATATACAAGAATTTACTCTTTATTGGTTTATAAATTTCCTAAAATAGAGTGTTTTCATTCAACGTGAGGAGGAAACAAGAAACTAGTTATTATGCAGTTCCTGAAGTTCCTGAGTTTCTTCACCTTTCACCACTTGTTTCTTTGTCAACTTCAGTAAAATGTGCTCATTTCCCATACAGCCCACACATTCACTACTGGTTGCATGTTAACAACCTTTTCCAACTCAGCCTAATGTTTCAAGTGCAGCATAGGACTACAAAAATTTACTCTAAACTTATTATTATTACATAAATAGTCGCATCACGTTGATACATACCTTTTCTAGGTAAATGCCAATGACTAAATTCTAATGCCATCCATGACAAAAAAGGCTCATGCCTAGGACTCTGACAGTTATCAAACATACGATGTACACATACTCAAATTCTTCTTGAAGAATGAAAGATCTTTCACTGTTTTGGAAACTTTTACCCTTCACATTTTTTGAAATATGTATTTCTCTCATCTCTTCCTTCTTAACACTGAAAAATTAATAATTATGAACACAGGTAGGGTAGTTACATTCAGATTTTCCATAATGCTTGGGTTACCTTCAGGGGCATTTGAAGAGCTATGCTCCTGCAGCAGCATGAGACTGGAAGCCCTTATACTCATGGAGCTCACTAGTGTGCATAAACATACCATAAAACACTAGGCACAGGGCTGGATTTTGTGTGAAGCCAGTTAGGCTAATTCATTCTCTACTAGTGCAGAAAACAAGGTACTTTCTTACTGTAAAATGCAATAGAATACTATCAGAGATGAAAAAAATGTACTCAAAGCACTTTCATTTTTATTTTTGTTTATTTGTGTTTTTTCTTTACAATAATGTCAGTCCTATGCCTGTGCAAATAGGAGAGATAGGAAAGCAAACATATTTCCTGTATTTGATTCATCAATGAAAAAAAATATATATATTGAAAGAAATGATGACAAAAAGAATACCTCATATCTAAATCCTATTGCAAAGCATCATTTTCAGTTACTCTAGTCCTGATTTATGATCACAGCTTAAGGCAAAGGAAAATGTTATACTTATGTGTAACATAAATATAAGTAGGTAACTTCACACCAGTTGGCAAGGAAATCTTAATTCATACTTCATTAATGCCTACACACCACAATGCATAGACCTCAGGACACTCTCCCTAAGGTCTGAATAGACACAAGCCCTCTTTTCCCAAAGCTGCAAGCCAAAGACCAGGCAACACAGCTGCTATGCTCTGAAAACGCAGGCACCAGACTGCCTGTGTTATATTATACAATAGAATTAAGCCTATTATGCCTGCTAGACCATCAAAGAATGACAAGATATTTTTCTGAATTCATAGAGTGCAAAAGGAAAATAGAGGAGACTTTTTGTTTTTATACGTGTTTCTTCAGTAATTTCTCAACTTCCAGCAGAAGGACTGTTCTGAAGAAAAGTCTCTGTATACTTGTCCATTCTTATTGATTTCATTTGGTATTTGTTGGCCATTATTGACAAAAATAGGATACTACTCTAAGATGTATCATAGTATCATAGTCTGGTTTTTCTTATCATAAAAGCTTTCACCTGACCTTACCAAGTTAAGATGGGGTAGTTGTGAGAGGCCCTGTCAAAGAGAAATGAAATCTGGGGGAAGAGTCCAGGCGAGAAAAAAAAAAAAAAAAACACTTTACAGTCTGCCAAAATTTCAGCATTTGAAAATCCATGTTCCCAGTCACATGGCAATGAGTGAAACTCCGCATACTCCCAATGAGTGATACTGCCTGATACTCCTGCAGCTCAGCCACTTGCTGCAGGAGGTCCTCCAACCAGGCATACCTTTTGCAGGCTAGCTTGCCCCCCATCTCATTATTAGGAGAGAGAGCTAGGCATTCCCCACAGCTTGGGGTTTGCATAGCTACCTCTCCCTTCAGCAGCTTAGTCTGGGTGGTGGCACTGATCATCCCCAAGGCAGATGATGCATAGACCCCTGCCAGAGCAGCGTTCTTTGTTCGGTGTCTAGTGCACACCATACCGCCTGGAGAGTCAGCTGCAGCCTGCATCCCTTGCTTCCGGAGCTGGTAGAGCTTCAGTGCCCTGCCTTGGGAGGTACCCAGATGACCGCTACAAAACACTGTGGATGGTGCCTGCACAGTTAGCTCACCCTTGGTCACTGCCCTCTCTGAGGTTATTTAAGGGTGAGTATACGGCCTCTGCTGCCCTGGCAATACCCACGCCAGGTCAGCCTACCTCAGAGAGCTGCCGGCTGGCTGTGATCGGGTGTCACCTCTCTCCTCATTGTCTCCCTGGCAAGGGAAACCCCTGAAACTCCCCTGTAACTTGAGATCTGCAGCTCCGGTTCAGGCCAGGCCTGCTCCAAAGCTGCTGGTCTCGGCGACTAATTGTACTCATGTACTCACAGATAACAGGGTGGAGGAGCGCATCTGCCAGAGTACTAAGAAATGACCCCCAACCCTCCAAAAAGATTCTGTCAGAAAAAGTGAGACAGTCAATAGACCAAAGGAAGCGTCTTTATTCTAATGCACACAGCATAGGTAACAACCTGGAGGTGGTAGCTGCTATCCAGCCAGAAAACTATGGTATGATCACTGTCACAGAAATTTGCTAAGGTTAATCACATGAATGGAGCACTGTAATCATGGGCTATAAACTGTTCAGAAGAAAAGGTGGGCAGTTCGATCTCAATACAAAAAAAAAAAAAAAAAAAAGNGAAAAAAAAAAAAAAAAAAAAAAAAGAGATTGATTGCACAGAGCTTTCTCTGCAAAACAGCATTGCACAGGTCAAGAGCTTAAGGGTGAAAATTTAAGACCAAGTCAGCAAATGAAACTTCATGTTTGGTGCTTACTACAGGCCGTTTCATCAAGGTGAGGACACTGATGAAGAATTCTTTATTCAGTTACAGGAAGTATCATGCTCATAGGCCTTTATCTTGCTGGGTCACTTCAACCATGTTGACATCTGCTGGAAAAGCAGCAGAACAAGCTGTAAGTAGTCCAGGAGACTCCTGAAGTGCACTAGGGATAAACTGCTAGTCTAGGCAAGTGATAGCCAGGGGAGATGTATGACTGGCCTTATTGCTCACCAGCACAGACAAACTTAATGAAGAGGTCAAGACTGGAGGTAGCCTGGGCTGCAGTGATCATGCCCTGGTGGAATTCATGATCCTCAGGGATATAGATCAGATGAAAAACTTAACTTCAGGAAGGTAAACTTTCAGCTGCTCAAGGAACTAATGGACTTAACTTCTTGGGAAATTGCCTTCGAGGATAAAGGAGCAGAAGAGACTTGGAAAATAAAGACATTTTTCTTAGGGCACAAGACCTCTAAATTCAATCATATCAGGTGAGGGAAGCAAGAGACCAGAAAGGCAAGTTGGGACTAAGACAAAAAAAAAGGGAAATTCATGGACAGTGGAGGCAGGAACATACATCCTGGGAGGGTTATAGGGATATGGCCCAGGAGGGCAGGGACATGATCAGGAAAGCCAAGGCACAGCTAGAGCTAAACCTGGTTAGGGATGTGAAAAATAACAAGATGGATTTCTACAGGTACATAAAACTTTAAAGGAAGATAAACAAATTGTAACCAGATGAGTGAAACAGGGGATCTGACTACAACTGACACAGAGAAGACTAAACAACTTTTTGCCTGATGCTTCACTGGCAATTGCTCTTATCATACCTCAAAGTCACCGCATCTCAAGGCTCCCTTGCCTCAGTCCCTTCTGATGTAAAGAAATACCATCCAATGTAAGAAAAGATCAGGTTCTAGATCATCTGAGGAACCTGAATGTGCACAAGCCCATGGGACCAGAGAAAATGCATTCTAGTGCACTGAGGGAGCTGGCAGATGAAGTTGCTAAGACACTTTCCATCATATTTGAGAAGTCATGGCACTTAGGAGAAGTTTCTAGTGACTAGAAAAGATGGAAACACAACCTCCATTTTTAAAAAGCAAAAAAAGGAAGACCTAGGGATCTATGGACTAATCAGACTCACCTTTGTGCCTACTAAGATTATGGAGCAGATCCTCCTGGAAATCATGTTAAACAACATGGAAAACAGAGAAGTGATTGATGTCAATCAGTATGGCTTCACCAAAAGCAAATCATGCCTGACCAACTTGGTGGCCTGCTACAACAGAGTGATGGAATTGGTGGGTCAATGGTGAGACATGGATTTGATGGATGGACTATTCAGTGGATAAGAAATTCACTGGATGGCCATACCCAGAGAGCAGTGGTCAATGGCTTAATGTCCAGGTGGAGGCTAGTGACAAGTTGTGTCCCTCAGGGGTCTGTATTGGAACCAGTATTATTTAACATCTTTGTTGGTGCTGAGGCTGGTGCCATCAGAGGAACTTTGGGTTTTTTGACCATGGGGCAGTCTATTCGGCACCTGGCCTGCTGGCATCAGATGGGATCCACCTATCCCAAAGGGGGAAAAGGATTCTAGCCCAGGAGTTGGCGGGGCTAGCTGAGAGGGCTTTAAACTAGATTCAAAGGGGGAAGGGGTTAAAACCAGGTGCACCAGAAATCAGCCTAGGAGTGGTGTGCCAGGGTCCAAGGGGAAACGGATAGCCCAGCTAGAAGTGCCTGTATACCAATGCGTGCAGCATGGGCAACAAACAGGATGAGCTGTAAGCCATTGTGTGGCAGGAAAGCTGTGACTTGGTTGCCATCATTGAAACATGGTGGGACCACTCTTATGACTGGAATGATGCAATGGATGGCTATAAGCTTTTCAGAAGGGATAGGCAAGGAAAGAGCAAGCAAGCAAGCTGGTCTTATCACCAGGACTTTAAAGTAGAGCTGCTGGGGGAAGGGGTGTGCTGCTGAGCGACAGAGAAGAGTCAGGGAACTCTGTCACTTTAGGAAATAGCAGGCGAAAACCTTAGGTTGGTCCTGGAGGTTTGTGGGAGAGCTCCTTTAGGAAGGTAAAGCATTCAAAAGACAAGCTGAAGTGCCTCTATACCAATGCACACATGGGAAATAAGCATGAGGAGCTGGAAGCTCTGGTGCACTTGGAGAACTATGATCTTGTTGCTCTCAGGGAAACATGGTGGGATGATTCACACGACTGGAATACTGCCATGGAGGGCTGCAAGCTTTTTAGAAGGGGTAGGCAAGGTAGGAGGGGTGGGGGAGTTGCCCTCTATGTTAGGAAGTGCACAGACTGTGAGGAGCTGCCCCTGAGTGACAGTCAGGGACTGGCTGAGAGCCTGTGGGTGAAAATTAAGGGTGGGACCAATAAAAGGCAGCTGGTGGTCAGGGTCTACTACAGGCCACCTGATCAGGGGGAGCCTGTTGATGAGGCCTTCTTGCTTCAGCTGAAGGAGGTGTTGCAGGCACAGGCTCTCATCCTCATGGGGGATTTCAACCACCCAGATATCTGCTGGGACAACAACACAGCAAGCTGCAATGGATCCAGGAGGCTGCTGGAGTCCATCGACGATAACTTTCTGATTCAGGTCTTGGACAGACCGACCAGAGGGGATGCGTTGCTGGACCTAGTGCTCACAGATGTGGAGGAGATGGTCAAAGAGGTGAAGATTGGAGGCAGCCTGGGCTGCAGTGACCATGCCCTGGTGGAGTTTGTGATCCTGAGGAGCGTGGGCCTGGCAAGGAGTGGAGTCAGGACACTGAACTTCAGGAAAGCAAACTTCAGGCTGTTTAAGGAGTTGTTGGAAGACGTCTCCTGGGAAACTGTCCTTAGGGACAAGGGATCGGACCAGGGCTGGCAGCACTGTAAGAACATCTTTCTGAGAGCACAAGAGCTCTCCATCCCCCGGAGTAAAAAAAAACAGGCAGGGGAGGCAGGAAACCAGCATGGCTGAGCAGGGACTTGCTGGTCAAGCTGAGGGCAAAGAAGCAAAAGTATAGCTACATAGGGCAGAAGAGGCAGGTGAAGGAGAGTGTTCTCCCTCTAATGAATGGAAAGGGAGAACTGGCCTCCTCTGATGTGGGGAAGGCTGAGGTACTTAATGAGTTATTTGCATTGCTCTTCACTGCTGGTCAGGCTTCCCACGTCTCTCCCTGAAAATCCAGGGAGCAAAATCCTTCCTAGTGTAAGGGCGGAGCAGGTCTGAGACCACCTGATGAGACTGAATGTCTACAAGTCTATGGGCCTGGACGGGATGAATCCAGGGTCTTGAAGGAGTTGGCTGATGTGGTTGCCGAGCCGCTCTCCATCATATTTGAAAAGTCGTGGCTGTCAGGCGAAGCCCCCGGTGACTGGAAAAAGGGAAACATCACGCCCATTTTTAAGAAAGGGAGAAAGGAAGACCTGGGGAACTACAGGCTGGTGAGCCTCACATCTGTGCCTGGGAACATCATGGAGCAGATCCTCCTGGAGGATGAGAAGGTGATCTGAGACAGCCAGCACGGCTTCACCAAGGGCAGGTCGTGGCTGACCAATCTGGTGGCCTTCTGTGATGGAGTGATGGCATCAGTGAACCAAGGAATGGCAACGGATGTCGTCTACCTGGGCTTGTGCAAGGCCTTTGAGACAGTATCACACCACATCCTTATCTCTAAACTGGAGAGATGTGGATTTGATGGGTGGACTGTTCGCTGGATAAAGAACTGCCTGGATGGTCACAACCAAAGGGTTGTAGTCAAGGCCAATGTTACCCTGCACTGCATTAAAAGAGGAGAGGCTAGCAAGGACAAAGATGTGATCGTCCCCCTCTACTCTGCCCTTGTGAGGCCTCACCTGGAGTACTGTGTCAAGGCCTGGGGCCCCCAGTACAGAAGGGATGTGGAGCTGTTGGAGCAGGTCCAGAGGAGGGCCACCAAAATGATCTTGGAAAAGAGAAGGCTCCAGGGAGACCTCATTGTGGCCTTCCAATACTTGAAAGGAGCTTACAGGCAGGAGGGGGACCGACTTTTTGCACAGGTGGATAATGGTAGGACAAGGGGGAATGGGCTAAAACTGAAA
Source organism: Alectura lathami (assembly GCA_013399715.1). Classification (NCBI taxonomy): domain Eukaryota; kingdom Metazoa; phylum Chordata; class Aves; order Galliformes; family Megapodiidae; genus Alectura; species Alectura lathami. Next base: position 114,680 of record VXAV01000034.1, read on the forward strand.
GAGGGGAGGTTTAGGTTGGACATCAGGAAGAAATTCTTCCCTGAGAGTGGTGAGGCGCTGGCACAGGCTGCCCAGAGAAGCTGTGGCTGCCCCATCCCTGGCTGTGTTCAAGGCCAGGCTGGATGGGTTCCTGGGCAGTTTGATCTAGTGAGCTAGTGGCTGGCAGCCCTGTCCACGGCAGAGGGGTTGGAACTAGATGATCTCTGAGGTCCATCCTAAGCCATTCTATGATTCCACGGTTCTGTGACAGAGGGACTGAGTGTGCCCCCATTGAATTTGCAGATGAAATGGAACTGAGTGGTGCAGCTGACACTTCAGAGGGAGAACATGCCCTCTAGAAGGATCTTGATAGGCTTGAGAGGTGGGTCCATGCAAATCTCTTGAAGTTCAGCAACACCAAGTGAAAGGTCCTGCATATGGGTCAGGATAGTCCTAAACATCAGTACAAATCAAATGACAAATAAATAGATTGAGAGTAGCCCTCAGAAGAAGGAATTGGGGGTACTGGTGGATTTAAAAAAACAAAAAAAAAAGAGTCTGCAGTGTGCACTTGCAGCAAGGAGAGCCAATTATATCCTGGGATGCATAAAAAGAAACATGGCCAGTAGATCCAGAAAGGTGATTCTCCTCCTCTGCTCCACAATCATGATATCCCACTTGGAGCACTGTGTACAGTTCTCATTTCCCAATAGAGAGACACAGATTTTTTAGAGAGAGTCCAGAGGGCCATGAGGATAATCAGAGGGCTGGAGCACCCATCATTTGAAAAGAGGCTGAGAGAGCTGGGGTTGTTGAACCTGTAGAAGAGAAGGCTCCAGGGATACATTACAGCAGCCTTACAGTATTAAAGAGGCAACCTACAGGAAAGAGGGGCAGGAACTCTCTACTAGGTATTGTAGAGACAGGATGACGGATAACGGTTTTAAACTGAAAGAGTGTAGATTTATACTAGATATTAGGAAGAAATTCTTTACTATGAGGGCGGTGAGACAGGTTGCCCTGAGAAGTTGTGGATGTCCCATCCCTGGAAGGACATGTTGGATGGGTCTCTGAGCAACCTGGAAGGTGACCTTGCTTGTGGCAGCAGGTTTGGAATGAGGTGATCTTTGGAGGTTCCTTCCAGTCCTTTCTTTGATTTTGTGATTCCCTGCAGTCCAAATTAAAAAGGAGGAGTCTGACAATGAATTGCAACCACTGGGTCAGGTCTCACAAAGCCAGGCTTCACACTATGTTGTGACAGGGGTCTGTATAAATTTTTGAGAATCTTCTGTGTGCATACCATGGTTTATATAAATGGTACTTTCAACAGATATGGAATAGGATCAAAGGAAGGTAGTTTAACACCAAGGAAAAAAAACAGGGACACAGGAGAAGTGAGTTTCTCTGTGGCAAGTAGTCCTACTTGGCGGATTTCCTCCTGTTTGATTAACAGGAAATGGTAACATTGCAGAAGCTAGGTGCTGGCACAGAAATTATATGCTTTATTTTTATCATTAAAAATAGAATTCACTTTTTATCAAACATTTGCTGATATATGTGTCTCCAAAAGTGACATTTTTAGACACTACATGCAATAAAATATGAAGACTCTATCTCTGCAAATTTGCCAGTGCAAATAGTTCTACAAATCTTTGTAACTTTCTCTGCAATATCAGTTTCTATCACGTAGCATGGATCACATACTTTGTTGAGCATCTTACATATGTTATTGCACAAAGAAACAATCTCTTCTGGATTTCTGCAAATAATGTTATGTAGCATAGTATCCACTTTTAAGATTTTATTTTCCATTTTTAAAGTCTGTGAAGCTCAGCAGACTTCAGAAATATTGACAGTGAGGTATTCCACCCTATCTATAAGCATTAGCACTTATCTTTTAGGACTTGTGACACATATACATGTTAGATGAAGGACATATAATTCAGGCAAATGGAACCACTCTAGATGAAAAATCCACTCCCCTGAATCTTCTTCTGCATGCTCTCTAAACAACCAGGCTCAGCTCCCAGTCATCCACTAGACTTTAACAGGAGATGGAGACATGAGAACCCACATGCCGTGAAAGAAACTGATGACACATACTGTATTTGATAGATTTAGGAAGTCATTGACTCACACAGGCAGAGGAAGAGAATGAAATGCACACACACTTGACTTTTGTGAAAAGTAATGGACACTGCAGTACATTAATGTTTCCTGCAAACTACTGCCTATATGTAAATGATGGAGTTCATCCTTTTAATCTTTCTCAAATGTTTGTAAACGTGAGTGACAAAAAAAATATATTAAAATCTGTATTTCCATGCCTTATCAAATATTGATAGGTAAATTAGCCTAGACTAAAAATCTTTTACTTCTTTCACACAAAAATATATGGAGAATTTTAGAGAATATATTCAATAATATACAGAATGACAAAGCTGGCTTGTTAAAAGTGAAATGGAAGAATGACAAAGCTGTATAAAGTTTATTTTAAGTTCTTTGTGCATCTACTTATCCTGTCATTATTGTTCTCCAGGAACATATCTCCTCTATTAGACACTTCTTGTTAATTTACATCTTTTGATGAATATAGGTTTTTTTAAAATAAATGACTCATTTTTTCATAAGCATTAAATCTAACTGAATTTCTAAATATTTGTTTGTGATGCCCATTGCATGAAATATCGTATCACAGAATGTATAAAACAGCGTATTATAATAATGCAATCTGCTGCTATAACAGCATTATAGAGTCTCAGAGATAACAAAAAAAGCAATTGCATAACTTTCAAATGTTGTCATATTGCAACTGAGTTTTCTTTTGAATAAAAAAATAACAACATAAAATAAAAACCTGCTGAGGTTATTCTAGTATTATGTATGTTTGTCTTTAAAAATTGACTGACTGATTTTCTCAGAAAAATGAATGAATACAATACGTACTTTCCTTGCTTAGTTGAAAATATTAATATCTTTTTGTGACTACAGTTTTAGTGCATTTCTCCTTGGATTTGAATATCCAGCAATCATATTTCAAACTGCAAGTTAGATAATGCTAAATATACGTAGCACTTTTAGTTATTCAATTATTTAGCAACATGGGATTCAATAATATATTAATTTAACTACAGGATTATAGATTGTGATCAGAGAATCAGAGAATCAGAGAATCATAGAATGGGTTGGGTTGGAAGGACCTTAAAGACCATCTAGTTCCAACTCCCCTGCCACACGAGGTAGCCCGCCGGCTGTTACAGCATGCTACAGGTGACACCCACACACTGTTTGTCCACCCTGTGTTCCACGGGCAGTGCCACATCACCACCCTCCCTATTTACTACGTTATGTATACACATATATATGCACATAGAGATATTTTAACTCTCTTTCCTTGACCTGCTTGACTCATTAGCAGATTTTGAGCACATATCAGTGGAAGACAAGAGTACTGAAGTAATTACAAATCTTCACGTTGACTTTGAACAAAGTTTTAGACAACAAAACCTATGTGCCTTTAATATGACATTTCATAAAAGAAACGTGGTCTTTAAATGGACTTGCCACAGTGTGGAAAGTGAAGATGTAGAAATAAAAGTGTGCTGCATTTACATTTCTTATGCTCTAGTTGGTTAGAAACTATAAACAACAAAATCAATGTAAAATATTTTCATAAACTTATATATCCAGGCATATCCAATATGTGTTAGTCTCTCTGAATGTGCATGTGATTACTTGCTGACCATACATATTCTTCCAAAGCAAAAATGTACTAGAATAAATAACATAAATTAAAGAAAATGTTTCTTTCTCACAGCTTGTCAAAAATTATAGGAAAGTACTCTCAAAACTAATATGAGATTTATCCCAGATGGAAGTGAGGTTAAGATTGTTTTACTTCAAATACAAAGATAAAGACAGTTCTCAGCCTTTCATCTTCAAATTGAATCACCTGCCCTCTTTAATCTATGATGAGGTTCAGAATGAACAGCGCTACACTCAATTCTTGAACTCCAAACACCATTCATCACTCTTATAAGAGCTGTTTCTTAAATACTTTAATCAGTTCTTCTCCTATAAGCTGGCAAAAAGATTCTCTAACACCACATTCAGACATCATTCCAACATTCCATCATCTGTCCACATGATCCTCTTGGGTTCAGAAGAAAAGCACCAAACTATTCCTACCAAAGATCTGGAAGAAAATACAAAAATTACCCCCAAGGAAACTTACAACTAATGAAATTATTGTCAAAGTGGTAAATAATGTCAACAAAGTGGTTGAGAAGAACTATTTGTTCTACCTGACAAGAAAAGTCTATTCAAACTCTGTTCTATGGTCATGAAACCTCTCAGACGCATTTAAAATATTTATAAATAATAGTACTTAATACAATTCTCAGTCCAATGAAGCTGATAACCCTAAACCTAACATACACCAGACAATAGTGCAAATAATAAGAAACTGATTTTTCTTCTTTTCCATTCTGTTGATGAGCATTATCTGAGTTTGTATCCATTTCTGCTGTCATAAAAATATAAATCTGGAATAAAATAAATAAATAAATCCTTCCACAGAGTGTGAAAAAAAANATTAGAAACAGTGAAGGATTTGGATTTCATACACTGTGAAGCAGTAGCTGTCTCAGGACATATCTCAATCCAGTTTGAAAAATTGACTGAAAGGCACTCAAATTCATCTTACATCTGACTACAGAAAGCCCACGGGGAAACTTTGACAGAATATGCAATACAGAACACATAGATCACAGATTAGGATGGTGAAGTATAACAAGAAATATGATCTCTATTCTTTGATCCCAGTCAACTATTTCTATATTTTATTCAAATCACTGTTTAGGCTCTGAAAGTTAAAATTAAAATTTAAAAAAAAAGGAGGAGAGAAAGAAAAAAATCTGCCTATCCTCGACTAAATTATATAATGGAGTAGATAGCAGTTCACTTTACTTTGAATCTTTGCAGCTCTTCCTGGAAGAAAAGTTGCAACTCTTTATGCAAACCCGAACTGTCTCTGTCTATGTTGAAAGAAAATCTACAGCATCAGACTCCTTTAAAGGCATAGCACAAGGAACACCTTGTTCTTCAGCTCTGATCAAGCTTCAGAACAATGCAAGTACCAAGTTCATTTGCTCCATCACGGCTGTCATCAGCTTTGTCATGGCAAAGTTACCTGGCTCAACATGGCTGGAATGAGTGCAGAAAAATAAGAATGAAGATATACGGCATAGTTTTTCAAATACAAATGTTTGTACTTAAATGCCTAGATCCATTGAGATCAGAAGGTCAGATTGTGTAATCAGCTTTCTTCTCCAGTAAGAGCATGAGATCATTTCTGGAAAAAAAATATATATATGTACATAATGCATAGGACTGTATATATGTCCCTTAAATTTGGCATTAAGCTACCTCTAAATACTAAATAACAAAGCACTGAAGCAAGCTGCACTTTTAGCCTGCTAGAATACTTTGGCCTGGACCATCTTCCCTTATTTTGCTTATGATAATGCCATGCACAGCTGTGTCTAGAGCTTTACTCTAGCTAAGTTACACCTAATTCAACTCTCTGCACATAGACCAGTTCATCCTGTCAAAATCATCTAATATCCCCTTCTGAAATGATTTATTCTTGACAAATTCATGATGGCTGTTCTTTATAACCTGATATCTTACAAATTTCTTTTCTCCCGGCCTCCATTCCTATCTTCTGAAAGTGAGGTTTTCCTGTTTAAGAAGTGACTTGGAATTTCCCTCCCAGTGCAGCGAAAAGAGCAGCCAGCTCTGAGAACACAATCAGCTACAGCTTTCTGGGGAATCTGCTTTCCAAAAGAAAGAAATATCGGATGGCAGGCATTCTCCCCTCACACTACTTTTTGAATCTAGGTTTTTGCCATTCTTTCTGTTGAAAATAATTTCATTTCAAAAGCAAAGACAGCTATTCTCTTGCCTTGAAAGAACTGAGAGCTCAAAATTAAACAGTAGCAACTATGGGATGGGTCCCTCACATTTGGAGATGCCACTTCTCTCATCTCAATTACCCATAATTCATACCAAAACCTTGAATGTGTGTTCTTTATCTATTCAGGTAGGTATGCACCTTCATCAGGAGTTTCTGAGATGTTTTATATCACTTATTACCAGACTGTCTCCCTTGCATCCCCTCTCTCCACTTATTTGCATCAGCCCTTTCCTTTGTCTCCCCTTTTTCAACGAAAACTCTGAAAAGCCTCTGGGTAATATGCAAATGAAAATTTAAAAAGACAGGAAAACCACATATCACACTTTTCTAATTGCAAGTATAGTATGTGTAGCACGGTATTGATACGTGCTCATAAATATAAATTTTCTTTATGGGTGGAGGAATTTCACCTTTTTCACATGAAGGAATTAAAAACAGGAAAATTCCATTCAAACTTTTCAATGACACCAATTTAGAAGCAAGTCACTTGCTTTCTGTTCCTGTTCTCTAATCTATTCATTTAATTATTTTGCTGTACTATACATATGGCTTGTTAACTATTGGAAATTTTTCTGCAAATCCATTTCTGGCGAAGTATCATAGAAATAACTGAATAGCAAAACTTAAAATGCATCATCATTAAACTCTTTCTTTCTTACAAGACAGATTTCTGAATACTCATTTGAAGTCCTATATTGTGGTAGATAGGATTCCACAAACTATAAGCTCCCTGTAACTATTGCATTTTTTGTAGAANTTCAGGACTTATCTGGTACCTTTATTCTCTTCTATCCTATTCAATCCCTTCTCTACCTCCCTCACCTATAAAAAAAAAATCTTAAGTTACGTGTTTTACTACCTCTGCTATAGCTTAATAGGACTAACGTAATGACTAAAGAAGGAAAAAAAAAATCTCTTTTCCCTAGTGAAAAACACTGCAGCAATTATGAAACAAAACTTAAATGCATAAATGTTAATGCAAAAAGAATGCATTAACCTGGAAATGTAAAGAGAAAAAAAAAAATCGTACTGAACAAGCCACATGGGCAAATTAAAAGAAACAAATATATTCATCAATAAAAGCATCATAGTAGAAGTTGAACAAGGAAAGTGAATGTGAGGGATAAAAATTCGTAAAAATACATGAAGCTTTGTTTGTTTTGTGCTGAAAAAGTACATTTAAAAGTCTGTATGTACTAAAAATCCTGTTAGAGACTATTCTACAGTTCTTCATTCATAATGATCCCAAAAGGGTCTTACTGTTGACCTGTAAGAATATGGATCTGGGTTCTGATTCACTTAGGTTTAATGAATTAAACGCTGAATCAAAATTTTAGAGAGGTATATCTGCACTGAAAATGACTGAGCAGTCCACGCTGCTCAGTCAAAATAATAGGACTCCAGCATAGCTATGTAGAGGAGTCTTCATCACTGAGTATTATAATAATGTTTTGTCCTTGCCAGTTCTGTAGAAAACATAACCACATACAGCTCTGTCTCAAAATACCCTTTAGTTCAATGGTGGATGATAGAAAATAAGTAGAAACCTATCTGAAGGTTTTGCAAAAAGTACACAGGATGCTTTTAAAAATATGTATATTCCTGAAGGAGGATATAGTACTAATCCACCACCTTCCAAAGACTTAGAAAAATCAGTTTGAAAGACTACTTACAGATCTACTGAAATATTGAATTCCTTTCACATTAAAANCTTTAAACTTTCCTTTCTAGTCTGCAATCAAGAGAAGAACAACATAAAAGTTAACAACTGATATTTGTGTTTAAGCTGTCCATTTTATTCTCATTAACTGAATATGCCACCTAGCTAATAACTATGGTATGGTGGTGATGGAGGAATTTTTCAAAGTAAAAGACCCTGTCTTCGAAATGATTCATAGCCAAAATTTAAGATACTAACTACCTTACACTCTTCCACTTGCTAACAGTTGGAGGACCGTATTGAATGAGAAAATTACTAATTTGACTTCACTACAGTTGATCTCATGGTTGGCAACCCTGTCCATGGCAGGGGGGTTGGAACTAGATGATCTTTGGGGTGCCTTCCANATTTGTGTTTAAGCTGTCCATTTTATTCTCATTAACTGAATATGCCACCTAGCTAATAACTATGGTATGGTGGTGATGGAGGAATTTTTCAAAGTAAAAGACCCTGTCTTCGAAATGATTCATAGCCAAAATTTAAGATACTAACTACCTTACACTCTTCCACTTGCTAACAGTTGGAGGACCGTATTGAATGAGAAAATTACTAATTTGACTTCACTACAGTTGATCTCATGGTTGGCAACCCTGTCCATGGCAGGGAACTAGATGATCTTTGAGGTCCTTTCCAACCCAAGGCACTCTATAATTCTAAGCCTCTTTTGAGGTTTCTCACTTCATAGTAAAAGGCAGAAATACACATACCATTGGGAAACAATTCCTCTTTCTGCCACAGTANAAATCACAGCCAAAAAACAGCACAGACTTTCAAAAATGAAACAAGTAGGAGAAGTGGAAAGGGGCTGTACATCTTCTCTGTTTCAGAAGGTCATTCAACTTACAATAATCCAAGAAAATAAGACAGAATGAGTAAAGCAGATCTATAAATCCACAAGTGAAAAGCGAGTGATAATGTACCTTATCAAAATACCTTTATGTCATTGAAGTGCCATTGGCAAATGGTCCTCCTCAATCATACTCCTCACACAATGAGTGAAAATTTTGATTAGTGAAAAGTGGTCATTAGCAACTAAAACAACAAAGTTCCCAACACAACTCTCCTTTTTGGATCTTAAATCAGAAATGCTAACAGCTAGATAACCTTCATTAGAAGGTCACGCTAATTTAAAAAA
>VXAV01000034.1:141442-152467 GCA_013399715.1 Alectura lathami
CTGTAGGTAAACTGCAACATGATCTCTTTTTACTGACACATTCGTTTGTGAGCAGTTTCTTACAATACAGGAAATATTCTGATGAGCTCAGGATCAAATTTTCTGTCTCACACAAATAAAAATCCTACATAGATACTACTTCTTGTGCATTCTTATTCCCGTTTGGTGTGGGAGAAGAGATAACTTTTCTGGAAGCAGGTCCATGCACTGTGAAGTCAATCCCATGCAGATAGGCACGTTAAGAGGCTAAGGCATGTTAAGAGTTTCTCAGTTTTTCTCCTTGACACATATTTCTGTGGATTTGTAGGACACACAGCTTAATAATGCAAGTGTCACTGCAATTTTATTTTTGTTTTTGATTAGAAAACTCTCACACTGACTTCCCTGGGTGACACAGTGGCCACACCAATAACAAGTCTTATAAAAGTAATTGCTCTTTCCCATGGCTTTTGAGGAGAGTTAAAAATAGAGTGCAACAGTTAATAAGAAAATGAGTTAATTACATTCCTATTCCACATTCACTTGCGTAGGTAGTCTTCAATGTTGAAAAGACAGTATGAAGCAGAGGGCTGTAAACTCATTATGGTAATGAAGGAATTAACAGGGCTCCTAAGCCTCTCTGTTACTAGTAGCTAACAGCTAGAAACAAGCTGACAAACAACACAAAGCACTGAGAAGCCTGTTGCATGCTATTTCTTGTCTTGACAGAGACAAGAGATTATTGTCATCCATTGTTCTTGTTTTGCTTTGGGAAAAGCTGGTGCTGAGAAATAGGACACATTCTATTACAGCATCTACTTCCTTTTACCTTCTGCCTTTAAGTACTCAAGTGTTAATTTACTGAACTTTCACGTATGCGTATTATGGTGTAATCCAAATTAAAGAGCCATTTATCTGAGCAACACACAACAATTTCTGTAAATTAAAAAAAAACTGAGCACTTAGGAAAAAAAAAAAAAAAAACATATACTTCAACTAAACAGCCATTGGAACAGATATATACCTTAAGGTCAATTTCTGAAAAATTAAAGACACTAAGTTTATTTTCTAAAGGAAAATTCAAAGGAATACACAGACAAGCAGTGGATTTTAGTCCTTCTTTCCTCCTTTCTTCTTCTTATTTTAAACTCTATATTCTTGAATAATACAATGAAAGAAACACTGGAGTTGGCAGATCACTGTGTTAAAAGTAAATATCATCTGAGAAAAAATAAGTTTGCTAAGAGTATTCTCTGTTAAATTCTGAATGGGCTGGAGTAAGGGAAGAGAACAAAATGCCAACAACTTATTTTTTGTGAAAAAAAAAAAAAAAAAAAGAATGGAAGAAAATAGGTTTTTCAAAAATAAACTTGACAAATCATGAAAAAGGATAGTCTTCTTTTGCTCAAACATGAACTCTACCTTCTTATGCCCTTCTTAAGAGGTCTGAAGTGTTGTTATAATCACCTTAAGCAAAGCTATGCTAACTAGGAGAAACAAATACTCCTAGTGGCACAAAAAAAGCTTGACATCTGACAAGCAGTTTTTCAGCTGGGTTTTTGACAACAGTATTATTTTTCTCTGTTTAGACATGATCTCTTTCTATATTCCTTGATTTTTGCCCTTTGTTTTCTTATTCTTCTCTTAAAAAAAAAAAAAAAAAAAAATTAAAAATGCTGATTTTGAATTTCTAGCCAGGTCTGCCTGATTCTACTTAATTCTCTTTCTTTCCTTCTCTTTATTATTTTGATGATCCCAAACACTTTAACACAAAAGGAATAGCCGTTCAAAAATAATAACTAAAAAAAAAAAAATCAACCTTCAACCAAGTGCTTACAAGCAGCCCTTGATTATCCGTACTTTACAGAAATTAAAATATAAACCCCCTGGAGGAGAATTTAGAAAGATGTGTCTTTATCAAAGATCATCTAGTACTGAAATTTAGGTCAGTGAACTGATCGCCGTTCGTCACAGACCGGGATGCTCTGAGCGGGCGAACCAACCCGCCGCTGACCGTGAATGCATTTTTCCACAAGAGGGAGCCAACATCTCTAAGAGTGTTCTACGACCCGACACCCAGAAGTTTTCTGTCTAGTCCTGTCAGCAGCTGCTGTGATAAAGCTAAACCTGTTAATCCCAGAAAAATAAAACGTGTTATTGCAGGGCAAAAGGGAGGCTTTCATCCTATCGCTACAAGTTTACAGGACTTTAGGCATCTGAACTTAGGAGTCAGTTTTTAGTAATAAGTTATGCATTTGCATCTTAGCACTTGCAGGAAAGTTACTTTTTATCAAAGCACCTCATGCACTAATTCATGCTCAGAACAGCGCTGTTTTCAGTGACAGGCAAATTCAGAACACATGCCAGCTTTACCATGCACTGCTAATACCTGCACATCTGGGACAGAAAGCAGCAACAGTGATAATGTGGAGGGAAAAAGCTGTGAGGAACAGTATAATAAACTTAGAGCTAGACTAAGTTCTTCCTCATTCCACAGCTGTATTTGTTCTTCCAAAGAGATTTAGTACAGAGCAGGTGAAAAATTTTAAAAGATCAGCCACGCTAAAATGCTAGTGCACCTTTGCTGTACTGCGCGTTTTATAGTAAGCATGAAGGCAGTATTCACCAAGAACAGGAATCTACAGAAACTGACTTCATGATGTCCAGAAAACTGCAAATAGAGAACATAGTACTCATTTCAACAAGGAGAATGTTCAAATTCACCTTTAGGCTGCATAATACTGATCTTTCACATCATTTTGATAGGGTGAAGAAATATGTTCTTATGGATGTACAATGTTTCCAATATTTTTGCAATAATTATTTTCATTTCTTTTAGGCCAAATTTTTCACATATAGCATGAAGGAACTGAATCTGAGGACTTGGGAGGCTGAAGCTGTGGGGTTTTCCACCCTTCCATCCCTCCCTCCCTTCCTTCCTGCCTGCTCTCCTGCCTCTCTTCCTTCCTGCCTCCCTTCCCACCTCCCTTTCTGCCTTCCCTCCTTCCTTCCTTCCTTCCTGCCTGCCTGCCTGCCTGCCTCCCTTTCTTCCTCCCTTCCTCCCTTCCTGCCTCCCTTTCCTCTCTCCCTTCCTCCCTCCCTATGCTCTGCTGGGTTCCCTATTTGGTGTTTGCTGTTAGCTGAAGGGATACCTGGAACTAAGAACTGTTCAGATTGGCCATACTGTAAGCAGCACTGTGTATTGCTATGTCTTTGTGTAACTTACCATGGAAAAGAGAAACAAGGGACATAAGAAACAAAACAAAAAATGGAAATTCTTCCTCAGTTTGAGCACTGGTTAGTTATGAAAGCAACAAACCTCCTTCTTGGCTTCCAACAGAGAAGGAAATTATCATGCTGAGTTTCAGGCCAAATGTTGGTTGCCGACACCAAGATATCTTTTAGGTGCTCTGTGGAAGAACAGATAGGAAATAGAGCAGAAAGTGCCTTAGAGTTAGAGAGCAATGTGGACATTCTGACCCTGGTTGGACAAAAGCCATGGGAAGAATGAACAGACCCAAAAAAGTTACCATATGCATTGTGGAGGTCATGCAGACATAGAGTTAAGCAATGTTGATAGGAAATGTAAAACTTTGTAGTCGAAGAAGCAACAAAGAATGTCGACCAATGCTGATAAAGTGTCTTTGTCTGACCTTGAGAGTCTAAAAATATAGAACTACAAAGTTTGCCTAAAACCGCAAAAGAAAAGTAAGAATGCAGTTTGGAGAAGTTAGCATAATGAAATGCTTTGTTATGAAGCACATGCTAGCAGAGCATTAACGAATAGTAGCAATAAGAGAAGTGCATGAACAAAGTGAGTCAACCAATAGAAAGAATGCTTGATATGTGTGCTTTAGCAATAAGAATATAAAAGCAAATGTAAAAGCTCAATAAATTGTCTTCTGATTCACCCAAATCAGGAGTCCCGTCTTTCAATCACCGTCAATGCTCCTTCCTAGAGCGTTTTTTTTTTTTTTTCCTGGTCAATTTCACTCTTTTTTCCCCTAAATGAGTTTTTCCTGCCATCCAATCCCTTTGTCCAGCAGGAAAAAAATAAATTAATTAAAAAGAAAGACAGAAAGCAGGAAAGGCAGGGAAAGAAGCTCTCAAAGATTTGGTATTGTACCAGATGGACAATAGAGGCATACCTAAGGTAATCTAAATTTAGCTAGCTAGAATTCCTCAAAATTGAATACAGGCTTTGACGTCAAGATTGCACTGCATGTGTGCTTTGAACTCAGAGTGACAAATTTGAATAGTTTTGATATGATTTTCATCTAATATCAATAAACGTTTTAAATAATTTGGATGTAAAAATACAAACTTCCTGCAGGCAGTAAGATTTAAAGGCAGGCTACATTTGTTTAAAATGTTATAAATTCTTCCAATTCTAATCACAGCACAAACAAAACCATAGGAGAAATACATACAATTGAATTTAATACCTAAAATCCCTTCAATTCTCCACTCAGGACAATGTTGGATCGCAAATCTATTTTCAGCGTTCTGCATAACAAGTAATTACTAGCTTCAGCTTCAGTTTCTCTTACCTAAGGGTTTGTGACAGTCATTCTTCCCTTTTCACTGTATCACTGAAGTGAACAGCACTCTCTACTCTGTTGTTTGTACGATTTCCTTGTCTAGAGCATCTCTGAAACTGGTAAAACAGTCCGGTAAAAGCAGTGTCTCTTTATCACTCACCTTTGTACTGCAAAAGTCTCAGTATAAACACAATGCAGCTAGAGATAATTTCAGAGGAAGCTCTCCCAGTGAAGCATACAGAGACCGTAACTTATTTTGCATAACTGAACCATGCTCGAAAGCTCTTTAGAGTTCTAATATAGCTCTGTGTGTACAGAAAATAGGAAGCAGCCTCTAAGCAGTAAATATGCTAAGACTGTACAAGATATTGCATCGTAGTAATCCAGTTACACATCATAATTAAAAAAGATCGCTTAGGGATACATATGTTGTACCAGTTGTGGCTGAGGTGGATACATTTGGTGCTGTGTTCTGGATTTGTGATTAAAACGGTGTTGATAGCACACCAGTGTTTTGGCTATTGCTGAGCAGTGCTAGTGCAGCATCAACGCTGTCCTTGTTTTTCACTCTGCCCCTCCAGGTGGAAGGTCAAGGCTGGGCAAGTGGCCAGGAGGAAATGCAGAAGAGTCAACCAGGACAGTCCATCCCAGCTGATCAAAAGGTAATTGCATGCCACATAATGTCACACTTACCAATAAAACCTGTGTGTGTTGCCTTTTCAAAGTATCCATTGCTCACAGATCGGCAGAGCATCGGTCTGCTGGTTGGAGACAGCATGTGATTGCGTTTGTGTGATTTGTTCTTTTTTGCCCTCTTTTTCTCACTGTTTTTGTCTCACCCCATAACTTTTTCTCTCTTTATTTTGTTCTGTACCTTCTTCTGCTGTGGGGGCAGGATGGAAGAGGGTGAGAGGCTCACCCTCTTTAAGGGTTGCTATTCTTTGAAATATTATGCATTCACTGATCAGTTGCTAAAACAGAAATCAATGCATCCCTTTTTCACTTTTGTTCATCTGTCATTATAAGATCTACAGGTGGACTTAAAGCAGAAGCAACAAAGAAAAAAGTTAATGATGGGTATCCATCTCCAAAATGGAGGACAGTTATCAGCTCATCATGACCTAAGAGCAAGGCACGGCAAACTACATGCAGCCGTAGAAGAAAAACCCTTTCTGAGAGGTAATGAAGCAGAGATAGGAAGAGCAGAGAAGAAAAGGCTTTCTGTGCAATTTCCAGTTAGTGAAGTGAGTTAAGTGCTCCTTCAGAGTCAAACTTTGATACCTATAAATAGCAAGCTGTACAGAAATCCACCGCCATGGAGGTGCTAAAATACTGAAATACAGCTACTTACAACCAGTAAGAAAAGATTTTGAGAATCTAGTCTGAAATTTTAAGCCATACAGATCAAAACCGTAACCAACAGTTTCTGCATCATTTGTCATTTGACTCAGCCTAGGACACTTCCCAGTAAGGCTTTTTACACATACGTTTAGCACTTCAACACCAGGAATAATTGTGAGATCCCCTTATGTTCCAACTGCTGTCAGAAATCTACTCGATTAGTAAAACTTACTTCACTAGTCTGAATATCTAGTTTCAGCCCTCCATAACACACTGGTGCACTTCTGCCTTTGACCCTCTGTCTGTCAGCCAGTGAAGAAAATGTCTAAGTTCAAAATGCCTTTTTGCAACACAAATTTTCATAGCTAAAAACCTATCCAAACCGCAAATAATGTAACGTTTAGTGCTCTTCCCTCCTCTTGAAAGGATAGATATTAAAAACTGTAAGTTAAAGATGTTCCCTCTGAAACTTTGCACCACCTTCACCCTGTTCTAATAGATCAATATTACACAGTAATATTTTACACGTAAGTGAAAGTGACTGTACATTAAATGTAGAAGGATATGAACAACTAACTTGGCCAGGCGTTGCAAGATTTTTCATTATCCTGGAGATACTATACAAACACATTAGAAATAATCCCCTAGTCCCTTGCAGACATGGGATCTACATCCCATGCAAATTTCTCAAAATTTAGAATTTGGCATAAGTAGCAGCTTCTGCTTAAAGTCTGCAATAGGACAAATAGGACAATTGTTTGCCAAAAAGTCAAAAAGTGTGATCATTTCCAGGTTGAGGTATGAGGGTTCAGGTGTGTGGGGAAAAAAAAAAAAGAGTTGAATTGCTCTGCTGATACAGTTCTTAAAAGATTTGAAATATTATTACTTTTTAAGAAGAAAGCATAGGTCATCTGCCACATTAGCAATTCTGTGCTTTCATTCAACAGTAAACTTTGCTAGTAAATAGTCTCACCAAGCCAAAGCTCTTCTGCATGTCTCTTACCGTGTGTCTGGGAAGATCTCCATTCTGTAAGCCTACAATAAGTATTCAAAAGTAAGATCTATCCATTTTGTCAAAGTCTCAACAACAATAAATTTATCTATACGAAATACCTGGAAGTTTATGTGAAGTAGGGCAGAAGAGACCATTCATAGCTTATGAGACTGCTCGATGTGATCCATGCAAGTCTACCGAACATTTCCACTTTGGCACCGAAGCATGACTCTAAAGCCAAGGCCTGTGCATGCCCTGCACTTGCACCTGCTACACACAGTAAATACTGAGCTACTTGAATAACAAATGGTTTTAAAACGGTACATAGAGCAGTTGCTGATAACTAACAAGAAAGATGTTTTAAGACAGTTAATCTGTTCCTGCCTAATGAAAGGCTGCATTATCTCAATACTAAACAGTTCTGATGGTCACATTATATTCACATACTAAATCACAAAGAGATCTTTGCAAGATGTTTTATTTTTATATTGTTATAGCATCACTTTGATTTGCAATTAAAATGAAACTAGTTTCTGCATAGGCTGATATTTAGTACATGATTTCTAATGTGGTGAAAACCATTTGCTCTTATTCTACATGCACATTTACTTTCCATCTTCCCAACTCATACATATATGTTCATAGAAAGAGAGAGAAAGAGAAAGTTTACCAAAGGAACAAAATTGTACCAGCTCAGGTGGCAGGAACTAAACAATGGCATCCTTGGGGAATTAAAATGGATTCTGGTACAGAGGAGGGGGGTGGTATTTATCTATCTTTGGAGTCAAATGAATATGCAGCTTCTTCATATATGCTTGGAAGAAAGAAATGAGTGATTCAGTAAAGCAATTTTCCCCATATCTTACCCTGTTGAAAAACATTCTGAGAAATGTTTGTAATAGGAAAAGCATACTTTTAACACATCATTAGCTAGCAAATGCTAACTAACAAATTCAGTATGGGTAAAGCAAGCAGCAATTTTATAGGTACCACTGAATGTGAAACCTCTAGCTGAATTTGACACTGACTTCCGACATCTGTTACAACTGCACCTGTTTTAATTCAGGATCTTAATCATTAAGGAATTATTTTGTTTCCTCAGATATATATACAGAAGTTCCGATTTTCATGGTATTTCAACAGTTTGTGATAACTCTGTTGAATATACACATACCAAGATCCTTAGTTCTCCAGAACCTTATTTATTACTTCAGTAGTACTTTTTTTATTACAGAAGTGATACTTTATAAAAGCCTATAAAAAGTTACAACAACAAAAGTATTTTTAGCTGAACTTTGATGGAAATCAGTTTTATTTCAGAGATTGCTAGAATACCCTTGGTCTCAGACTTCCTCACTTGAGTTACAAATGATCACAGGATCATATGTTTACCTGTAAGCAAGGCCTTTCACTGTCACTGAAACTTTGTAATAGCAAGAATGAATGATATGTCTTGCATTCCAGCAGAACGATGACTGCTTCAAACAAAATTTTTAACTCATTGTTTAGGCACAGTTTTAAATTCTAAATTCTCAAAACATTACAATGAAACTCCTCCCTTTACTGAAGCAATTCCAAAGAACATACAGCATACCAAGATTTTCCATGGATAACTATTGATGAATTAATCTACACTGTTAATGCCACCAGTATTTTAACATATAATGCTCTTTCCTACCATCAACCTGCCTCACTTGAGCAGTGATTATTCTCAGCTCTTCATTCAATAAAGAGCACAATGCTACTCTGAAGGAGACAGTGTTTGTAAAATAGTTATTCCAACATCTGCCAAAATGAGATTAGGCATAAGAAATTTCTTACTATGAGTGTAGTGAAACACTGGCACAGGCTGCCCAGAGAAGCTGTGGGTGCCCCATCCCTCGAGGTGCTCAAGGCCAGGCTGGATGGGTTCCTGGGCAGCCTGATCCAGCAGCCCCGCCCACAGCAGGGGACTGGAACTGGATGTCATTTAAATGTTCATTCCAACTCAAAGCATTTTGTAAGTGTGTGATTCTGTGATCTTAGTATGGCTATTGAGCTTTAATGAAAATATTTCTCAGCTATCTGTAGAATTCCTGTTCCTATCCTTCTAGAAAAGAACAAGATCCTTCAGTTCTTGAGTTAATACAACAGTTATCCAAAGCAAGCAAGAAGAAAAGAAACAAAAAAGCTATGGATTGTAGTTTAGGATTAGTGGACCTACAGACTACTTTAATATGATTAATAACTTCTACAGAACAGTAATTGAGGGTTATTAAGAGTAAACTATGACTACTTCAGGACTCAGATTTATTATATGTAAAACCAATATTTTAAAAGCATACTGAAATTTCATTTAATAATATTTCACTGCTGCTCTATATACTGCACACTGAGAAATCAGACAAGAACAAGTTTCAGCAATAAGAATATGTTAGAACATAATATTCTCCGATTAAAACATTTAGTTTGTGTAAAAGTACAGGTACCAGTATTACCCTACATTGTAATTTATCAGTGTTTAAAATATAAGATGTAAAAGCTATTACATACAATATTCCCATTACCTGAAAACAATAATTTGATAACAATATGCCACTTTTCAATTCCTCTGTTCAAAAAGACATTATTCTGTCAGTGAGCATTAATTGTTGCAGCTGTATTACCCACTTAGTTTCATTTTAGTAGGCGTGATAATCTGGTGTGTTAGATGTTGTTAAACAGCCCACACATGTTTAACAGGTCAAAAACATAATCTTAGCAGGACACTTTTGAGTTGTTCTAACACAGCAAGAATAGTGCTCAGCTCAGAGGAAAGAGTGCAGCTGAAAAGGGAGGTTCAGAGAAAAAAAAAATACAGCAAAGAAGATCTTCGTAGTACTATAGTTATAAACTGCTAAATGTCATCAAAGAAAAGAGTGCAAATACTTCGCTACTGTAAACTGTTCCAACCTTATAGGAGGATACCAATTTCATAGTTGGTAAATCTGCAATGACACCAGAGAAACTATCTGTTACAAATGCTGGTTGTTCCACCTATGGCTCCCTAGAGATCCTTTCAATCATGTCTCTTTTTTTTTTTTCCCTTGAATTCTACTAGTTTTTCATAACACATAGTACTCATGACACATAAAGTCTTCATACAACTTTGTAATCTCAAACTCAGTAGTTTCACATATGAAGAAGATTTTTAAAATATGGGAAAGCTGCGTACATGGCATCAGTTTCCACATAAAGTTTCACTGAAGAACAGGTTACCTCAAGAAATAAGAAAGAAGGCTACCTATTAAAGAAAATTGCCTCTACTGGATAAGATTGAGTTTTCATTTCAAAAATGACTAGTGACAGTTTTCTACTATTTCAATGAGTTCACAGTTTGATACAATTAACAACTGCATCTCAGCTTGTACACACAAGTACAAGAATGCCCTGAAGAGACTTTTGAATATCAGCTCCACAATAGTCAAGTATCCCTAAGTGAAGGAGCAATAGTTTTAACTTACCTACAGATTGCCAGAGTGGAACTGCTACACAATGGATTTATTTTAAATGTTGAGTATTGTTAGCTACTATAATAATCCTGTGTTCTTCTTAAATGTGACCAGTACAAACCATAAAACTCTGTATAACTTACAGCACAAAGAAAGAGAAAACACAGCAGACTACTTAATTGACATTGCTGGAGGTAATTTAAATTGGAAATGAAAGCTTAGAAAGCTTACTTAGCCACTTAACCTTGAAACAAACAATCCCCCAAGATTTTATATGATAGCATAGCTTTTCTTAACATGTCAGAGAACAACTATTCATTTCTTTGACACGATCCTCAGAACCATGGCAGCGATCACCTCTGTTTCATAGAAGAGAATTCACTCCAGCTGAGAGCTTAAGTCTCGTAACTTTCAGTGTTCCCAAGTTATTTCATACCATCCTTCCTCTAATCTTTAACCATTCTTATAAGGCTTCAGTGTTCACTAGAGAGCAAATATAACCCTGCTGTTGTCTGTGCCTCATTGTCTCCCCATATGCTGATTCTACTGGAAAAGAACTGTTTCTTAGAAAGGTAACATTTTAGTATTTCCTTCTTTACCCCAAAAATACGTTAAAATCTGATTTCACCATGAAAAATCTTCCAAAAAAAAAAAAAAAAAAAAAAAAAAAAAAAAAGAAAAATGATTAAGCAGTTTAATT
>VXAV01000034.1:152715-163507 GCA_013399715.1 Alectura lathami
TTTTCCCCAGTTGTCTCCCTAGCACTCATTCTTTAAAAAAAAAAAAAAAAGAGAGAGAAGAAACGAAGAAACTACAACATCTTTTGGTTCATTTTTGCTGAAGGCAGGTTCTATAAATCAAGAAGAGAACCAGAGTTAATATCATCCTCCACATGCAACTTCCAGCAATGTTCACTTTTGCATAATACAACTAATTTTAAATGCTGGATTCTTTAAAGATGTGAATGAATTAGTGTACCCTGAAGGAAGTAACATTAATCCATACAATAGTCCAGACTTCTCTAACAAGGATAGATAATATCACTCACATTTAGAAGCTGTCCATAGGCCTTTAAGCATTTTTTAAGGTGCTGATCATCAGATACATAAATAATAACACACTGTAACAGCAAATAATTCCTACCTAGAGGAATAATGGCTTTAAGACATATTTATTTATATTTACATAACAATTTGTGACAAAATGGCTCAGTTCTTTGGTTTGGTTGTTATAGAACAGTATCTTCATTTTCCAGCACCAGAACTCATGTTTTGGAATGGTCATTTGCAAAAAGCTTTCTTCAGGTTTAACTTATTTCCTATGATTCTGATAAAAAAGTTGAAAAACAGTTTTAAGATATATGATTTTAAAAATCAGTGAGAGAAATCCTTAACTGCAGCTTCTTGAAGGTAAATCCTTGCTGTTCATTACAGAATATCTCATCCTATTAACAAAGCACAATCCACCTCTATTCCTGTACTCGGGAAATTTTTGCTGAACTGCCAGATTTCCACCAGACAGCTGTGTGATCTCAAGAAATTCACAGTCACTATCTTGCCACTTTCCTAAATACAACTCAGGAATTTTCTCACAGCAACAGAATGTACCAAGGAAAGATACATACACATACTTTTATCTGTATTAGAAGTACTTTGTCTTCCCTACAAGTTTTAACATTTATCTCGTTTTGGAGACCAGGGACAAAGTCTCATAATATAAGCGCATAGTTTTCTCTCTTTGAACAGGTGCTGCCTCAATACTATAAAATCTCAGCATCGATTTTAAATGATTTATCAAATTGCTCATGATGTCCTATGAAATTAAACTGAAGTTATCTTTCGTTCTTATTCTAAACAGTTGTAATATTTAACATTGCCTAAATATTGTGTTGTTTGCAAGCTATAGACAAAAACTAAATTTAAAAGCCCTACTGCACTTACATTTCCTGGACTGCTGTAACAAAAATTACCATTTCATTCTGATCTCAGAAGTTTTTTTCCCTTTTCTTCAATGAAGCTTAGTACTTCTGCTCTGCCTATTCCAAATTCAATAGTCCATTTTTTAAAGCAAACTTGATGTATGGAGAGAAAGCAGAGTAGATTCGCTGCATTTGAAGTTTGTATGTACATAAGGATGTGGAAGAATTTCTTATGTATGAAAATATCTTCTATAAAAAAAAAAACTTTTAAAGCAGCATTTTCACTGAGCAAGTGTGGCATTTAACACGAATATAAATTTTTATAACTAATAACAGTGACAAGCATCATGATGCAATATACTGCAGCTAAAGATCAGGGTATTAACTACTTGAGCACTAGTTAAACCATTAGGGGAGTGAATTTTTTGAAGAAGACAGGTAGTTGGTATAGTTCATAAGTTTAGTCACATTTCTGTATTCCCTATGCCTTCAAAGAAAAAAAAAAAAAAAAAAAGAGAGAGAGAGAAGAAGAAAAAGAAGACATGAAAATCAGTCACTTCAATAAAAATTATCTATTTTTGAAGTGGGATTTCTAATATATATATTTGTATATTAATTTCTCCACTATAAGTTTGGTAGATAGGGACTATTGGTGGGTAGGGTGTGTAGTGACAGGATGAGGGGTAATGGCTATAAACTGGAAGAGGGGAGATTTAGGCTAGATATTAGGAAGAAATTCTTTCCTGTGAGGGTGGTGAGGCACTGGCACAGGCTGCCCAGAGAGGCTGTGGATGCCCCCTCCCTGGCAGTGTTCAAGGCCAGGCTGGATGGGGCTCTGAGCAACCTGGTCTAGTGGGAGGTGTCCCTGCCTATGGCAGGGGGTTGGAACTAGATGATCTTTGAGGTCCCTTCCAACCCAAACCATTCTATGATTCTATAACGATTCTGTGATTAAGGATCCAAATCTGACATTTTCTATATTTAAAATTGTTAGTTTCTTTAAGTGGTTATGGGCTCTTAAAAAACGTATTCACACATTGAAATGACACAAAAATGCTGTATTACCCAGTCAGGATAGGAATGTTTGTTACCCACATTACTTAATGTTCTCCACTCAAAAGCATGGAACAGACAAATGCACTCCTGCCATTAATACAAAGGTATTTGTTTCCTCAGAAACCTTTCTTTTCAAACCACTTTATTGCATCATCTTGTTTCACAATACTTCACTAAATGTATGAAACCCCTGAGGTAGAGCAGTGCTCTTGCTTCCATTTTGCACCTGCAGAGCTGGACTGTAGAAACCTGGATCAGAGTTCCTGTACTTTACAAGCCTAACCTGAAAAATCCCAGATCTGAGCCACCACCACCCCAACACATAAGATCAGTCATCATGTCTCGAATATCCTGATAAAAAACAAGCACAAGTCCAGCCTTACAAACATACTCATCAAACCTCGCACCGCTCCCTGCTGCCTTCCCTTTTGGGAATTTTCAAATTTCAAAAAGCAAGTCTTGTTCTGGTTTGCAGTAGGTTGAACACCTTTTGCCAGTTCCCTCCAAACCAATATATGTCCTAAAGGAAGGACATGAAGTTCTGTCAGTTGTTAAGGGGCCAACTGCTCCCAAACTTCTCCTTTGGAACAAAATGCAAGGCACAGCTTGTGTTCACAGCCAGTCCTGGTCTCCTGGTTTTTGCTTCTACGCAGGTTTTTACAGTTTACACATGTAAAACGCAAGGCTGTAATAGCTAGCTTCCTGCTGTACAACACAGAGTTCCTACTTCCAGTTATCAGATCCCACAAAGTCTTGCCACACCGCTACCAATTTACTGGGACTTCCTCAGGAAACGGAAGAGCATCTCAGCAAATGTCTTTTGGGACCACTAAAAGAGAGAAAATTGCTACATAACTGTTGCATAACCCACATCATGGTACACACATAACTCTTGGCTCTCCATGGGGCAAGCTGTGCCTGGCAGGCCTATCTAACAGGAACAAGAACTTTGCATTTCCTTGGAGGTGCAGGAGTGCCACTGTCACCTAAATGCCAATCCAGCTACTGTCAGCCACTAGACAAAACTTCTCCCAAAGCTCGAGCAGCTGAAGTAGAGGCACAACATGAAATGTATCTGAGATTCTGGAGTTCTGGTTACTCTGCAAGAGATCTAACATTTTGGTGTGCTGGGTCTACGTGGAGAGGCTTGTTCTAAGCAAGTTATGGGTCTAGCCCCAATTGTTGTTGTATACACCCACATACGATAGGCCTTTTCAAACGGCTGTTACATGTTGTGCATGTTAAACATTTAAATAAAGAAAGATGATTTCTGATTTCTCTTTCAGACAGAGCTCCTGTTCACCCTCCCTTTACTGACAGGAAAAAAAAAATAGTTCACCTATGATTCCTTCAATTTCTCTGGTCTACTTTTTCCCCTCAGCAGTAGGGTTAGTAACAATCTGTTGCTTTGAGCTGAACTTCTACATCCAAGTCATAGTGTTTTATCACTAATATGGCTGCGCACACTTCTTGGAGCTAGACTTAACTGAAGACTGAAATAGTGAAACCACTCAGTTATTCATTATGAACTCACACACACCTAAAAGAAACTAAAAGAGTACTCTTTAGTACATCTGATCTACCTATAATACTAGTAGAACTGGAAGAACATCATTGTCTGATACAGCTTGGAACAGCTACATCTAAAATACTACATGATTTCAGTCACTCAGGTGAAAAAAAAAAAAAAAAAAAAAAATATTATTTTCACAAAAAAAAAAAGAATAAAGGAAAAAAATGAAANAAGTGACAAAGTTTTGGCTGATTATAGCAGCTACACTAGTGTAGCATATGTTCGTTTGTTAAAACTAACCAGTCAACTGCATTTGTAAATGTTTTTAGTGTAAACTGTACCAGGGTGGAATATGACAGAGGTGACCGAAATAGCTGTGCAAACAAAAGTTCCAGGTATAAATATAGTGGCATATACATAGTGTCTTTATATCTTTTAACTTCCAGTGAACTGCAAAATCTAAGGCTATAGTGACACGTTACACTATAACTGTACAAAGAATGGATATTTTATGCATAAGGTCACGTATGATAGCACGTGCCAAATAAGGACCAGGTTCCCAGTAACACACGGTCACAGAGGAGGGCCTGCCACACAGAAGATGTCCTCTCAGACAGTTCACTAAGCAAAGGTGTATATTCTCTGAAAGTTGCCCAGCCTATCTAACACCTTTATCTGGCCAGTACTCTACCTAGCAGGCTGGCAAGCCAGCTGAATTTGGGAGGGTGATCAGGACAGGGACCACTAGAAGCTCATGAAACATCAGGTTGCAAACTGGAAAAGCAAGAAAGGGGCCAGATGAGTAAGACCTAAATTATATTAGTCTTGCGTTCTCTGAACAAGGATCTCTGACCTAGAAATAGTAAAATAGCTCTCCAAAACACATTTGTGATAGTTTCAGTCTGCCTGTAGGAGCTGATAGCTTTGGACTGTTCAATGAATGTTTTAAGTAACTTCAAAATTAAATTTTAGGAGGTGCTTCGCATGCAGACAGTAAAAGAGAGTCCTTGCAAAATTGGCAGTTTCTTTCATGCACATTATTGGCACTCCTTCTAATAGTGCTTCCTAATTAAAAAAGTATATGGCTGCATTGTCTCCTTCCATTCCTCATCTTCTCCAATAACTTTTGAAATTAGCTAGCAAGTTCAACTATATGTATCAAAAAGACTGGGGCTCTGGAAATACAAAGTCTGTACAGAAGTCTAAAAGAATGTCCCTGCTTAGGAAAGGGCTGATTTGAGCTCAGCTGATACCTGGCAAAACCAAATCCCTCCTCCTTTCCCACTCCTTTGCCCCACATCTCAGCACAGTTAGTATACATGAAAATAAACCGGAAGCATTGAAGACTGGGGAGAGGCGGGGAACATAACAGACACTGTGATGCTGATAAGCAAGTTTGCAAAAATAACGCTCTTAGTTAGCTGTTCCCAAAGCATTCATATATTTCCCTATTTTAAGTATTTGGAAACTGACAGATACAGCCTGAACCTGCAACAAACCTAGCTACCCTCACCCTATAAACAAGAAAATTATCTATATTATGTCTGGTTATGGCTGGGCCTGTTTTCGTGATGAGTGGCATACATGAGGGATCAGTACTGGGACCAGTGCTGTTTAACATCTTTGTTGGCGACATAGACAGTGAGATCAAGTGCACCCTCAGCAAGTCTGCGGATGACACCAAGCTGTCTGGTGTCATTGACACGCTAGAGGGAAGGGATGCCATCCAGAGGGACCTGGACAGGCTGGAGAGGTGGGCCCGTGCCAACCTCATGAAGTTCAACAAGGCCAAGTGCACGGGTTCTGCACCTGAGTCGGGCCAATCCCAAGCACAAATACAGGTTGGGCAGAGAATGGCTGGAGAGCAGCTCTGAGGAGAAGGGTTTGGGGGTGGTGATTGACAAAAAACACGAGCCTACAATGTGCCCGCATCCTGGGCTGCATAAGAGAAGCGTGAGCAGCAGAGCGAGGGAGGTGATTCTGTCCCTCTGCTCTGCTCTCGTGAGACCCCACCTGGAGTGCTGCGTCCAGTTCTGGGGCCCCCAGCAAAAAAAGGACATTGAGCTGTCAGAAGGGGTCCAGAGGAGGGCCACGAAGATGATCAGGGGGCTTGAGCACCTCCCCTGTGAAGGCAGGCTGAGAGAGTTGGGGTTGTTCAGCCTGGAGAAGAGGAGGCTCCGGGGGGACCATCATCCGGGGGGACCTAATTTCTTCCGTTACCAGATTCCAAAACTAAACAAACAAAAACTCTTAAATTGCTTGAACAACAAGTTTATCTTCCTTCTGGTATAACAGCTTCTTAATTATTTTAAACATCCTCTGGAAGAATTACTATGATCAGTATGACTTTAAAGAAAAAAGGCAATAAAACGGTAACAGCGAGAAGAAAATAGCCATGTTTAAAACTATCACTTGACAATTCTTTGTACAAAACTACATATGGCTTGAAGGTTCATTACTGTATGTTTCTTCTTTAGCCCTGGATGTTAGATTTATCATTCAAATAAATAAAGTGCTTATTTTGATAGAATAAGTCTCCAGGATTTAACTTCTTTCTGCTACTCTAGAACATAATCTAAAGGTGTCAGCTGTTGTCTCGGCAGAAAACAGTCATAGTTTTTTCTTTATCTTGAAAACAGCAGGGGTTATTGAAAGGAGGAGGGTAAGGGAAAAGTCACTTCAATCTCGCTTTATACTTTGTCTGGCTAAACAGCAAGAAGGTTATCCTGACAGGAACACCATGCTTATAAGGCAGGCAAGGCCTACATCCTGCAGCTGCTTTTAGAGAGAATTAACGGCCGCAATGAGCCAACGTTAAGTTATGAGCAGACAAACCAAACAGCAGCAGAAAGAAAAGTGTGAACTTTTTTCAGTGTTATGAAGGACGTTAACTGTGAAGCCTCATTATTGCCTCTAAAATTCCAGTGTTATAATCACTTTTTCAATCTGTTCACCAAAACTTTCAGCCTATACATTGATCCAACATTGCTGTTCAGATGTTCCAATCATGTACAGATCGATACTTCGTCCAGACAAGGTAGAAATTCGTATAAAGCTTTTAATCTATTGTACCGTATACCGGATATAAGCAAATCCTTGAGTCACGCTTGCCCAGTTATCACTTTACTGCTCATTTTAACTAAACTTGTGTAGTTCAGTAAATTTATGTACAAGCTTGCACCAGTTGAAGCTGTTATATTTAATTTTAATTTAAACTGATGTACCTATTTTTAAGGGATAGCACAAGCAGTTTAAGAAGTTTATAAATTAATTATTCAAAAATCATTGCATAGTTGGTCAAATTTAGCCTATTTATTTAACTGGCCACTAGGATTCTGTTATGATTTCTTCCATATTTCCACTTACTCTTCTCTGTAATTACCAAACTTGCCTGCATTGGAAGTATTTACAGAATATTGACATTTAAGCCTAACAAAACCTTGTATCTTACTATGATGTAATCATGTGTACATGAAAATGCTTAGAAATAACTATTTCTGATCAGCTATATGTTAAGACGAGCTAAGTGAGTAGCAGATGAAAACTAAACTGGTTTTCTAGCAAGAGTGACGTAGTAAGTAGCCCACTGTCTAAACTGTTCAGAAATTTAGACTAGCTTTTCCTCCCACAAAGAACTGAATTAGCTGTTCTTTTCCCCTAACTTTTTCACACAGAGAAACATCATTCTACTAATTGCCTCTTTGCTCTTACTGATTATGCTTTATTAGAGCCCATGCCCATTTCTGTAAAAGTGGTGATTTTTGTCACCATTGTTTACTACTTAACCTTAATCTCCCTAATCCTCAGCATTGTGCAGTTGGATGGAAGACGGGGCCCAAGAAGGGAGGTAAGTGAGAAGGGGTTTGGGGTACAGTAAAAGAAAGAGCTAGGAGGAGGGAACGAGCAGGAGGGAAAGATGCAGGATTTAAGTGAGAGGATGATGACTGGTTTACCTACATAAATTGTTATTCATAGTTTCTTAGTAAACATTTTAAATGCAGAAAGGAGAATACAAAATGAAGTGGAACAACAGTAGGAATACAAAACAAGCAAAAAGCATGCAAACTAGGCCATGCCCGCTGCATGTAAGCTCTACAGAAGAATTTTACGTATTTTTACGTGTTTTATTTAGTCCGGTGTCTTTCAGCTTCTTGGGAAAGGTTTTAGAATTAATTAAAGAATGCGAGGAGAAAATCTGAAGCACTAAGTATGGCAAGGAAGATGTTTAGAAAGCAGATAAGATAAAGGATGGAAATCAGCATGTAATCCAGTGCCTAGTTAAATAATAAGCATATCTCATGTATATATCTTATGTCACTAAAAACTGCTAGTTAGAGTATTCAAGGCTTCACTAATTTAAGACAGATAAAGCTTCTTTGCCCAAAAGAACTTCTAATAATGTTAAGAGGAACCTGAAAATACAGACTTTGAAATGTATAGTATTAAATATGTAGCACCTAACTTGAATCTTGTATTGATTATATTTTATTTACAAGCACAAATCCAACTTGAGAATACCCAGAGCTTTGAGGTAGTTAAATAGTGACGCCTTAGGCGCAGTAAATATTCCCACCCACATCTTGCAAGCATGCTAAGATGCCAGAAACCATACAGAGACGGGGGGAGGGGAAAAATTATTCACAGCAGTGAGAGCTTTCCCATTGTAACAAAAAGCCTAACTCAACTGCCCTTAACTGTTCCTTGATGTAGGCTAGAAGGTACGTTTAACAGAAGTCAATATTGTTTATGGTGTGAAATGCTCCTAAGATAGAAATGTCATGCATACTTTCTCATGCCATCTGGGCAAGGAGCTGGCTAAAGGCGCAACATGAACAAATTCTGAGGTGAAAGAGAGGTCCATCTCTCACAAAGATGTGAAGACCTCCTAGTAGTTGTGGCATTGTCTCATCACTCCAAATCACAATTCCTGCTACTATCCTACTGCACATGGATCACTGCAAATGCTTTATGTAACTACGTCTTTCTGACGTAGTTGAGAAAGTCTAAGTGTCCAAAGATCAATCACATTTGAGAGGAGAGCATGGGAGCACAGCAGCTCTGACTCCAGCTCATTTGAACTATGTTGAAGCCATTCTTTGGTCCCAGGAAGGGTCCAGCTGGCAGCTTTTCATGTACCCAAAAAATACTCCTTGAACTGAAATGATCACTTCAGCAAGAGATTGTTGAGAGAGCAAGCAGAATATGTGGTTTCATGAACTGTAATGCGAGCTACAGAAAGCTGGGAAATTCTACGGAAAGAATTTAGGTGAAGAAAACCGAAGAAGCTAAGAAGACTGCTAAGAAAAAATACAAACACAAAATGGAGACTTCTTCCAAGTTTTGTAATTAGGAGTTTAACTTACGTCTTGCTGAAACAGAACTTTGTTCTGCCTGAATCTTAAGCTTCCCTAGCATTGCAGTGATTACAAGCAAAGTTAGCAAATGTGAGGCACCTTAATTTCATGAACACAAATGAAAGAGTGCAAGTACACCTGAGGGAACCACACGTTTAGAAAACTTAGGAAATTTAGATATCTCCTGAGTTATGAAGTGCAGACTAGTATTACTAAGTACTGTGCTCAGGAAACAATTCCTATTAGTGAACACACAGGTTACCTTGTTTGTTACAAACAGGAAGCAGAAAGTTCAAGTAAATTATGGCTTGATAACGATTGATCCTCATTGGAAAGGAGGTGGGTTTAACCTTGTTAATTTGAATGGAAACGACTGGTCTGGAACTCCTGGCAAGAAAAGGGCTGTTTATAGCAGACTATCCAACAGTAGCAGATTACAGTAAAGATGTAAATGCCTTCCCGGTAAAGGAGTGGCACTCCTGAATTTAAACTTCAGCCCGCTGATCCTGCAGCACCCTTGCCTGTCACAATAAACTATTCTCCCTTACACTGACTTGAAAAACTTAATTGCTTCAGTAAGTAACAGTCTGATAGAGACTTTCTGTACATGTCCAAGCTCTTTCTTGACTGAGCAGTTCCTGGTGCATCCTGGTGCACCTCCTAACTGTAAGGAAAAGAAATATTCTCTGCCTTCCACTCCTGAGACTTTCAGGAACTTTCCCACGCTGTCTGAAAGATGGGCCAGTGGATACATCCCATCTAGCCTCTGCTGTTCTCAGACAGCCGGTGTGCATGGCAGCCAATCCCACAACCCGCAAGACAAGCTGAAGGAGCAGCTCCAGGAAACCCCAGCAGCGTGGCTGAAGGAGCAGCAGAGCTGCTGTCCACCCTCCAGTGAGCGCCTGGCTTTGCTCGCCCTTGGAGGGCAACCATGAGGTAAGCCACAGGCCCAAGGGGTCTCCAGCTGACTGACTGCGGCTCAGATGCTGGCTCTTGGCCAGCACTGCTCTTCAAGCTTGAGTTGGTCTGACAGCTATTGTAACCACGTTCTCTATTACAGCCACGCAGCAGCCCTCTCCCTTCTCATCCTTACTGAGCCGGCTCTGTTGTCATGCTAATCCTGACTTCTTTTGCGGGGTGCGGAAGGAATGCCCAGGCCCGGTACCACAT
Organism: Alectura lathami; assembly: GCA_013399715.1. Classification (NCBI taxonomy): domain Eukaryota; kingdom Metazoa; phylum Chordata; class Aves; order Galliformes; family Megapodiidae; genus Alectura; species Alectura lathami. The sequence goes on from VXAV01000034.1 coordinate 162,987, forward strand.
CTCCTCCACTAGCAACTCCACAACCCCTGGAGGTGGGACGGCGCACAACTCCGTAGGCGTGCACTCGAGGAGGCCGGGGCAGGTGAGCTGCTTCCTCGCCCCGCCCAGGGTCTGCCCAGCTGCACCCGTTTCCCTTTGCCGCCCTGGGAACGCTCGCAGTTCAGCAGTAACACGACTTACACGATTTTTTTTTTTTTTTTTTTTTTTTTTTTTTTTAAGGAACATGACACACCGTAACCAAACGGCTCACTTATCAACCACTTTGAAACAGGGGGCGTTAGACACCAGAAAGGACGGAGGAAAGTCTGCCTCCAGACAAACCGTCCGAGGGACGCCTCGATGTCGCTTGTAACTGCGCACAACACCGAGAAACGCGCCCCCGCTTCTCACCGGGCCGCGATTTCACCCGAGGACGCCCAAGGCACGCACGAACCGCACCGCGCAATGCACTAACGCGCGGCCGCCCCGCTCGGGTTATGGCGCCCCGCCGCGGCGGGCCGGGCCGCGCCCGGAGCCGCCCA
>VXAV01000034.1:164681-184957 GCA_013399715.1 Alectura lathami
TCGGGCCGCGGCCGCCGGCCCCCGACGTCGCCTCGCGGCCTCCCGGGGGCTGAAGGGCTCCTTCCGATAATTTTCCCTCCGTCATCGCCTTTGTTATTTGGCCGAAGTGGCCCCAAAGTGTGAGAGGGGCCTGAGCGTGGGGAATTTCCCACCCCGAAGCGAGGCTGCCCTCGCCACTACGGGCGGAGGGTTGGGCTGCTGCGCACCAGGCAGAGCACCTCGGGGCAGGGAACCCGAGGGCCGGCTCCCGATCGGTTACACACCAGGAAATGCAAGAGGCGCTGGTCTCTGGTTATCTGTGAGTTTATGCTTGCACTGAGCCTAAACTTTCGCTCGCTATAGGTGCATCTTGTACTGCAGTGATCGGATTAAAATGCTCTTGCATGTGGGATGAGGATCATTCTGTCTGCTGAATCTGGCTGTTTTTGATTTAGGTTAGCTTTTTTTGTTGTTTGGTTGTTTGTTTCTTAACGGGACACCCATCATCTTCCTGCCTCTAGAACCCCCAGCTGTTTGTAAACATCATGCGTGCGCCTGGAAATGCTTTCAGTGTGTCTGTTTCTTACATGAGATGCTTCGTACTGAGCCGATCATAGCAGAGCACTGATATCTGTGTGTTTAGGAAGGCATTTGTGCTGTGAAATGTGCAGCTACTCGTGAAGTCAGTGCTGAGGCAAAAGTTATGCTACAAGGTGTAGTGCAGGCGCACAGTAAACCATTCTTCTCGCTCTGCAGTGCTGAAGAGAGGGTCGTTTCCATAACGTTTCCTGTTCTGCAGCTGGTGGTTTGGGAGAACTGTCGTTTTTATAGCAATGTCAATGAAAAGTTGCATAAAGGAGCGTAATGGCCCATGTGCTGGGACCTGACTGCGGCAGGCCAAAAAACTAGACAGGTCTTTCCTTTTGTGCATTTTATGTATCTGGGTTCTCTCCATTATTATTTTTTAAGTATAAGTAATAAAAAGACCTGTTGAGAAGAATAGTTTAGAATAGTTTCTATTTTCCATAGACATCTTTTTTTTTTTTTTTTTTCAGGCAAGAAGTAGTGATAAAACTATGAACTATGAATGGGTAACGCAGAGAGCAGTTTCTTGGTTAAAAAAGATGACATCAAATGTGATAGATGCCCGCTCTCTGTGTTAGTTTGGCAGGCCAGGTTGTTTCCAAGTTGAAAACATGATTTCCATTTTTGTCAATATTTTCCTCTATCATTTTAGATATTTGGGAGAAAAATCTCAGCTATCTGCAGAAAACATTAGACCAAACACACCACCGAGAAAACGTACAGAGAACCAGATTGTTGACATCCACCTTGTATCCTGAGCGGACTGTATTTATCTTTTAAACTTCTTAATACTTACAATGAATGGGCACAGTGATGAAGAAAGTGTAAGAAACAGCAGTGGGGAGTCAAGGTAAGCACTAATTTCAGTTATTCTTGGATGCCTGCTGTTCTGTATTTTGTTTACTAAAATTGATTAACATCTGAGCTTTGCGCCAAAGCTTCCTGGTTAGCAAGCAGGCCATAGATAGGAGAACTGGCCGTGCTTCCTTACAGATGCTTAATCTGCTTGTTACGTTCACATTGCTTCAGCTAAGAATTGTACTGATCCTGCAGATACCTTATATAATAAAGCTTAGATAGTATTAAAATTGCATCAGCATCCAGCAGAACAGCATTGCTCTTTTGAGGAAACAAAATGTTTGCAGTGTCAAAAGCTGAAACAGGACTGGAAGGTTAAAGCAAAGCTGATGCCTAAGAAGTGCAAGGCCATTTCTACATCTGGAGCAGTGGGCTGTTAATTTCAGTTTTTGGTACACAGCACTTTATGAGGTTTCCTTTTTCACAGAGCTGTCAAAGCAGTCTAGTTACTGAAATTGTTGACTTTGTATTTGTTTTCCAAAGTGGAAGTGCAGTTTTCCAGCTGCTTTTTTAATTCAGGATAAATAAACAGCAACAACAACACAAGCACAGTTCTCTAATACTGAATGCTAGTGCGGTGTTCACCTGGTTGGAAGACCCTGAGTCAAACTTCACTGCCTCCACACAGGATGGTAGCCAATTTGTAGGGGTGGAATTATAACTATACAAAGTTCATCAGGAGTCTCCTGCATGAGGAAGTTCAGATTTCTAAAACTGGAAATGTGCTAAATGCTGGAGATGTAGGAAGTCAAGGCAAATTTCCCAATAAAAAGTGCTTTTAGACTTGTAAGAGGTGGTTGTGGCTGTGCTGTTAGTTTACCCAACTGCCTCTCTGCTTCTCTTCCTGATTGCAGCCTGCTAGTTAATTCCGTATCTGGAAGGTCATAAAGCAAACTGATTTCTGTGGACTTTATGGAAACATCCATTTGGGTGGGTGAGAGAGATCTCAATTATTGCATCGAGTGAAGAAGTGCAGAAGGAACATAGTTGTATGAGCAGTCAGCACTGCCTGGCCATTAGTTCTGGTCAGTGGGTGAATTTGGAGTTTCTTCTAGTAAATGTCAACATATTTCTGGTTATGTAAAAAACTTAAAATCAAACAAGCATCATCAGATGAGAAAAGAAACATGAACAAATGAAATGGTGTGAGTAAGGGTAGTCCTCTCAACCCTAAGACCTCAAAGGTTAACTTAACAGGGGCAACTCTGACGAATTTGTGTGTAATTTTTTTACTGCATGAACAGGACACCTTGCCAAAGGTAATGTAGGAAAAATACTTTTTCTAAATTTGCCCGTAAATACCAGTATATCAATGTTACTGGAAAACTATAGTGATTCTTAAGACTAAAACATCATAAAAACTTCCTAGGAAATTTGTTGTAAGTCAGTATCAGGAAGATTCATAGTACTGGACAACTGAAGGTTGATGGTGAAATGAGAGTTTGTTCTTCATCTTAAATGTGTTGCTGAGTGCATCTTGAAGCTTTAAAAATGTAGAATGCTACCAACCTTTTTTTGTTAGGCTTGTGTCAATCATTAACCCTTCACCCTATTTCACAGGCAGGTATTGGAAAGCCTGTCTTCGTGTTGGCTATCTATAATCAGGAAGCTCTTGTTTTTATAAATGAAAATGGAAAGCTTTCCGTTTTGAGTGATGTAACCCTTTACTTTCTATCTTGCTTCCATTATTAAAATAACAATTGCAAAAAGATTGCAACAGTTGGGGACGCCTTAGCTGACTTGTCCCTGTTGTTTAGTCTTGTCTCTTTTTGTCATCTTTGTAAGTGCCCAGAATTCTGAAAAGGTTTTTACTAGAAGGGGAATAGCCAAAGCCAGCTGCAACTAACTGCCAATACCTGACTGTAAGCAGGGAATTGTTGCTGTGTTAGCCTTTAAATCTGGAAGTGTGAGTTCTACAGAATGGAAGAAAAGATTAGTGCTGAATGGTAGTGTGGTTAGCAAATTGGCCTTAACTAGGCTGGGGAGGGAAACAAAATAAGTTGAGAAAGAATTGGGAATTGCTGCTTAGGAAGAGATGGCAAAGAAGACTGCACTTGAAATAATAGGTAGAAGGATGAAGGTGAATACAGTGATAATCCAAGTAGCAGCATTGGTGATAACTACAAGAATGTTTGAAATGTGTCGCTTTACAAGTGCAGTACAACCACTCGCCTCTCTTGATCCCTGGTGTTAACTTGCATGGCTGTCATTCTGGAGTGACAGCTCTGATCACGGTGAAATACAGCCTGAACCAGGGGAGTTGCCATCATTACTTAGGAAAGTTAAGAAAAGCAGTGGATCAAGACTGGATTTACAAAAATACACAGGGACACTCATGGGTAAGGCTTTATATTGTTTTAAGAAAACACCATGACTAGCAGAAGGTGTGGAAAGCTGTGGAATCATCAGCATTAGGAGTCCTGGTGAAAGGACCGATCATAAGCCTTAGATTTTATAAATTGGGCTGCACTGTGGTTAGGTATTGGAGCTGTCTTTTACTCCCTGTGGTTGGCTGTGAAGAGGGAGCATTTCTGAAGTTTTTGAAAGAAACGGCTTCTCTGCTGTGCTCCTTTCCACTGTTGTGTCTGTTTGTCTGTCTGGTAGATTAGCAGAAAACTTTCCCATGTTGCAGGTGCTGAGCCTGAAGCTGTGTTTTGCTACAGCTGGAAAAGTGCCTCTCTTGTGTTTTCGCAGTTGAATAACTTTCTGGCAGCGTTTGGTCCTTCCTTGCTATGTTAGCAACCTGTGAAGGTATAAATCAGTTCTAGTACCAAGCATGATGGAAGTTATAGACTAAGATAAACACTACCATCTAATGTTGTTGCTTGGTGTTCTGATTTCTGTGTGGCAACTTCAGTAGTCTATTCTCCAGCTTTTTATTTACTTGAAATCACTTCTCTGGGATATTCTAAGTAGCTCAAGGTAAAATGTTACAGATATGGTTCACCCAGATAGCAAGTGTGTATAGACATAAAAACTTTACAGCAATGCTCTGAGAAACTGACTCTTAAAGTCAGTTAATGTGTTTTTTTGTGTAGTGTTCTTGAAAGTGTTCTCATTGCAAACTTGAATACAGTGAATGCATACTAGGTAGCTAGTAATAAGAAAGCTTAATCAGCAAGGAAGGGCAGTTATACCTGAACAGCAGGACAAGCTCCAGGTAGAACAGGGACTGCAGAAGNAGTAGAAGAAGGTATGGAGGACTTGTGCAGACATTTCTTCTTTCTAGGTAAAAATGAATGTGCTCAGTGCAGCTTATCTAGAAGGTGCCTGTCGGGGTATAGGGTACCTCTTCCACTAAGCAGAAAGCAGCTGCTTATGCCAAAGAATTTTGCCATTCTGTACACACTTGAAAGCTGATGTTAACAAAAGGTTGCAGCTTCTGAGGGTTCAATTTATTTCTTGCATTTAATAGTGTATGGACCGCAAAAGATATCTAAGTAAAGACTAGAGACTTTGTTAACAGGTTTCAATTTGCTGTAGAAATTCATAATTTCCCTGGAAGATTGAAAAGATAAATTAAAAGCCACTGCTCTAGATTCTTGTTTTAAAGGAAGCTAAGTTGGGAGTTAAAATAGAGACTCTCCAAGCATATTTGCAGAATTAATCTCTCTTGCTAGAATCTTTTTGACAGGAGTTTAATAGATAATGGTATGAAAATTGTGTGTGAATAGCAAAATTATATATAAACATATATTTAATGCAGGGAAATTCTGAGATCAACAAAAATGCTTGAATGGTAAAAAACTGCTTGTAGAACTTACTGTGAAGGGCTAGTGGATGTAAAGCAAGTGCATCCCTTCTGTTATTACTGGTCTTCTCTTCAGTTAGTAAGTTGTTCCATCCAGAGTCATCTGTTCTGTAATTAAACATACTAAAGCGTGTAAGCTTTCCTGATCTAAGTTGAAAACATATTTTTTCACTTCATCTCAAAAAGTTCAGACAATATATATACTGAAAAATCATTTTTTTTTGTTTGTTGTCTAGAAACCTTTCCAATTAAAAGAGGAAATTCAAATTTTACAGTATGGGTTTCATTGTGCATATGATCTCTAGTTGGTGTGAGGACCCCTGCTGAGTTTTTCCACATCCCAGTCTTTGTCTAACCTAACTGAGCTGGCAAATGCTTGCTTCTACTCCACCATTCTGAGTACTTCAAAATTTTAGATGTTAGCAGCTTTTTACATTCCTCCATGAAGCTGTAAGCATTAAGTTACTGTGCATCTCGAGTGCTTTTTTGGATTACGTTCTACTTAATACTATTTTCTGATGGCAATTTAGAAGGAGCTTCTAATAAAGACGACATTGTGTTGCTGCTGGAACCAGCTGCATGCTAGAGGATGGTCCCATTGCCCAGCAGAGCAGTAGGCCTCTGGGGAATACTGATGTCTCCTGCCTGTGAGACATTCCCAGACCTCCTTTGTGCTCTTAAGGTGCATGACCTGTGGCTCTTTGAGAAAGGCTTGCCATGTGGTTCATAGGGTCATGAAAGTAGGTGGATGAAGAATATTATTTTGATACCTTTGTTTTGGAGAAAGCTTATAGTGGGGGCAATAGTCTTTGGGACTGGAAGTACAGTGCATCTTTTGCTATCCTTTTGGTTGTTGGCATTTGTCAGGAAATGAAATTGAGTTCATGCTTCCTAGTGGCTGACAGGCTGACGGGAGATAATGTTTGGTGGCCTGAACTTCATACTCCATGACCCTTTTGCTTTTTACTGGTGGTGATGGATAAGGTAGCTCTTATTTATGCATCTGAATAAAACTGAGTAGTTAAATGGTTATTTTTTCTTGTTTTATTTTTAGAGAAATCTTAGGTAGTACTTCCCTAAAGAAACTTAAATGTGACCTTTAAGTTTTGAGAATTTGGCATTTAATGTGTATTACTTCTGCTCATTCTGAATGGGCTGTTCATATCCAAATGCTTGCTTCCTTTCAGCTTCTGACTTATTAAAAATAAAAAAACAAACAACAACAACAAAAAAGTCCATTGTCATCACAGATGCTTTTTGAAGACCCTGCAGAAATTCCTGTTTCTGGGGAGTACCCAGGAACAGGGTGGGTTAGTTTCTTTGTAGTTCTAGTTTTTGTTTGTTTTTTAGAAGTCAACTAAGATGTTGCTGTGTCAGACTTCCATACCAAATCAGATTTGACATAATTAGTATACAAATGCAATTACTTGACTAAAGGACTAGGGGCCAGAGAGGCTTCTTGGCTACATATCCTGAAAAGTATTCTTCATAAACTTCACCCCAGTTTGTCAATAGGCATGAAACTATATTTTTTCACATAGAAATCCTATCCTGAGAACATCTTAGTTTTTAGTCTTTATCATTGCATTCCTGCTACTGCAGGTTATTACTATCAGTTAACTTTGCCATTATTGCTATGATTTGTTTTCATGGTAGAGAAATAGTCTCACTCCAGCAGTGCTGAAAAGAACATAATTGTTGCTTTATCTATCACACTTGGTTCTATTTCCATAGTCCTGTGATGCTCCAGTGCTCCAGTAACTGTTTTGTGTAGCCCTGTGTATTGCAGTCTTTTTTTTTAATTGTTATTTTTTTTCTCCAGTAGAACAAAATACACTAAGTGTAATGTATGATTTCTTATTCAGGAATACCTGTTATCTGATGATGCTGCTTTCATTTTACTGTTGCCCCTACTCCATTTCCCCTGGAGTATATAATTGACTTGGAGCAGGGAGAGAAGAAGTCTTATGTGGCGTTATCAAAAGAGGGATTTATGAAAGCTGGAATTCAGTCCTGAATAATGGATTTAAGTGCCTAGAGGAGCACAAATACTCTTCAACAGTTAGTGTTAATGAATGTTGTCTTTCCTCATGCATTATATTACCAGAACCTCTGTTCTGTAGCTTAACTTGCCTAGCCCTATTGTTTTTTTCCGTCAGCGCATCCTATTCTAGCTTTGATGGCATTTATAATTGCTGTTGGCATTTGGTGTTTTGGAAGCTCCTTCATCAGTGAAGAAGGTAGGAAAAAATAGCAAGTTATACTAAATGATATAGTTGGTTAGAAGTCAGCTGTGAAAGACCAAAGCTAACAGAAGACAAGATATGTTGAGTGGGATAGGGTGAACTGACAAACATGGGCGAATAATTGCTTAAAATAAAGACTCGTGCTTTACCTTTCCTTCTACATATGGGGAATTCTAACAAGCAGAGGGCCAGAATTGTTCCTGAGACGTTACTTATGTAACAGCATTAGGCAGCAGGTGACAGGTAATTATGACAGTATTCTGAGTCCTTGATTGAGCAAATACTTCAGTTTTAATGTTCTTTGTGTCATACACCTAGAGATTTGATCCTGGAATCTCAATAATTAATAGTGCCACTTAAGGTGATTAATTTTGTGGAGGTCAGCAGAGCTACTTTGCAATAATGGGCATTATTCGTTGTGAGAAAAATTAGAAAAAATATGGACCATCGCTAGACTACATCAGATAATATTTCAGGCTCTTTAGGTAGAAAGAATTGATTGTAGAACATGCCTCAAGAAATGCAGGGAAAGCTAAAGGAGCCCATAAAGGTGGAGAGAAAGTGACAAGGATGTTATGACAACCTGGCAGCTACTGTCTCCCTGAATTTGTTAATGTCTTTATGTTACACAGAACCTAGGTTCTGTTTCTTTAATGCAAGTAAACTGTCTTGCTATCATACAGTTTTTTTCTCTTTTTTTAATGGAACCTCTATTTTAAGTCAAATTTTAGAATAAAGAGAATAAAATGATTCTAACTTGGCATTTGGCTAGCAATGGTAACTTGCACTGATGATTTACGGAAAGTAAGCATGTTCTTAGATTGTTTCTTCCGTCCTTTTCCACTTCAAGAAAGATTAAACTATTTCTGCTCAAACACATTGGAGTGAGAGATCGCTTGTTTTCCAGTTCTCAGAAGCATGTAGACTTCTTCCAAGTCAATTATGCTTGCTTTTTGCCCTGTTACAGTGGCTGCAAGGGCATCCATTTCAGCGTATCAAGAAGATTACATCTGAACTACTAAGAATCTGTGTGAAACTCCTGTATCCTGTATGTCTTTTCCTATAAGCCTCAAAAAGTCAAGCAATTACATTTTTAAAAACTTTGGTATACAAGCTCTCTAAATCTAGTGATGCTTTCTGTGGAGAAAGGGGAGAAGGTATTAGACATCACAGCATTTGCAGCACTTGCAAAAGCAGCTGCAGTCTGTTGTGATGCAGTCTGAAATGTACATGTATTGAAATTAAAAACTACCCCAAAAAACCCTTTTCCTCTTGAAATTGATACAGGTTTTGTAAATTCTGCACTGTTTTAAAATATTGTAGATTTTTATTTCAGTACAGCAGTCATAAGAAATGCTTACCTGTTCACACCTGCTCACTTGTTCCACTGCTTTGTCAGCCCTTTATGTTGATGGGATGTTTGTAAAATCTGACTCTATTGCCACTGATGACACCACTGAGGGGGGGGTGCTCTGTGGGATCAGGGAGAGAATGGGGAAAAAACAACAAAGTAGGTCTCGTGGGTTGAAGTGGAAAAGTATTTACTAAGACAGGAAAGGAAGAAAAGAAGAAAGTAGTAATAGTAATGATAATGTTTCATATATATGTATATATAAGTGATGCACAATGTAATTGCTCATCACCTGCTGACCAATGCCCAGCCAGTCCCAGAGCAGTGGCTGCCCCCTGGCCAACTCCCCACAGGTTTATAGTTTTCGTGTGACACCACCTGGTATGGAATATCCCTTTGACTGCTCTGGTTCTGTCCCTTCCCAGCAACTTGTGGCCTGTTACTGGCAGAACAGTGTTGCGAAGCTGAGAAACTGAAATGTCCTGAGTTCTGTACAGCGCTGCTCAGTAACAATTAAAACATGGGTGTGTTACCAACATTTTTTTTTTCTCCTGAAGCCAAAACATAGCTTCATACCTGATACTGCGAGGGAAATCAGCTCTGTCCCAGCTGAATAAAGGACACCTAACAGTGGGTGAATATGTTGATGAAGACTGAGAAACTAAGTACATTAGCTCATACTACTGCTTGCATCGTTTTTCAGGTTCTGTGGAAATTGCTGAAATTCAGACTAAAAGACAATTAAGGAGAAATTTTAAAATTCCCTCTTCCTGAGTTCCATCCTTACTAGAGAGGAGGTGATAAGTGTAACTTTTCTTCTTTAATCATAAAATCATAGAGTATGTTTAAATGCATGCACCTTTTCTTAAATAATTCCATCTTTCCTTCTAGGGTTAGCATCTAGTGTACTAGGATTTAATCTGAATTACTGCTCATGTAGTAGAGAGTTACAGGTAATCTCATGAAAGAGATTATAGATTTATGTTCATGTTTAAGGCTTGCTTAAAGTGTCTGTATTGGGTAGAAAAGGAGGCCTCTCTCTGTTATGTTTTGTTTTTAATGCTTTTAGTGCAGTGGTTTCCAAACACTTTGTTTGTACACTGCTGTCAGTAAAGATTTTTGAGGAAACACTTGCAGTGTGTGTGTGTTCAGTATAAATGAATTTCCATGTGCGTTAGAATGTACCATGTACAATATAAAACACATGAAATATAGCAGTCAAAAGTAGTCACAGAACCATAGAATATCTCAAGTTGGAAGGGGGACCCACAAGGACCATCAAGTCCAGCTCTTGGCCCCACACAGGACCATCCCAAACCCTGTGTCTGAGAGCGGTGTCCAAACGCTCCTTGAGCTCCGGCAGCTTGGGGCCGTGTGCACTGCCCTGGGGAGCCTGTGCCATGCCCACCACCCCCTGGGGCAGAGCCTTTTCCTCACCCCCAGCCTGACCCTCTCCTGACACAGCTCCATGCCGTGCTCTCGGGCCCTGTCACTGTCCCCAGAGAGCAGAGCTCAGTGCCTGCCCCTCCGTTCCACTGTGAGGGAGCTGTAGGCCACCATGAGGCCTCCCCTCAGCCTCCTCTGCTCTGGGCTGAACAGGCCAAGGGACCTCAGCTGCTCCTCATACCTCTAGACCATTTTTGTGGCCCTCCTCTGAATGCTCTCTAGTAGTTTTGTGGATGAGATAAGGATAAAATAATGGTTTAATAATATTTTACTTGGTTAATGGTACAAAAAGTCAAGTTGCTATCACTAAAAAAAAATAATATTCTTCATTATTTTTGAAAATCTTGGTTTAACACTGTGTAATTTGAAGGCCTGGTTGTAAGCTCAGTTCATTTCAGTACTTGGTTTTAATGTCAGCCTTGTGTGAAAAAGATTGTTCACAAAGATACGTAGATGTACTTTGAAGAAATGCATCATTGGCTCCATCAGCATAGTCATGATACAAAACTTCAATCTCATCCACTAACTATGCAAACATTTTTCTTGAAATTTGGTAATAAATTTATATCTGCCCTAATGTCTGTCTTGCAAATTAATCAAGTGTTGCATATTTCTGAAAAATATTTAAACTGAAACTCTTTGGAAGATTTTTCACCAAGACAGAAATTTCTAAGTTCAGGTGTACAGATAAAAGTGTGGTTAAAAATACAGATAAATGTACAGGTGAAAGTATACAGTTTTTGTAGGTGACAAGCATCATTTTTAGCAATAAAATCACACTATCATGGAAACGTTTCCAAACATCAGTATTCAAAATGCTCTCTCTAAAGTATGAATTACTTTAGAAAAGTAGCTACTTTTTCTCTTACTGTTAGAATTTCACCTTTATGTTGATGAGGTACAGAAGTGTTAAGTTCTTTAAAAATATCTGGTAGTTAGCATACTAGTGACTACCACTTCTTGTAAAAAAAAAAAACAACCAGAAGTTCAACATTTAAGCACTCTGCTATCAGCTGGTGAACCTTTCTGTGTATCATGCGTTAATTACAGATTGTCCTGCGGCAGGGCCTAGGCCCCCCTCCAACTCCCCCTTTCTTCTCAGAGGCTGGGTAGAGGAGTTAGAATGGAGGAGGTGCGACTGAGGTAAAAGATAACTGGTTTACTTAAAACAGCAAAGGAATGCAAGATAATAGATTTTGAAAGGAATTGAGAGCAATAAATCTGACAAATTGGAAAATATGTTTATGCAGAAGAAAGCATACGTATGCGTCCGCAATGGTGATCGGAGGCAAAAGGGCAGTGCTGGAAACCACGTGGGAAGGGACAGAACATTTTGGGGGCTGTGGTTCTCCTTCAGCAGCCCTTTCACCTGTGTCAGCTTATTACATGGTGTCATGATGTGGAATACCTGTGGAAATCCATGACACTGTGATAACGACAGGTTTTCATGGTCACTTCCCATCTCATCACAAAATATTGTAAAAATTCTACTATGTAAGGTCTTGCTTTCATTAAACTAATCACATCAGTGATATCCTTTAGACTCAATTTACACTGGTGAGGTCCATTGTTAATGATAGTGGGTGAAAACACATATCTCAAATAGTTTTCTTGATAATTTTGATTTTTGTTTTTGGTCAACTTCTTGTCAGATCTGATTAAATTTCATTGTGTTTTACCTTGCAATGTGGCTAACTAGGAGAAGTGTCAGATTTGCCATTTTCTTGTTCACTTATGCTCACAGTACTATCACCAATCCATCATTTTCTTGCAGGAATCTTTTCAAATGACTTCTCTGTTTCGTCAGGCTTAGTTTGGTTAAAACTATATACTATAATCCATAAATCCAATTATGCAGGCACACGTGAACTTCAATACATCTCAGTACATTGAAGGTGAATGACAGGTGAGTGCCTGCATTGTGGAGCACATGCTCCTCACCAGGTCAGTGTATGTGACATAGTACCCTCTGACATACGGACTCAGTGAGAATGCCAGCGTCAATCTATACATCAAGTATTTGTAAATCTTAAATTAATTTTCTTTGTTAGATTTAAAAGAAATCTAATACAACTTGCAGTATTTTCTTTATGCATTCCTGCAGGTTGTTTGGAGCAGTTCTTGGATTGTGCCTGCCACTCTTTGGAGGACAGTGCCTTAGTCTGTGCCTCGTTATGTTTTGAAAACACGGTGTCAGCATGGTATATCTTTATTGCATGTACAGTTTTACTTACACAGAATTTACCTATGCATTACCCTGTTCACTGCCTTCTTTGCAAACAAGAACTTTAGGTTTTTGGGCAATCGTACGGTCCTTGTAGAGGTTGCAACTCCAACTCAAAACAGCATTGAAACAGCTAGTTGATCTCTTTGTAAGTAAAAAGGTTTGGAATTAGTTAGCTTCTTATATCCGTCTCCAGGACAACTAGCCTTTATCTGTAAAACTTTTTCTTCTCACAGTCCCTTTGTTTTCGAACTTACTAACCTTGAATGACATCAAAGCGCTTAAACTTTCCCATCAACTGTGAATCTGACTGGCATGATTTTTGCTTATTTACCTAAGCTAACGGGAAACACTTTTTCCCTTTGGCCTTTTTTCTCTTCTATCCTCCCATAGGTTTACATGTTTTTCATAGCATCAGCAAGGTTTTTGGCCCAAGATGGCTTATTGCAATATTAGTTTCACCCATGCTACTTTAGAACAGTTAGCTAGTTTTGGTTGCTCTGTATGCACTTCAGCCTGTGGTTGGCACTGTATTAGTGTGTATGAAATATTCTGCCACTGCGTGGAAAGCTAAGTTAATTGCCATCTTTGTGGGTCAGCGTTTCACATCTTCCTTAGATTTGGTAATCTACCTTACTGCCATCCATGTGGCAACTGTAGGCAAGCGTTATCCTTCATGGAGGTATTTGCTTTCCTTCCTCTCCTCTAAGGTTATGTAGGATTTACACAGTTTTGGTGGCTTTTCAATATGCACCTATCTGTATGGTATTTACTTGTGTCTTGAGGTTTCTCCTTGCTCTATTTTCTTCTGTTTCTCTTTATTTCTAGTTAGGGCTAACTTCCACAGTCCTCATGATGTGTACTTCCGCCACTTCACTGTGCTGGGAAGTGCTGTTGTTATGTAATCACAGAATGGCTTAGGTTGGAAAGGACCTTAAAGACTATGCAATCCCAACCCCTTGCTGGTTGCCACCCACTGGATCAGGCTGCCCAGGCCCCATCCAGCCTGGCCTTGAGCACCTCCAGGGATGGGGCACCCGCAGCTTCTCTGGGCAGCCTTTGCCAGGGCCTCACCACCCTCTGAGTGAAGAATTTCCTCTTAACACCTAACTAAACCTCCCCTCTTTCAGTTAAAAACCATTCCACTTTGTCCTATCACTATAATCCCTGATAAAGATCCCCTCTCTAGCTTTCTTGTAGGCTCGCTTTAGGTACTGGAAGACTTCAGTGAGGTCTCCTCAGAGCTGAATAACCCCAGCTCTCAGCCTGTCTTCATAGGAGAGGTTCTCCAGCTCTCCTCTGGATTTACGCTAACAGATCTGGAATATAAAGCTGCAGATATCTATAATAAAATAGTATACTCACAATGCTGTAATCTAATGTAATTTACCCAGCATTAAAGGTAAGGTAACATTTGTGTACCACAACACTAGCTGTTTAAAATCAATAAATCTTTGTGGACTGCCCTTAATTCCTGTGAACAGTTTAAATTCCGGTCATATTGCGTAGGGAGAACCTTGCTTTATTTTGCAGATGGAAGTAAACTTTTAATGACAGATGTGGAAAGTATGGGAGCAGCCTGGTTGCTTTCCAGTTTTCCTCTCCACAAGTGTGATGAAACCCCAAAACAGTGTGTTTCTCCATATTTTCTGCCCCCTTCAGAACCAGGAAACTTCACCATGATCTGTTTCTTGCTCTGTTTCAAAGTGGATAAATACAGTTGGCAGTTTGAGGTACTCCCGCCCGCAGCTGACTGTCAGCCAGGTGAATTGTGCTGGCAGAGGTAGGGTAGATCTTGATACTAGCTTTTGGTTTTATTATTTTGGATTTTGGCTCTGTCTTTACCAAACTGTTCCAATGTTTGCAGTTAATGTGTGCATGATGTGAAATTATTTTGCTCGGTGCTGTTGTGATTACAGTGTTTTTCCTTGTGATATCTTGGAAATACAGTAGTATTAATCTTATTAAAAGTTTTAGCTTGGCACCTTCATGAAATTGATTTAGAAAACCAAATGTTTTGATGTTTTCAGATGGTCATAAAACAAATACTTAACTTTAAATGTTGCGCTTTCTAAGTATTCTAAATCTGAATGTACAGGTGGAATAATCTGGCAGCTCAAAAATATGCCAAGGAAGGTGCCTTGGCACAAGTTTTAAAATTGGTGACAAATTCAGAGTTTGTCTTCATGGGTAATTTTACTGCTCTTACATTAGCGAAATAAGATGGTCTGGATAACGTTTGCTTTAAAGAGGTTTGCACTCCTTTAAAAAAAAGAAAAAATGAGGTGGGAAATGCCAATCTATAAAAATGGAAAAGAATCGTTTATATAGTTGGGCAGGTCTTTGTGGAGTACACTTAACTGAGGGAAAGTGTAAATATGTGGAGTTTGATAGATCTAAACAACCCTTTTTCTGGGGTAGGGATGGTAAGTGTGTGAGTAAGAAACGTGTGCCACTGTAATTTCTGCTGCTTGACTCTGCATATTAATTTGAATGTTCTTGTTTTATCTTTGATTTTTCTAGGCTTCACAAAACATTTCTGATTAAACTCTGAATTCTCATTTCTTACTTATTTTGACCGTTATTCATCTCAACTTACTTAATCAACTGCATACATTTGTGTGCTGCCTGTGTATCTGGGCTAGCTTAACAGTTGATTCATAGTGAAGCCAAGGTGTCTTGTTTTTCAGTACTTTGGCCATTGTGTAATATCCCTCTAACTTCTCATTCCAGCCGATCAGATGATGATTCTGGGTCAGCTTCAGGTTCTGGATCTGGTTCAAGCTCTGGAAGCAGCAGCGGTGGAAGTAGCAGCCAGTCGGGCAGCAGTGACTCTGAATCTGGTTCGGAGTCAGGCAGTCAGTCAGAATCAGAGTCTGACACCTCTAGAGAGAAGAAACAAGTTCAAGCTAAACCGCTAAAAGTTGACGGAACTGAGGTAAAACAAAATACGCAAAAAAGAAGCCTTTGTGTGAAAAAAAAAAAAAACACTGCACAGTTTGTTTCAAAGAGTTTTTCATATATGTATATACATTATATATATATAAAGTATTTTTATTTAGATTTTAACTTGATTGGTTAGTGAATGCATGCGTTTAGCTGTCTTAATCATTGGTCTAATTTTCTCGTGGATAAGTACTTGAACTGATGCTATTGAATTCTCACTTTTGTAAATGTATTGAGTTAAATGCATAGGTACATTTTGTCATGCAGAAACTTGAACTTAGGGAAGGCAAAGCCAGATAAAATGTTGCTATTTCTGAAATTCTGTTTCTTACATTGTAGCTGTACTACTTAGTTTCCTTGTATGTTCCTATAAAAACTTCAAGCTTACATACAGCTGGCTTTTAATATCAAAAAGTTTGCTAAGTTTAGGAAAAAGTGGTGTTTATAAATCTCCTGCATTCTGTGGGTCAAAACTACCTGCACTGTCTTCAGTTATATGGACTTACTTGCGTGATAGAAGATGTATGTATGAAAGGCAATAATATATTAGTTGTTGTTGAGGACTGTTATGGATTGTCTTTTATGTTTTTGTTCATGTACTTAACTATTCCTATATGAAAAAAAAATGTGTCAGGTTAATGGCCTGAAGTGACTTACCTAGATCAGTTTAAAAATTTACTTTATAAAACTTTATAAAATTTTATGTTAACAGTGCTTACATAACTATTGTGAAACGTACTGGAGAAACTATGCACACAATTTTTATACAATACTCTGTTTTGAGGAAATCTTACTGCTTAAAAATACTATTTGAGGTTATTAGTGCATGCAGTAATTTGTAATGATTTTTTATTATTGGTAGAATTGAGTTCAGTCTTCATAGTGATGCTGTTCATCTAAGTTGAGTTTCAGTATGTTTAATTCTTTTACATCTTAATTCCAACTCAGTTTTGGAAGTCCAGTCCAAGTATACTTGCAGTACAGAGATCAGCAGTGCTCAGGAAGCAACAGCAACAACAAAAGGCAGCATCGTCAGACAGCGGTTCAGAAGAGGTAAATGATACACATTAGATTTTCACAGTGTAAACATCTCTCTCTCGCCCGTTATGTTAGAATAAAATTTTGTAGAGGCAAGCTGTGTTCACAAGTGTATGTTATAGTTATGTCTGTAAAAGTAATGCTCAAAAACCTGACATTTTTATAAGAAAATGTTAAAGTATTGCTAGTTACTTGTTTTCAGGTGAGTTGTGCTAAAATTACAGCAGCCTATGTTTCAGGTCTTTTTGTGGGTCACATATTCAATGCTGTGTGGACAAAATGTTCAAGCCACATGGTATAGTCTCTCATTGTATTCTTGGCCTCTTGAGTTTCTTAAAGACAGTTAATGTTGAAGATTGGCCAACTGTTCTTTCTGTGTAAATGTAAC
This sequence comes from Alectura lathami, assembly GCA_013399715.1. NCBI lineage: Eukaryota > Metazoa > Chordata > Aves > Galliformes > Megapodiidae > Alectura > Alectura lathami. The sequence goes on from VXAV01000034.1 coordinate 181,494, forward strand.
TTGCATTATTCAAAAACTAGGGAGTGTACAACTATATTTTTACAAGTTTTTTACAGTTACTGCAAAGGGATTCTTGTATATCAAGAACCACCTCAATTGTAGGTATTTAAAAACCTAAACTGTTGGTTAAACTTGAGTTTGTATACTAAAGACACTAGTGACTGTGAAATGTCACGTGTAAAGCAGATTTTTCTCNGTTCAGCAACTCACCATTAAAACTTAACCTAATCACACATCAGTAAAACATTGATTTACAGCTGTTGCTAGGTACACTCTTTTTCTGTTTTTCAAGATAAAAATGATCTAAACTTAATCCCTATGGGACGGCTTTTTGGCAAATCTAATTTTAACGGGGTTCTTTATATTCTGGAAGTAGAAAGAACAAACATGCTGTTCTCAAAATTTTCTTAAACTGGGGTTTAAATGTGAAAGAATATGCAAAGTGAGAGAGCTTTCTGTGGGCAGGAGATTTTATTAGGATTTTGGTAGAACCGTCATCTTGATTAACTTGCAACATCTTAAGCCATGACTTCCTTCTGTGTAGGCACAACAGTGCCTGCAGTGTGGAGTTGTGCTGGCATAGTATATTCGTAATGGATAAACGCAAAACCAGCATCAGTCCTTATCTTATTCTGTATTAATAGCTGCCTTGTGGGGGATGAGGAGTGTAAAACATGAATAATAGTTTGAACGTGGGAGCTGAATATTAGAAGTATTCCATTCATTTGTGGTAGAGAATTGTATATTCCTTTCTTCATCTACAGGACTCATCCAGTAGTGAAGATTCTGCTGATGATTCATCCAGTGAAACCAAGAAGAAAAAACATAAAGAGTAAGATATTTTCATAAGTAATATCACCTAACTGTTTGTCGTGTTGACATATAAGTCATGCCTCATTTCTCTGCACTGAACATGCTGAAGTTCCCTTTTCAATTCATCTTGTTCTTGTGTTTCTCAATTTTGATTGACTTTTTGGAATATTTAAAAATGAACTTTTAAAAGCATGTCTATGTCACGTTCATTTTTGAGCTGAAATGTGTGCATCATTGTTCGAAAACATTCATCAGTGCTTTTATTTTTAAAATATTTTATTGCAGTACGTTTTTGAGCTGAAGGCCCTCCTCAAAATTTGTTGTAGAAATTGGGAACTACTTAAGTAGGTGTGTCATGACATTTAAGTTGGAATCCCCTAGTTAGTGCCATTTTTTCTTGCTTTTTTTAGCCTCTGAAGTGTTCAAAAATTGTTATAGTTCTGACATTAATTAGCAAAGGAAGTTTCATAGAAGTTGAGCTGCTTTTATGTGGTTGATCAAAAAGTTTTGAGAAGGATTATACCATGTAATTGTAGCAATGAGAAGTGAAAACGTACAGTGACCTGTATGTTTCATAAGTGCTGTGTAGAGATTGACCTGTCCTATCATTCCTCTCCTCTCAATTAATGAGTCGTTGCAATTTTCAGCGTTGCTGTTGTATCATCTCAAGAAAAGGTAGTTGAAACAAAATGGCAAAACTTAACTATGCAGAAAAGTGCTTTTCTAACAAGTTATTATTCAGAGTCTTCCGTAACTTAAAAATTTGATTGCACCTAGTAACATGCTGTTTTACAAGAAACATGCTTAAGTTTAGGCGTCAGCAACCAAATCACCTCATATTGAGTTCTTGGATTTTGTTCTGTGATTCTTCTGTCTGTGGTTGCTGTCTGTTACACAGATCAGAGTTTTCTCCATGTATGTCTTGGTACGTGATCAAGCCTTACAGGATGGTGCTTTGTACCTGTTTTCAGCATTTTCAAATAGATACAGGACATGGATTTACTTCAATGTGTGTGGGTTTTGTTTTGTTTTTTTAAATTCTTGCAGAAAAAATGTTTTAATGAGACATGATTCTTTGCCTTTGGCCATGTACCGTCTGTACCATATGCACATACATGTCTTGGATCACTGGAACAATGGGAATGTTAACTTTTTCCAGGACCCCAATGCATGTTTGAGAGAGAGAGAGAGAGAGAGAAATCAAAGCTCCTATTTCTAGGCTTTTTGTCTGGAAGTTTAAGGATGAGATTTTCTGGTAATATGTAATGTGTATCTTTTTAGTTAGACTCAAGTTCTTTGTTTTCTTAATGTCAGTAATAACTCACTTATACAAAATGAAATTTATATAGAAATCCAGATTTTTGTTCTGTTTCAGATTTAACCTCTGCCTCTTGATAACAGAAAACTGAGTTCAACTCCCTTTGGAATCATTGAGTACTTTTATTTATCATTGATGACTATCAGCTAAAGTAACTCTTGCAACATTTTTATTTATGTGAAGAATATTTGAATTGCAGTAGGTTCTAACATATGAATACCTGTTTTGAAAAAAAAAAAAAAAAACTAACAGTCTTTTATCTTTTAATTGTACAGTGAAGACTGGCAAATGTCAGGGTCAGGATCAGCATCAGGAACTGGTTCTGATTCTGAATCTGAGGAAGATGGGGATAAAAGCAGCTGTGAGGAGAGTGAATCCGACTATGAGCCAAAAAACAAGGTCAAAAGCCGGAAACCTCCAAGCAGGTAAGATAATAATCTCGTGTTTGGATACTCTGGTACTATTTCTATCAAGCAACTTAGTACTATTCTGCTACTGCATATAGGCAAATGAAAAGATTTTCTATTTTTAAATAAATATTATTGCTTTTTAAAACTACAAAAGATAGTAATGATACCACTACTTTGTATTGAATGCCTTTTCCTGTCTGCTGTAACTGAAAGTGGTGTAACTGAGCATTCAGGAAATATATGTATTCAGAGGGGCACACAGAAGACTTGTGGTTGTCCATGTTGATACACCATTGTTGTGTATATCTTATTGTCTTCAAGAATTAAGCCAAAAAGTGGGAAAAAGAGTGCAGGACAGAAGAAGAGGCAACTTGATTCATCAGAAGAGGATGAGGGGGAGGAGGATTATGATAAGAGAGGATCTCGTCGTCAGGCAACAGTGAACGTTAGTTACAAAGAAGCTGAAGAAACCAAGACAGATTCTGATGATTTGCTGGAAGTTTGTGGAGAAGATGTCCCACAGACTGAAGAAGATGAATTTGAAACTATCGAGAAGTTTATGGATAGTCGAATTGGCCGAAAAGGAGGTAATGTTTGACAGTTATCTTCAGATACTGGAGTGCATTGTGGAGCAACTTCAGCATTCCTAGTCGTAGGTCTGTGATGTTTGCAAACAATAATAATTTTTAAAATATCAGAGAGTCATCTTGTTTATATATGCGTAAGGATGTTCCTTTTTAGAGCCACTTCCAAGCATTTCAAAGTAAAATGTAGAAGAACTTACGTATCTCTATAGAAAAAAAAAAAAAAAAAAGAAAGGTCCATGTCCATGTTGCATAAATGCATCCCATATTATTAAACCATTATTTGTACTTGATTGGTATAAATTGTTTGCAGTGGAGAAAGCGGTCTAGATAGATAGA
>VXAV01000034.1:196403-210680 GCA_013399715.1 Alectura lathami
CTCTTGAATTTCATAGGTTGTTTTATTGTATGTCTCAGGCTCCCTCTGCAGTCCTTCATAGTTGTCTCTAAATAATTCTGTGTCATCTACAAGCTTTATCATCTCATTGCTTATACCATCTTCATGTTATTTATAAATCGGTTGAACAGCAGTGCCCCTGCACGTTCTACTTTATGTCCCTTGACTTAACTGATTAGCTACAGGCTCAAAGATCTGCTATGCCATTGCTGCCTAGTTTTCTTAAGAGAGGAGGGGCCATTGTAACTTTGTTACATACAAGGCTTCAACAGAAGGGTTTTGTATTTTTGTTTGGTTGGAATTTTTTGGTTGGTGTTTGTCTTCTTGGATGCTGCTGCCTTTAAACCACAGAGCAGTGAATATTGATATCTGTTGCAAATAGTTATCAATGTTAGCTTTTTACGTACGGAAACTTCACTTATAGAGTGATTATGGAGTTGATAGTGTATGAGTCTGTAGTCTGCACCACAGAATGTGTAAACAAGTGTCATAGTGTTTCCTTTAAGTATGTTAAAACTGTGATATATACAACTATTTCTTGTTTTATCATTTCAGGACTTCTGTTTTTTACTGTCTACCAGAGCTGGAGGATTAGGTATAAACTTGGCATCTGCTGACACTGTAGTTATATTTGATTCTGACTGGAATCCACAGAATGATCTGCAAGCACAGGCGAGAGCTCATAGGATTGGACAGAAGAAACAGGTACACACATTCAGCTTTGACCTCCGAACATGAAAGATGATTCCATACAGTAGCTGTCGCCTGTCCCTCTGGGCCATTTCAGTATTCATACATTTTGAGAATACTTAGTACTTGGTTAGTTGTGTCCAAAAATGTTAATAATGCTTAATTTTGATTTATTTTTTAAATTTCCTTAAGTGGAGAAATAGAATGGCGCCAGTGATGTATGGATGGGAAGGGAGAAGAGTCGTGGGCGTGTCTGTCCCACCTTCATTAGCATCATGTCATACAAGAAAATAACTTCATCAGGCACGTTCCCTTTACTTAAGTATTTCATAGTCCTCTCCAGGTTTCTTTCCTGCAGAAGACATGCAGCAATAATCAGAAATACAGCAGTTTTGCTTGTGGCAACACTTGTGGCTAATCACTGAAACTTAAAGAAAGATGAGTCTAATGAGTTTATTTTTTAAACTGCTTATGTAAAGACCATGGTAACATCATCGAAGGGGTATTTCGTATGTGAAATCAGTCAATAACATGCAGAAGATACATAGATGAGACTGACAGTTCTCCTTGTTGTTGCTTAATTTTTTAAAACATACAGGTTAATATCTATCGGCTAGTCACAAAAGGATCAGTAGAAGAAGATATTCTTGAAAGAGCCAAGAAGAAGATGGTGCTAGATCATTTAGTAATTCAGAGAATGGACACTACGGGAAAAACTGTGCTACATACAGGTTCTACTCCTTCAAGGTACATATATGTTATCTTACATACCAGTTTTCATTTAATTATATTTGACAGGTAAGTAAAAATGTCAATAACTTCATTGATTAATAAAAGGCAAAACAAGATTAAATAAGTAAAAACCAGAAAGTGTATTGTCTTTATGGATTTTTGTTTCCATAACAAGTATAACTTCTGTCTAGCAGTATAAAGAATGCTTAACTCATGCTTATAGAGAATCTTTTCAGTATACTGAAATAAAATATTTTTCCGGAAACATTGTATGTTTCAGCTCAACACCTTTTAATAAGGAAGAGTTATCAGCAATTTTGAAGTTTGGTGCAGAGGAACTTTTTAAAGAACCTGAAGGGGAGGAACAGGAGCCCCAGGTAAGCAGTGTTTCTAGATTTGATAGATTAAACAACCAAAAATATGTATGAATTGTTTTGTAAAGAAAAAATTCATCTTTTTCAGGAAATGGATATAGATGAAATCTTGAAGAGAGCTGAAACTCGGGAAAATGAGCCAGGTCCATTGACTGTAGGAGATGAGTTGCTTTCACAGTTCAAGGTATTGCTCTGCCTTCTTCCTCCTGTCGTAATTACTTTCCCTTATAAAAACTACTATTTTTCTATTATGTACATATCTATGTCCTTCATTCTTATGAAACAGATGCCACAATAAATTAACTCTACATCTCTTTCTAATAAAAATGTCTTTTCGTCTCTACTCTCAGTACAAACATTTTACAGTAAGTAATGTATTTTGCTAATAAAATATGTATTTATGAGTCTATTAATGATTAGAATTCTGTGTAGTGTTGTGTTAATGCCTTTGGTGTTAAGCTGCTGTGGTATTTTTCAGCACAAAACCTAATATCATCAGATTTTCAGAAACTGCTTTCAGCCCTGATGTAAACATTGAATGCCAAATATTTTAAGTATTACCAGTGAAAAATATTAGCATGTCAGTGCAATTTCTTTTTTTTAATATAAATTTTAAGAGCAGGTCATGATGTATATGTTTAGATCAGTAGGCTATCAAAGCACTTTTCTGCTGATGGTTTATTTACAACATTTTTTCATTCCTCTAGTATACTGTTCAGTTTTGTGTTATTACAGACTCATACAAACTAAGGCATTCAGTTGTTGTTAGGCTTACTTTGTAGGAAGTTAAACCAAAATCACTCAGCTACTATGGATAATGTTTCATTGTGCTCTGTATAAGTCAAACTTTAAAAGACAAAAAAAGCTTTTCATATTTTCTCAGCGCATGTTGCATGGAGTACATGTCTTTCATTAATGGATGAAAATACTTCCAGGGTTTCATTAAGCATTTTGTATCTACACATTTTATGTATATTATAAAGCAGTAATATATATAAATACATTAAATATGTAAGTGCATAAAATATGCCATCAGAAACTTAGTTTTCCTAAAATATTGGTTGCTATATTGGCCATACTGGTCTTGTTTAAATAAAGTCATGCATTTATTTGAAACACATACCTTCTGATATATAAGGTGGCCAACTTTTCGAATATGGATGAAGATGATATTGACTTGGAACCAGAAAGAAATTCAAGAAATTGGGAAGAAATCATCCCAGAAGTCCAGCGGCGAAGAATTGAGGAGGAGGAAAGGCAAAAAGAACTTGAAGAAATATACATGCTTCCAAGGATGAGAAACTGTGCAAAACAGGTAACAGTGGGTTTTGACTGTCTTGTATTTTTGTGTTGCTGTTTTAGTTTGGGGGTTTTGCCTTTTTTTTTTTTTTTTTTTTGTCCCTTCTCTGAATTAATATTTTTAACAGGTTAGGTAACACTTTGCTATGTGTGAGTTAGTCGTATAGTTTTTAATTTTCTTATTCTGAAATTTCAGATCAGCTTTAATGGAAGTGAAGGAAGACGTAGTAGAAGCAGAAGATATTCTGGATCTGATAGTGACTCCATCACAGAAAGAAAACGGCCGAAGAAGCGTGGAAGGCCACGAACTATCCCTCGAGAAAATATTAAAGGATTTAGTGATGCAGAGATCAGGCGGTAAGATACGGGATGACATACAAGTTTAAAAGGATAATACAGGTTTTTTGTTGTCTTTTTCTTTTTTCTTTAATTATTCTAGAGTTCAAATATTTCTCCTAACTTATTTGAAAACTTTCGAGGCACTTTTGTACGTTTTAAAGAGTACAAAAGTACTTTTTGTATTTGTGGTGCTGACACAGCGAACTATTATGTCAAGAATTTGAACCCATTTTGATGAGGGATAAAATTAGGCTGGAAGATGACTCCTGGTTGTTCTGAATTCGGTTATTATGTATTACTCTTAATTCCTGCGTCAGTACACCGATTTCAAAAACCAGTTGATGCAGTGGGTGCGCTTTTNCTTCCATCAATGTGGTGCCAGTTTGTTTTTTGACAGGAGGAATTGTTTTTTGCTTTACCTTTATTGTTCATGAAATGCTGATCTGCTTCTGAAATTTAGGTCTTCATGTTTCTCTAAAATATTTTAAACCTTGCAAAATCTTTTTTTATTATAATAATAATCCTTAGTATTCCTTTGAAGATCGTTGTTGCCTTTCTTTTTCATCTAACAACACAGCAGGTTACTGATTCTGTCAAGGGTATTTGTTTGCACTCATAACTTGAATCCTTGATTGTTAAGGAATTTTTTTTTTCCCATTATTTTTATGTAATTCCCTTTTTATCTGAGTATCCAACTTCTTTCCATCACTTACTTATTCCAAGACCAGTAGCATTCCTTTATCTCACGTCATATTTTCCTAAATCTTAAAATCACCTGTACTGAGTTGCAGATTGCTCCTTTTGTTCAGGCATAATGTAATGTCTGAATTCTCTGTTGACTAGAAATCAACACTTGATTTTTTTATGATTAAAAATACCTAGTTGCTGAATTTCATGTCATGTGAAAATAAAAGAAACATTCACTAAACTAAATTGTACCTTCTATTGTTTTAATTATATCAGTTCTTAAACCAGATAGAACTCCAACTTTGTGCAGGTTATCTGGATATACTAAGCTGCTCTAGTCTCTCTGCTTTTAAAATTTTATTAATGAAATCTTAGTACAATGCTATAAGGACGGTTCAACAAATTTAAAACTAATGTATTTAGTTAGGCATACATTTAAACTGCAAAATTATTTTCTCTTACTAGGTTTATCAAGAGTTACAAGAAATTTGGTGGCCCTCTTGAAAGGTAAAGTTATTTGTTTATGATTGTATAGCAACTTGGAACCTTGATTTCATAAAAATTAGGACAATATATCAAGAAACCATGGACTAGAGAGAAAATGTGTCTAGTCTTTTAACTTGACCATAATGTGGCTTTGGCTTAGGATCTTCTCTTTTGTGCCTGTGTGTTACATATGCCATCAGCATACCTTTCAGTTTTGTAGGACTATGTGCTCTTTTTCTTTGTATTTTACCCGTTCTGCATTGGCTATGGACATTCAGTTGTCTTGTTTGATAGTCTTTTGAAAGCCTTCTGATTTATTCAGTGTGACTGTCAAACTTACTTTTGCCACTTCATTTTTAAACTTTCTTTATTATTTCATATTTTCAGAAAAACCTACCATCCTTATTCTCCTTAAAATATTTATAGTCTACATGAGCATATTATATGCAGTGTATGCAGTGGTTTCCTTTTTTTTTTTTTTTCCCCAGAAGTACAGTAACATAATTCAAAACTGTAGTTAGGGTCCTTTGTAGTTCTTGTTATATTGTCCTTCGATGTGTGAATCACTTTTGTTTTTTCATTTTGTGATTCCTATATTCTGTAGGTTTTTTTTTACTGCTTGGATCAAAATTGTACGCGGGATAGGTAGTGCAAGATGATAACTTACATGATCATTTCTCTACTGTCAAAATCTGAGGACGTCATTCAGAATTGCTAAAGATGCAGAACTATAAAAATGTATGTTTTTTTTTTTGTTACAGGTTAGATGCTATAGCCAGAGATGCTGAGCTAGTCGATAAATCTGAGACAGACCTTAGGCGGTTGGGAGAGCTCGTACATAATGGATGCATTAAGGCTTTAAAGGACAATTCGTCTGGACAAGAAAGAGCAGGTACAGTGTGTGTGTGCGTGATGAGGAATAAAAAGTGTCAGGAAGTCTGAATTACTCTTGCACTGTGATCATACCAAGAAACAGTTATGTTAGGGGAAAACAAAAAATTTAAATGTTAGCATGCTGGGTGATTTTGAAAAACGGTTATGGTGAGACGATGACTTCTTTCTATGTGTAAATTGACACTGTAGAATGCAGTATGTTTTCACATTATTGTGAGAGTTAAAATTAGTTTGTTACTGTCTGAAAGCCCTTGAGCTTCTGGAGCTTAATCAGACCATTTAGTTAAAGAAAAGTAATTTGTTATAGCTGTAGCAGTGAACTTGCATGTTCTGTGTTTTTTAATAAGGTACTTGTAACAGCTAGCATTTTAATCCTCTGGTCATTTGTTTGAAGGAGGTAGACTTGGGAAAGTTAAAGGCCCAACATTTCGAATCTCAGGAGTGCAGGTGAATGCAAAGCTAGTCATTTCTCATGAAGAAGAGTTGGCACCATTGCACAAATCCATTCCTTCAGATCCAGAAGAAAGGAAAAGGTAATTGCTTTTCATAAAGTCAGTCATAATGTAGAAAATGGCTCAGGCTTTATCTGCTTTATTCAGACAACTCAGACTCAGTGCACACTGTGACCACATTCTCCATGTGTTCCCTGTAAAGACTGGCAGGAGCAGCCTACTCCATGTTTGCTTTTCATTCTTTCTTCCTTCTCCTCAGAAGTCAGTACCAGCTTTGGCTTCTGAACTGCATTCGCTGGCAACTGTGTTCAGTTACTCGTCATAATCCAGACTAAAAGTCAGGTTTGCTGAGGGGCTGTTATATGTCATCTCTGCTTGAGGGAAAGCAGTGTCTGTCAAACTGCAGCAGATGATTGCTGATGGTAGTTTTTACCACTCAGAACTGTGTTTGCTCATGTATCACAGTTCTTATGCTGTCAATGTATTCAGTCATCAGTTACACCTGGATGATGTTTTTATGCTTTTCTTTATGGTTAGATAACTGTGATACAACTCAGGGCCACAGGCTGATACCTTTTGTTCTTTGTATTGTAATCTTGATCAGCTTTAAAACGTATTTCGGTGCTGATTTCAATAAATATTTAATTGAAATGTTATGATGGTAGATACATGGCTTGATTTCCTAAATATAACAGCACCTTAGTGGTGTAACTAGATGTACTTTCTCTGGTCTTAGCATGTTGCCCTGCCCTTCCCAAGTTCCAGACATGAAAATCCCTTGTTTCTTTTTCTAATTTATTTCTGTTAGATATGTCATCCCATGCCACACTAAGGCGGCTCATTTTGATATAGACTGGGGTAAAGAAGATGATTCCAATCTGTTAGTAGGCATCTATGAATATGGCTATGGCAGCTGGGAAATGATAAAAATGGATCCTGATCTCAGCTTGACACAGAAGGTATGTCATCTACAACATTTCATCAAAGGCTCTTTTTTTCAGGTAGTAGCTGGTTACTGAAAGTGCTTATTTTATGATGACTGAAAATGCAGAGACTTCACATGTCTGTAGTACTTCCAATACCTATACTTCATGTGGTATACTGCTAGATTTTTGAGACCTTGGTATTCAACTGAAGTATGCATTATGGTCATTTATGCCTGAATATATAGAAATATAGAAGCCTGTATCATTTGAATTCTTCCTCTTCTGTCTTTTCCTTCCCTGTTTTAGATGTTTTTGTTTTGTTCTTGAGATTTTGGAAGGGAGGTTGTTCTAGAGGTTTGGCTTGGTTTCGCTATCACAACTTAATCCTAGGGTTCTTCAGCAGAAACTCTCTTTCAGTCATGACATGAAAATAGCCATACTCATCGGACTGCAGTAGCTGCTTGGCAATAGTGAGCAACAGATTCAGGAAAAGATTGGAATGATGACAATGCAAACAACCTGTGGCTTTAGGATTCAAGGAGCCTGGGTTGTGTCCAAATTTATTTAATAAGAATTTGTACTGCTGCCTTCCATTGATTTTCCATTTTATGAAACCACATATTTATACATTCATTATAAATATGAAGTATTCTGTAATAATGAGTTCTGCATTTAGAAGATGCATGAGGTAGAGACAGGAGTTCTGTGGATGACTGGTAGAGGAGCTCAGAATTTCTTAGATAAACTATCAGAGTGGGAACATCTGAGGGTAGTTTCTTGAGTTTGTTGTGAATTCTCTGAGGCAGTTTCCAGGACTTTGCATTAGCTGTGATTAGAGAGAAATAAAAACATTTAAGAAATTCTCCCATGGCTTCCAAGTATGCTGGCATATTTGCTAGATACAGTTGAAGTGGAAGGATTCACCATCTTTTATGAAGTTTTTTTGTTGTTGTTCTGAGTAGTCCAGGCTAGCATCTTTGAAACTTGATAATGCATACTCATAGTTCAATACTACCAATGTTCTACTTAGATTTTACCAGATGATCCAGATAAGAAACCCCAGGCGAAGCAGTTGCAGACCCGTGCAGACTACCTCATTAAATTACTGAATAAAGATCTTGCAAGAAAGGAAGCACAAAGGCTCGCTGGTGCAGTAAGTAAACTTTGGCATTCATTAGCAAGATAAAACAGTCTGTTTATGGGGTTGTCAGTAGATCCTTTTCCTTTTATTAGTTCTCCTTTTTTTACTTTATGTAGTATTGGTAATCGTACTACATGGGAAGAACTCAATAAATGAATTTTAACTATCTTATTGTATCTTATCTATCTTACTTGTATGTATTCTCTACTGATGCACTCCTGCAACTTGTATGTATTCTCTACTGTCTACAGTCCTGAGAAAAGTGATGGCCATTAAGTGACAATAAAAAAAAAATCTCGATTCGATATAAAAACAAATCTTTCTGCAATGGTGGTGAGAAGGTGTTTGTCAGGTGATGTATTAAAAGTACTAATTTGCATTCAGGGTAGTTCAAAGAGGAGGAAAACAAGAAGTAAGAAAAATAAGGTGATAAAGGCTTCGAAAATAAAAGAAGAAATCAAAAGTGATTCTTCACAGCAACCTTCAGAAAAATCTGATGAGGATGAGGAGGAGGAGGACAACAAAGTAAGTATCTTTCAAATGGTAATCTTTTTAAAATCAAAACACCTGAACAGCATCTTCTCTCTATGACTGCTACTGTTGATCAGTACAATCACATGGAATTTAATGATAAGCCAGTAGCTGAGGAATTATGACTGGTTTTCCAAATTATATTATAGAATAATGTAGTGGTTTAATTAAAAATAGCATTGTTCAATTTTAATGTTATTTAAGGACTTCAGCCTTTTATCTACTAGAAAATGCATGTCTAATGTAACACAAATATAAAACTGCAACATCTCTGGTAATGTGTTGTTACTGCTGATACTGATTCTTCAATATCAGCAGTTTTTTGTGCAGACACAGGGGGAAAAGAAAGTCAAACTCAGTTAGAAGGAGCAGCATGAGTAAATCATGTTTCAAGACACACAAGTGAAGGCTCCAGCATGTGTTACAACTTTCATTATCCAAAAAGGCTACTTGTTATGCTGTGTTACTTCAGATACGTTCCATTAGGCCTCTGTTTTTATTGGATCTTTTCCTTATATTTATTACACAGCAGAAATCACTGGAGAGCAACATAGGTAACGTTTAGAGTCACGTTGCTCCTAAGTTTATGATTTTGAAATCAGTTTAAATTAAGAAGTGCAAATCTGTAAGTATCATTAAAATACTTCCTACTTGGCCTAAAATAAATTAAATTGAAGTGAATGTTATTCATAATCATTTTAAATTATGACAAGCCACTGTAATTGTCGGCTCTCTCTGTAAAGGGTAAAATACTGTACCACAGAATTTTAGGGGTTGGAAGGGGCTCTGAAGATCATGTAGTCCAATCCCCTGCTAAAGCAGGTTTCCTACAGTTGGTATATACTTGAAACTGATTATGTTTATGATAGTTATAAAAAAAAAAAAAAAAAGAAAAGAAAAGAAAAAAAGTTATTTTCAACTGAAGCCTTCCTGTGTGTTATTTAGATTGTACTACAAAGAATAAAACACAAAGCTAGAATCAATCAAACAAACAAAAACAACTAAACCTTTTTGTATGAACTTTTTTTTCTTGCATACAGTAACTTAAATAGTTTATCTAGAGTGTAAGGCTTAGAACTCTGATTTGTCACAATTCCTAGTAAATTGATATTGGCAACTGGATCATAAAACTACATAAATTAGGTCTTCAGACTACTTGAAAGAACAGACTTCACTCACTCATAACAGAAGACATCACCAGTCTGTTGATTGACTTGCTATGTTTTGGGAAGGCACCTAGCATGCTGCCTTCTTTCATGCAGTTAATAATGGTTATGCATCACTTGAATACTTGTGGTCAGAGACAAACAATTGCACTTCTGAAAAAGAATGGACTAGATCCCGAAATAGTCTTTCAACACCTAAATGTTTGTCTCTAACTACTGAACTGCCATAGTGTATGCAATATTTAAAACTTAGCAGTTAAACAGGTACTTTAAGCATCCGTAACATTCAGGAAACGTTTCTGGTCATTGGATTTTTGCTAGGAAGTTTTCATGATACCTAAATAATGAAGTCCGAATTGGACTGATTGCTTGATTTGGGTAACTTGAATTGAGTAACTCATGTATTAGGTTTTCTTTTATCTGCTTTTCTGCAGCAAATCATACATAGGCTTTCCCAGGATGTATTTCAAAATCAATTCAAAGATGATGATTCTTGCACCTGTACATACTACTTTTATTGTTTGCTATTATAGTATTTTTCTGTGTCTGAAAAGACATGGGCTTCCATCTCTGAACTCATAAGTAAATACTACACCAGTGGTATGGTATTTTTTCATCATCAAATTATTAAATGGGCCTCTATCAGAAAATCATAGAATCATAGATTGGCTTGGGTTGGAAGGGACCTCAGAGGTCATCTAGTTCCAACCCCCCTGCCGTGGACAGGGCTGCCAGCCCCTAGCTCACTAGATCAAACTGCCCAGGAACCCATCCAGCCTGGCCTTGAACACAGCCAGGGATGGGGCAGCCACAGCTTCTCTGGGCAGCCTGTAAGTATTTATAAGTAAGACTTTTTATTTGAGCCTAGTAGAAAGAACAACTCTGAAAAAAGGGAATTTGGGACTATCTTGCCTTCTTGCATTAATATTTAATGTGGGATCAGTAAAAAGTTACTGGGACAATGCTAACTAGAACAAAGGTCTTGTAACATTCCCGTCAGCTGAGTGTCCCGAACAATCAGCTCCATCTTGCAAACTTGCTTCACTACTGGTTTTAGCTCTTTAGAGCTTACAGGGACAGAATTGTTTGGGTGTACAAAAATTAAATGTACATAATCTCCTCCCCACCATTACCATTTCCAGATCAGTACTTGTTTTGTGTCACATCAAGGAAATGAGTGAGTAGTCCTCATTTTTCTTTACAACTGCATCCATTTCAATTTGGTAGATGTTAAATCTATGTCTAAAAAGAAATGCACAGATAAGTATGTTTTAATCTGATGATTATTAAACTTGTATAGCTAGGAACATGATTTGATGTGACATCTATGCTTGCATATTGCAGGATGAGATTGTTTCAGTGAAACATCTACATAAAAAAATAAAAACAGAAAAAGAAAATGAAGAAAAGCCTGAGCCAGATATTGGTATAAAGAAGGAAGCTGAAGAAAAAAAGGAGACAAAAGAAAAGGAAAATAAGAGGGATTTGAAAAGGGAGAAAAAAGAAAAAGAGGATAAGAAAGAATTAAAAGAAAAAGATATTAAAGAAAAGAGAGAAAACAAAGTAAAAGAATCCACACAGAAAGAAAAAGAAGTAAAGGAAGAGAAGGTAACTAGGTTTACTTATCTTATACAGCACTAGAAAAGGGCACTAGGTTTTTGGGAATGATTCTGAGTTGAAAAGGTCTTTTGGATCCAATCAGTTGTCATCTCATTGAAATCTTTTACATCATTTGAAATTTTACTTTTCACCACTTGCAACTATGAGGACAGGTATATGAAATGGGAAATCGCCTCTCTAATTATATGCATCATAGGTGGACTGAGAATACAAGTGGGTGCAAGAAACTCTTAACTCCTTTTCCATTCTCCTTTTCCATCCCACAGAGGAAGTAAAATGCATCATCACAGAATGTAAGAATAGGTTTTATTACTGAAGAGAATACGGTAGTTATGGTTATCTTCATGCATTACAGGATAAAGTCAGGCCCAAACTACACTTAATCATTTTCATATTTTGTTCTTAGGTAAATGAAATCAAATCTGAAAACAAAGAAAAAACTAAAAAAATTCCATTGTTGGATACTCCAGTTCATATTACTGCAACCAGTGAACCAGTCCCTATATCAGAAGAATCTGAAGAACTGGATCAGAAGACATTCAGTGTGGTAGGTCCCTTTTTGATGGCACCATAGCGTTTACACTAGATACCCTAAATGAAGGCAGTTTCTGATATTATTTATAATGTTATCTGTAATGTTATCACACGGTAGCACAGAAATCTCTTGCTAGTGAAGTCTCAGATCAATTGTTATAGACACTATACTGAAGTTACTTTTGTCTTCAGGCCAGCATCTTTATTTTATTGCTTATTGCGTTTATGCATCATAGTAGGAAAACTTACCCAGTGGCCTGTCTGTGTGCTGAACAGATCTATGCTCAGTAAAAACTTTTGTATGCCACTTGTTCAAGAACAGAAGTGAACAAACCTTAATGCAATTGCTGGAGTGTCTGGCTTTGCCTTACCATACATGCCTTTCTTCTTTTAAAGGTGACAGGATCAATTAAGTTTCAGCACTTCAGTCCTGAAGTATTTCAGACATCAATTATTAGATGCAGGAGGGAACAAATTCTAAAGCATTTAGGAATACCTTGCTGGAGTAGTCTATGTGGTGCCCAAAGAATTCCCGTTAAATCACTACTTCTGACTAAGAACAGAAGCAATATATGTAGAGTTTTATAGGTCAGCTGCGGCCCTTGGCAGGGTACCATTGAGCTACTCTGAGCAGGTGTGAGCTCTTCTGCTATTGTGTTTCATCGCCCACAACAGTTCAACAGTTCTCTGTTTCTGCCAGACAGGTTTATTTGATGTATTGTGGTGAGGGCTGTGACATGCAAATTAGCTGCTCATGACTATGCCAGCGACCAGTCTGTAGATGTTTTTTAACTGAACATTGTTGTTGACTCATCATTGATTCCCAGGATGAGTCTCAAATGATTCAGGTGTATCAGGGTGGCTGTGTGACTGGAAATCCCTGAGTTTCTGTGTAGAGTCGCATTTTTCTGATCACTTATGCACTTAAGCAGTTAACTCTGTAAGCTGTCTTGTAAAAGCTAATTTAAGCTGTGGCTAGCTCACAGCAGCTGCTGTGATGCCTCTGCTTAATTACTTAGGGGCACAAACTAGCCATGGAACTCTCTTTAAACTCTTCCAGGTGTGGGGCTTCACAGCTTCTTTGTTCTCAAGGAACAGCTTCCTTGATTTTTCTGAGTTCTCCCCAGATGTTGACACAGTGATAGTGGTGTTCTTCAATGCTACCTCCCCTATTAAGAAATAAATAAAATCTGGTTCCACAGATCTGTGCTTGTTCTTGCAGAGAACAATTCTGGTTTGTGTTTCTGCATAGAACATTTCTTGGCCAAGCTTTTTTCTGGAATGTGTTTTTATTCTTATCCTATGGTCAAATGCAGACTAGTTAGCATGTTTACATTTTCAAGTAGAAATAACTGCTGCAGGTTGTTGAGGCTTAACTGATTTGACTCTTTATGGCAAGCAGAATATTCATTTTGTTTGTTTACCTTGCCATTGTTGTTACATGGTATTTCTAAGCAAGTATCATTGAAGTCATACTGGCTGTTTGATCAGCATCTATTCTTAAAACGTTTGAATTGAAGTGTCAAAATTGAAGAATGCATATATAGAACATGTCTGTGTTGTGCTTGTGCTGGAGGTTTTAACAATGATTGTAAAACTTAGTTGTAATTAGCCTTTTCCCCTAGAAAATCCTTTATATTAAATTAGTGCTTTCTTAAATCCTGAATGTCTGTGTTGAATGTGATGTAATGCTTTTATATAGGAGTAAATTTCAACTTTTTCCAGTGGAAAACTATAGTAAAACTGAATTTTAAGAGCTGTGAGCAGTGCTGTGTTTCATTTGGCTTGTAACAGTACTGTCTTTGCGTGTATAAATATCACAGTAATGGGTGGGTCATGGATTGCTTTGTTGTTGGTTTTTTTTTTCAAATTTACAGTGCAAAGAAAGAATGAGACCTGTCAAAGCAGCACTGAAGCAGCTGGATAGACCAGAGAAGGGCCTTTCTGAAAGAGAGCAGCTGGAACATACTAGACAGTGTCTAATCAAAATTGGGGATCACATTACTGAATGTCTAAAGGAGTACACAAATCCTGAGCAAATTAAACAGTGGAGGAAGTAAGTTTTTCTGCATGATTTTTTTTTTTTTCCTTTTAAGGAAAATATGTATTTTTTTGTGTGTGTGTGTTCAGCAGCATAGTTTTGAATTACTTCTCTTGTTTCCTCTTCACTTTTTCATGAATCTTTCTGCTGTTTTAAATAAGGATCACAAAACATGATTATAAATGGTTCTGGCCATTAATGGACTGACTTTTTCTTACTGCTTGGCAATGCATTTTATCCAGTAGGTGGAGTCATCTCACCTCTTGAAACAGAAAGCAAATAGTAGGTAACTGTTACTTGCACTTTGTTAAAAGTTGGTGGGAAACAGTTCTTTAAGGATCTGTTTC
>VXAV01000034.1:210760-225205 GCA_013399715.1 Alectura lathami
TGATAATTTCAAGGGAAAAAAAAGGAAAATTTTCTATTTTTGTAAATATATAATGCTGTTAAGTCGTTAATGCAATTTCAGTTACTTTTTATCATGCAATCTGTTTCATTCTTTCATGGTTGAAAATATATCCTTCACTTTCATATGCAAGCTAGTTAAGTGTTATAATTTCCTTGCAGACTGTTGCTAGTGTAGAATGCTTCAACTGCTTTTAATCGGCNNGCTTCAACTGCTTTTAATCGGCTTACTTCAAATTATTACTATTTGAAATATAAAAACAAGATCCATGTCTTACATCTCGGTGAATGTTACATTTCTTTAAATGGAAATTCATAATAGAACTGTTATTCATCGTAATGCTACAGTGCCATCTGCAGGTTGTTCAAATATGTAGATGAAATTTAGATGGTCTTGATAGGAAATACTGTAAAGACACAGAGCCTGTGTTTCTTAGTCATACAGGTGTTTTTAGGCTGGTTACTGACTGACTATCTCTACGTTTGCAAACCTCTACACTAGAATTATCGTGCTCGAATAGCCACAGTGCAGAGCAGACTGATGCTTCCTGAGCCTGCACAGTCCAGATGTTTCTGAACGCTTGTATTATGTCGTCTCTCTAAGCTTTCCACCTGTGAACTTTGCTAAAAGAATTTTAGACTTCGGTTTACTCAAATGTAATCATGGATGCAAACATTTTTTTTAGGTTTTTGGCAGACTGACAGCAAAAGACCTGACCTACTCTTCTTTCTTCCTTCGTAGAACAAATTAAGCTGAAGTTACTGCCTTGCTACTTCTGTTCTTTTTCAGATTTCTTATTTGGTTTCAAAAGCTTTGACCAGGCTTTGGAATTCTGGTGAAGAATTCTGCGATATTTTCAGATATTACACTTGTAGGTTGAATGTCTTACACTGCAAGAAACATCAATTCTGGAAAAAATTTTAGTTAACTGTACTTAAATTTTTAGTCACTGAATAGTAAATACTCAGAATTTTTCCTAGATTTCAAACAAGCTTTCAGAAGACATACATAAACTGAAAGCAACATTTGTAAACAATTTCACAAATAGTTTTATTAACTCCATTGTTATTAACACTACTTTTCATGCACCTTGAACTCTGAAGCAATGGTGTTATATACTCCAAAGTGACAAATCAGTACAAGAATTCACCTGTCGGATGTTTGAAATACAGCTGAGTGCTGCTTGCAGTGTAATACTCTGTGTAATGGATTTTGTAGTGTTTTTGGTTTACTGCAGTACTGTTGAATTAATTTCAGTTAAGTCCGAGTTGTTTTGCATACTACAAGAAAGCCAAATATATAGAAGAATTGTAACTTCTCTTTTCTTCTTCCTTAGAAATTTGTGGATTTTTGTCTCTAAGTTTACAGAATTTGATGCCAGAAAGCTGCACAAACTCTATAAACATGCAATCAAAAAGCGACAAGAGTCTCAGGTAATATTTTCAGACCCTCTCTAAATATACAAATAAATATTTTAACTACTATGCCTCTTCAGTTAGATTTAAAGGATTGTCAGAAACACACAAAGCCGTATGTATAAGCAGTTACTTTTTTTTTGTTCATAGTAAAGTAGTCTATTTTGTTAGGGTATTTTTCTAAAGAATTCAGATGAACGTTGAGATCTATCAATGAGTTTATGTACTTATCTCTTTTAGCAACACAATGACCAAAATAGCAGCAGCAATGTGAATACACATGTAATCAGAAATCCAGGTAAGAAATTTTAAGTATATTCTTGTGCTAGATATCTTAGTTTTAAGTTAATTTCACTTCTCATACCCTTATCTGTCTCCCAGATCTGCTGCAAAATACGTGTATATATATATATGTATATATATATGTATATAGATGTAGAGGGAAGAGTTTAATTCATTGGCCCCTGTAGGATCTTTACCCTCGTTTGCTGTNGTATAGATAGGCTGATTAATATAATTAAACCAGTTTGGTGAAATTCAGCTGAACACAGGCTCAGCCTAGTACATTTAGTAGCAAGTTAGTTGAATAGCCTATGTAACATTCTGGGTATATTATCATGGATTTAAAATCAGTGTAACATATTTTAGAAATGCTAATAAAAGCCTGTCATTAACAAGTTGTATATTTAAAACGTCTTCATTTTGTTAGGGCCTTCCCTCCTTAGAGAGGAAGTTGCTACCATTCTGTCTAAAACGACGCTACCAAAGGCACTGCTCACTGTTTATCTGGACCACACTTAGACTCTCCATCCAGCTTGTAGGCTGAAAAGTTCAGTTTCTGAGCCCTACACATCTATGTTTCTAGTTTGCTTCTCTCTTACCTCTGAGGTTTCTTTCACTTCATTCACAGTAGCGCGTTTGTCTTTCAGCTATTTAGGTCATGTTTCTGTCAGATGATAACGTCATTTTCGTGTGGCTCTAAATATGACAGGTAGATGTGCTGTTTGAATTAGATGAAGTGTATGAGACTGCCTTATAACCTCTGCTTTATTAAACAGATGTGGAAAGACTGAAGGAGACTACAAATCATGATGACAGTAGCAGGGACAGTTATTCTTCTGATAGACATTTATCACAATACCACGATCATCACAAAGACAGGCATCAGGGAGATGCTTACAAGAAAAGTGACTCTAGGAAAAGACCATATTCAGCCTTCAGCAATGGAAAAGACCACAGAGACTGGGATCACTACAAACAGGACAGCAGGTGAGTTTCTGCAGCAGCTGTCCCTTCCTGTTTTTGTAGTATGCTTGTAGCGAGCACATCTTTTGTGAGTAATGCAAAATTGAGAAGACATATACCTCTAATGCAGTTCTGTTGAACTGACATAATTGTAGTTTTTACTGTGTTCAGTAACACCGATCTAATATAAAAACTTCTGCTTTTTAGATACTACAGTGATAGTAAGCATAGAAAGCTAGATGATCACAGGAGCAGAGACCACAGGTCAAACCTGGAAGGAAATCTAAAAGACAGCCGGGCTCATTCAGATCACCGTTCACATTCAGACCACAGGATACACTCAGATCACCGTTCCACTTCAGAGTACAGCCATCATAAATCTTCAAGAGATTACCGATACCACTCAGACTGGCAAATGGACCACAGAGCTTCTGGTAGTGGCCCGAGGTCACCGCTAGATCAGAGGTCTCCGTATGGTTCAAGATCTCCCCTGGGACACAGATCTCCATTTGAACACTCATCGGATCACAAAAGTACACCTGAACATACGTGGAGTAGCCGGAAGACATAACAAAGACTGACATTTTCTGGACCTTCTTTTAGCCATATACAGTAAACTAACACAGTAATTGCCTTACATGACTTGAAAGATATGGACTGGATATTCTATCAGTAGCAGTATTGTTACTTCTTTCCAGGATGCAAGGTCTATTATCCCAACAGAAGAAAAATATTTTTGTATTTAAAGTTTATGCTGCACTGTGCTGCAAATGTTGTGGCACTTTTTTTTAAGAAATGGAAGATGTTTACTTTTACAGGGACCTCAACACTGCCCCTTTCAGACTGGATCTTACTATAAAACTCTTCATGTCAAAGTGGTTCTAGGCTGAATACAGTTAAGTTATGTTTGTAAATGAACATTTAAACACTGACCTGTGATCATGTTTCAGGAGGGAATGGGGAATTTATTTTGTTTCTTAGTAAAGAACTCTCAAGGACTTTGTTCACTTTCCAAAGCTACTTGTTTACATTGTACACTGCGACCACCTTGCCGCTTTTCATCACAAGCTTGAATATTTAAATTCTGTACCTATAACTGTAAAATAGCCAGGATTTCTCCTGTTTGTGATCAGTTATAATGCCTTTTTATGAAACAAACAAAAAAAATTAAAAAACACGACAAACCCAACAAATGGCTGTAAATTATTGTAAATTAATTAAATGAGCTTTTTTCCCCTCTCAGGCTTTTTTTGACTATTCCTTTCCCCACCAACTCAGGCCTTCTTGTCACAAGTATGAAACAAAGTCAGTGTACCTGCATATTTTAATAAAATATCATAATGGAGTCAGAATGTAAAAATGGGGAAAGGGAATATTTTATTCCATTTAGTGCTCCTTTTTTATTGGATACTTTAGATACTTCTTTTTTTTTTTTTCTATTAAACTGTCAGTATTGTGATTGTTGTAATGAAACTGCGAGAAATATCCAGCTAAACGATGCTCTGGAAAACTTTTCAGGTGCATTGATTTAAAGTGTTCAATATCTGAACACTTGAGAACCCAAATCAGCCAAAATTTATTGTAAATCCATTTGTTTTCCCTCTTTAACATGGGCAATAATGTCAAATGTGCTATGCAGCCAGCTAATATTTTAGAAGATTTGAATGACTTTATTAACAGAATTGTTACAATGCACACTGATTGTACATAGATAACTTCTATCTGACAAATTAAATTTAAACTAAAAGGATATGTGGGCTCTTGTAGTTTTCTGCTGTGTTTTGCTGTACAGCGTACCTCAGTTTTAACCATATAAATATTAAACTATTATGTACTAAACTTTAATACACAACATGCTAATTAGGGAAGAGATCTAGCCTGACATCATGTTGCTCCAATTTCTCTTGCAATGTTGAGCACTTTTTCCAATTAACCAGGTTTGTATGAAAGCAGTAATACGGAACCAAGATCTGTCCACGGAGTATCTTACTATACCGTTGTAGGCACAGTTGCTTCCCACTAGGTTAGTATCATGTAAGTTAATTTAATGTAGGCTGTAACCTAGTACATGAATGCTTTTTTGTATCATAGTTTTTATCTTCCCAGAACTGGGAGGGTTTTGAGTTTTTCTGCTTTTAATCTTATTTGCTGAAGCAGTGTTTAGCCAATGGCAGCTACTAAGGATGTGCATTTGTGTCATGCGACTTCTTCATTGAGTGGAGACAATCTGGAACATGGAGCATCTCAAACCACTGCCTAATCTTACTGCTTGGGTAGCAAACAAGAACCATAAACCATACAGAGAGCAGTCCCACTGAATGTGGTTCACTGTCAGTGTAGCTGCCTTATGGCACTGTGACTGATTGTTATCAGTGAACTCTGCTTTTGTTAAAGGTATCTCAGGCCTCTGAGATAAGAAAGATAGAACATTCTTGACTGGTGGTTTAATGGCTAGGATCTTCGGCAATTTGCTTTTGTTTGATGATGTTTACAGATTCACAAATAACATTCACAACAATTTAGATTTCCCCACACTTGTTTCAATTAAGTCTTAACTCTGAAGCTTGATGTTGGAGATAGCATCTGTTACTTACAAGGCCAACTGTTAATGGTGTATACCTTGCTATTTAGGAGAACACCATCTCCTCTGCCAATAAGCCATTTACAGTTCATTTTCTCTGTGCTCAGATTTCATCTTTATTCTGTAATGAAAGGTTTTCTATCATTTGTAATGAAAAGTGTGTGAAGAATGCATCCAGTCCTGAGGTATCCAATTTACAACAGCCTTTTGCTTCATGTCTGTATGTTGCTTGTCCAAAAGATGTTTAGGGTTGTGAGGATTCTTTTGGCCGCAAGAGAACTCCTAGTATGGCTGTTTATAAAGATACAGATTTCCATCTCAATTGTGTTACATATTTCTAATCTACTCTTCCCAATACTCCCTTAAAAGAGTAGATTACTGATCAGCCTGAGGAAAATAAATAAATAAATCACAATCACAGAACTATAGGAGTTGAAAGGGACCTTGGGGATCTAGTCCAACCCCCCTGCAAAGCAAAGCAGGTTCCCTATACAGCTGGTTGCACAGGAAGGTGTCCAGCCTGGTCTTGAATATCTCCAGAGAAGGAGACTCCATAACTTCTCTGGGAAGCCTGTTCCAGTGCTCCGATACCCTCGCAGTAAAGAAGTTTTTTCTTAGATTTGTGTAGAACCTCCTGTGTTCCAGTTTTTGCCCATTGCCCCTTGTCCTGTTGCTAGGCACCACCAAAAAGAGCCTGGCCTCATCCATTTGGCTCACACATTTCAGGTGTTTATATACATTGATTAGATCCCCTCCTAGTCTCCTCCAGTACAGCAAACAGCAGAAACAAAAGCAGCCACTAACTAACAAGCAGTGAACTCTAACATACAGTATGGCAAGCAAGCCCCATGGCAAGCACGGGAGCCTGCCAATTTGCAGCTAAATTGCCATGACATCTGTACATTGGTTCTAGCATGCAACACACTCTGATCAAATCTGTTGCCACCTCGAGCCCTTTGTGCCACATGGTGAGCCCCGAAAGGCACTGCTGTGGTTCAATCCGGCAGGCAGCTGAGCCCCTCCCAGCTGCTCACTCACTCTCTCCAGGTGGGATGGAGAAGAGAAGCCGAAAGGAAAAGTGTGAGAGCTCATGGGCTGAGATGAGGACAGGCTACCAGGTAAGGCCAAAGCTACAACAGCCAGCAAAGCAAAGCAAGGAATTGGTTCGCTTCTTGCCATCGGCAGGCAGTTCAGCCATGTCCAGGACAGCAGGGCTCATGGTTTCTTGGGAAGACAAACGCCATCACTCTGAATGTGCCCCCTCCCTCCTTCTTTACTTCAGCTTTCATTGCTGAGCACGACACCACATGGTGTGGGACGTCTCTTTGGCCATTTTTGGTCAGCTGTCCCAGCTCTGTCCCCTCCCAGCTCCCTGCGCACCCCCAGCCCCTCGCTGGCAGGGCAGCATAAGCAGGAAAGTCCTTGGCTCTGTGTAACCATCGCTCTGCAACAACTGGAGAGCACCTGTGTGTTATCACTGCTGCTTTCGTCATAAGTCCAAAACACAGCATCATACACTCCAAGACAGCAATTAATCACAATTCTGTGTTTAGTCAATACTTTTGACATAACTGAAACCCCAAACTACTGGGTCCAGTTTTGATCCATTACCTCACTTTTAGTCTAGTTAGCTGTGTAATGGACTACATTGATATCTTTACATTATATGCAAAGTACCTGAACCTTGGTTAGCTGCTTAACACTTCTGTAACAAGTGTCCTACAACCTTTAGGCACAAGAATTAATGTGGCTTCATGTGGAAGTTTCTGTACACCTGGATCTTCTTCCATTGTGAGACGACCATAGAGGACACACCTTGCTGATAGGAAGGACACAGCAGCAGCTAGTCAACGGATGTCTGTTTTACCCAGCCCTCCTAAAGCATTTCCTGGCAGCATATGTTATCTTCTACATGACTGAATATAAAGAAGATATGGATCAACTTCCCCACCCCATGACTGCAGAAGGCTCTGCAGCACTTTGGGAACAGGGCAGCAGGTCAGACTGCTACAGAAATTCATACATTGCACATGTCAGTAATGCGCCACATTTGAAGGACATCCATGAAAGAAATCTGCAATGAACGAATGGGCCACAGGTCAGGCCTGATGGCAAGCCATGGAATGGCACATTCTTACAGAGAAAATCAGCCCAGCTGTACTTCTAATCTGGAATTGATTTGAAAACATTTAATACAACACAGTGCCTTTTTGTGTGAAGTTTGAAGATGAAAACTGGTGAAAACATACTCTATTGACTAAGGCTATGTGAAATAATTTTGTGCTTAGGATTTGCCGCCAAACGCATTATTCCTAAATTTGAGCAAAGTGGTGTAACTAGTTGTAAAAGCTGGGATTTACCTGAATGGATCCCTCATAGCAAGAGATACCATGTCTGCACCAACAGAAAGGAGGGCATTTCTGGAAGAATGATGGTCCCACACCTGTGTGCAAGAAAGAGGAGTCTGTGAGCATGAATCCTTAGGCCTAAGTTCATACTGATACCAAACCTGAGACAAAAATTATAGTTGTCTTTTGTGCAAATTTTGTATGAACAAATTGAGCAGGGCAGAATACCATGGGACAAGGAGATAAGAGAGCATTTATGTATCTTCACCTTGCTGGCTGAGGCAAGCATTATCTTATCCACTGACTGAGGTACAAGAAGCAGGTGGTTTTAACTAATTGGGGTGCAAGAAGAAGGTGCTTTGGCTGACTAAGATACAAGAATTAAAAGTCTTGAATTCTGTGTTCTTTAACCAGGACAACAGTCATGAGGGGGAAGAAGAACTGCTTAGCATACAATCTATTGAGTGATTAACATCACCCAGTAGAATCCCACGACCACCTGGGACCCCCAATATGAACCCCACAATTATACTGCGCATGTGTAATAAGGAGCTTGAATATGTATAAGTGATTCCTGGAACAGACAGGGATTTCATGGAAATTACATTAATATTAATGTGAGGAATGTATATTAAGGATGTACCTTTGTTCCTTGGTGTGCATGGTAGGTGGAGCCCTACCTGCTTTTTAATGCTACAGTTGTGGTAGAGTTATTTCCCGATTTTCAATGACAACACAGGTAATCTGAGGGCTCACTGTGGTAACTGTCAGGCTATATATCATGTGAAATGAAGGTGAGCAAGAGCAGCTGAGGTATGCTGCAGGTCTGTTCCTAAGCTGTTAGCAAGGAGCTGGTAAAACTGGTTAATTCAGAGTGCTCCAGGGCATCAGACTTTAATACAGATGTTGCAATAGCCCTTTTTTTGGCAGTTTGGCAGATTACCAGAGTAGCTTAATGACGAGTGAAGTACTAAAATCAAACTGTTGTCATCATAAGAGTAGCTGTTGTCAAAGTACCTTTCATCAGCTTCAATAAAAGTCATTTGAAAAACATGTAATTATTAACAATTTACGGAAATCTCTGAAGCATGGCTTTGAGAGATTTTAAAACATAAAATTTTGATCCTGTTAGAATGCAATCTAGATAAGATTGAGTTTGAGCTCATAAACACAGGGTGAAGCTATGGCAGTGTGCTCCTCCCTGCCCTCAAACCTCCTCCTTCAGCATGACCACTACGCCCGCCCAAGGCCTTGCTCAGGACTGATAACACCGCCCTGCTAAATCCTGTGACTATGAGCCAATCATCTTACCCCGTAAACAGTGAGCAGCCCCAGAGCTCTTGATCTCTAATTCTCAGGACAAGGCTGCATGTGATCTCCCCAGTTTCTTCTAAATATTGAGAAGCTTGAGTGGCTGTAGTCTTGAGGTGCATTATGTGGAGTAGTTACTAGAAACAACTTCTTGGGATACTCACCTCTTCAAAGAAAAACGTTGAAGAAACCTCCAGAGTAGAATGCAGTGAATATGCAAGGAGTCTGCTCCATTATAGTTCCCTAAGCAACAAAAGAGCTGCAAACCTTAGATTGTTAGCAACACCCAGGGAGCTTGATGTGACTGGCTCCAAGAGATACTGCATGGAGGGTGGAGCAAGGTGCAAAACTTCACAGCCAGGCTCCATGATGACACTGCAGAGAAGGAAACTTGGTGGTACTATGGAATGGAGCAGCCACCCCGAGTTTGCAGCTTTTCAATTTCTGTCACACCAATTGCAACAAAGAGAGGTATGGTTAGAGTTGCTCAAGTTACACCTGAAAACAGTATACTTAAGGAAAGGCTTGAGAAAAGGAGTTTTGGGAAGAAACCATTGCAGATGAGTCGGGAGAACACTGCTGGCTTGTGGGACCAGCTGACAGGCTGAGCCTCTCTTCCCTCCCACAGGGATACCTATTGGGTGAGATTTGCACACTCGGCTATACCAAGTGCCTCCCTGGGAGACTTAGAAATCTCTAGAGTTATTTCACATTGTAACGAGTTTTGTGGTCAATTGTGTTCTTGATATTATTAGCACTTGCATGTGCTCTGCAGTGTATTTATTGCTGGCAATTCAAAAGAATCTGCTTTTTGTTGCTCCAGTAAAGAGCACCATTCTTTAAACTAGATCTGAGAGTTCAGTATGGGTGCAGCCAAATTCCCTAAGGTCGGTTCTGAGAGTCTGTTTGAACGCAGCTAGACAAAGGTGCTGCACTATGGGTGAATCTGTGATCGTGAGAGTTCTCATTGCGCGCAGCCAAGTTAGGATTGGTTGGGTGAGCCCATCCGACTGCGTACACATCCGACTGTGTACAGGCCTGTAGTGCTTTAACATTCCTTGAAGATAACAGAGGAACACGGAGAAATTTGAAGCTCTGGTGTTTATGAGACTACCAAATCATCATTCTCCTAAGCGAAGTTTAATATAATATTATAAGTTTCTGAGATACTGAAGACTACATTCTATGAAACTATTTATACCTATCAGTACCATAATTAAGTGAATTGTGGGATCATGAAATTTAGTTGATGGAGCAATGCACACAGCTACCATAGTGCTGAGCATCCTTACCAAAGCCGTCAGAAGTCCAAAGCCATTCAGGTCATTTTCCTAGAACCATCTGTTCCTTCTCTTTCTGTCACTGCATGCAAAGTTGTTAAGATAAAATATACCTGTCTGTTTTAATTTTTTAAGCAAAAATTAGATTTGGGGGGTTGAGGATATTCTTCCTATAATAAAATCTGCAGATGGATTCTCTTTCCAGAGTGGAATAGACAGGAGATCAGTTTTGAAAGATTGAGAAAGAAAATTGTAATTCTGTCTCACTGACATCTATCAGAACTATCAAATCTAGAAAGATGAGTTCTAATCCAGATTATTGTTATTATTATTATTATTTTCCTAGTATGAAAGTAAACGGGGATAGAAAATTACCCTAACCTCTGAGGATCTTAGGGGCTCACTAAGTCATGCCAAATTCCAGATATTTATATTTGACAAATTAGGATCCAGTCATTCATTATTAACTCTAATGCAGGGAAATGTGGAGGGAAAGAGATACTCCACTGTGAGTCTTAATTTAAAATAACAATAATATTTAAAAAAAAAAAAAAAAAGCACATGAAGCACTGTTTTCTCCAGTTTGGTGTTTTAAAACCATACTTTTCCCTTCAAATATGTTGTATCTCTAGCCACTAGTTGGAAAGAGAGAAGTTTGGAGTGCATGTCCAATAGCTAACAGAGAGTTTGTATGCAGGTCCCACATGCACAGGGCAAGATTTTAATGTACAAACTTCCATTCTGCCTGGTGTGGTATCTTTGACAGTTCAGACTTCCCCATACTGTTTTGATTAAGTTAATTCACTGTAAGGTGGATAACATTTACACTCCAAAATGACAAGTACGACTAGATTACTAGAACAATATGAAATCATCTGAAAGTGCTACTATGTCAAATTATTACAGTCTGCAGGTATGTCTGCCATCTCTTGAAATAGTTACCTTTGTGAAGTCCGGTGGTGTAGTCATGAAGACAACTGCCCTTCTGCTGTTTTAAAATTCTAGAGAAACTCCATAATCTTGACTGCAAGCAAGAAAAAAAAAATAAAAAAATAAAAAATACATAGTTCTTCTGTAACAGATTAGGAGACAGAATGAAATAAGGTGTGAAAAGTTTATATTACTTCAAATTATAGTTCTGAGAAAAAGGAAGTGTGATGTGTCTTAAAGATTTAATTTACATGTAAATTATCCAATTTGCTTTTACTTTTTGAATACTCAATTTGTACTTAATGATTATACTTGTAACTTCGTGGAAAGTTATTCTTAATAAAGAGGACACAATGTTATTTAAGTATAAAATAATCCAAACCAATTTTATTATTAGAATCACAACCAACACTTCCATAATTAAAAAAAATATATTGGAATTATTAGTCTGAAATATGTTTACATTAGCTGTAAGTAAAAAGTTCATTTTTCCATTCCTAATCCAAAGGCTTAATATATGGGTTTGTAGTGTAATATCCTACAGAATAAACAAATGGACTGGCAGCCGACCATTTAGAAAAGAAATGGTTTCAATAAATAAAGTAAGCTTTTAAGACTGAAGTAAGAGTGTTTTTATTTAAGAATATTACCAAAAGCTTTCACACCTGCCATGGGCAGGTCTTGTGAGGCCAGTGCTTCCTGGCAGAGGCAGGGATGCCATGTTCCTCCTTTGGGCCGATTCCGTAGTTACTCCAGGTCCCCCACAGGGGTACAGAAAGGCATGCTGTGGCACCAGCTGTGCTGGGAGTTGCTAGCTTTTGCCTTACTGGGTAGGAATTTTAGTGAGATTGTGAGGTGCTCACCATTTGCCCCAGATGTTCTGAACTATATTAAAATAACTGCTCTGTCAATTCAGTCAAATACAAGTTGCTGCACTGATTGAGCACACACGTTGGATCTTTGGTCTCTCATGACAAGCTCAGTTAAGTGGAACATGTCTGAGAAGACAAAGTCTAACGGATTATCTTCATTTCTTAATGGTCATTTCTCCACCTCACATACATATGTGACCAAGAAACACACCTGGGGTGGGTAATGTAAATATTTGCTTGCTTGCTTGTGTGTTTCAAATTTCTCAGCTGTTTTATTTACTAAGGTTCATTTCATTTTATTGTATAAACTCCTTTTAGATCATGCAGTCTTTGTAATAATGCGTGCTTTCTTTTCTCCCATATTCTGCTATTCATTCTTCTCACACGGCAGAGATGCATTTTGATAACCAGGGTTTCGTTCCTCATCCTGACGGAGGGAGGGGAACGTTCCTCGTCCCCCCAGAAGCGCAGGAAGGCCGCTAGAGGGAGGTGCGCTTCCAGCCACGGTGGGCGGTGGCTGAGGTGAAAGCTCCCCGGAAAATTCGGGGCCGGGTTTCCGCGGACAAACTGCACGGCCGTGAAAGCTACTTACACGCGTTTGCAAGAGCAGCCACGTGTAAATGTGAAAAACACCGATTTATCTAAACTTACTGTCGATGATCAGCAATTTCTAAGAATATGCTACCCTGAGTACTTCTAATGTGGATGATTTATTTTCCTGAAACATTGGGAATGCTTCATTCTTTACTAGATATTAAACATGATGATTAATCATAAGCTTCTTTGTATTTATGTTCAGCTTTATGAGTAGTTCAGCTTAACAGGTGAGATTCTCATGCTTCCCATGGTGTGTGCATTTCTCTGAAGCCAATTCATACATAAAAGACATACGCTAGCTGGACTTCGTGTTCCAGATGGGAGTCTCTTCCCATAATTAATTCCACTACTGAAAATTCGAGAATGATTAATTTCAGATCTTTCTAGGCTGTGGAGTGAGCTCTGCGTTTTATTTTCCCACTGAAAAAATAATCAGAGTCTCAAATGATCATTATGGCATATATACAGGGAGGTCACTGTGGCTGTTTCTTCCTTTCTTGTTTGAAATGCACACTTCTAGGAAAGCCTACAGCATCAGGAGAAGAGAACAGAGAGCAAAGAATCAGAGAGTTTAAGACCTTTGAAGTTAATGTTTCAGCTCGCATTTAAAGGAAGCTTTTTGTTGTCGATCTGCATAACATCGTGATAGCATTGTGCAATCCTTAAGGTACCTGAAAATGAACAAAGGAGAAGGAACAAAGGAGAGTTTTCCTAACAACCTACAGATCTTAAAATTTGGGAAGCACCCCTCATCCATGTTCACCTGTGCACCACCTCGCTTAATCACATGTCCCGACAGCAGTAAGGGATGTGCCTGCGGAGTCTGCGGGNNNNGGGGGGTGCTGCTTCTCAAGGTCTAGGACTGGGACATGGTGGGGGGCTACCAAGGCTTCTCTGTCACTTGGACTGCTTCCCCCTGCAGCCCGTCCTCACAAGCATTAGCAATGCTGTCAGGAGAGGCCTGGAGCACGGTGCCAGGGGGTACAGGGCCCAGCGGTTTCTCCGTGAGGAGGAGTGGAGAGATCCTGAAGGCCAACTGTTTTTGCAGATGGTGTCGGCAGCAGGGTTTTGGCTACCATGACTACAGGGCCATCTCTGAGGAGAGCTTTAGACTAGGAGCAGTAAGAGAGGGAGATGATGACACACAATCAAGTGAGGAATTTGTGGCCTGGGTTAGCAAGCAAAAGGTACAGGGTGAGGTGGAGAGGTGGCACCAACAAAACAGGGCAGAAAGGTGCTCAGTCCCAGCATATGCACACACAAGAGGATATGCCAAGAGGTCAGAATAATGGGGTCTTTCTGTGCCCTAATCCACGCAGCGTGGGGAACAAGCATGAGAAATGAAGAGATCTGCATCTAATTGCTGTTGTACGGTCCGACTGGGAACAAAGAGATGTGGTGGGACAGATCTTGACTGACCACTGCGCTGGGTGGACGATGGCTCTTTAGAAGGCACAGGCTGAGAAGATGAGGACGGAGATTTGTCCTTTACATGAGGGAACACTGGGGAAGCACGGAGCTCTGCCTAGGGATGGATGGTGAGCTTATGGGCCAGGGCTAGTAGGCAGGCCATTGTGGTGGTATCTGCTATGGCCCACCTGAGCAGGAGTAAGGGGTAGGCAAGGCCTTATTGGGAAAGCAGAAAGAACCCTCATGTTCACAAGCCCTGATCCTCGTAGGGGCCTTGAGCCACTCCAATACCTGCTTGGAAGGGCAGTAGCTCAGGGCACGAGTACACTTATGATAAGTCCTTCACCTTGGAGATATAGCATTATCTTACCATTATTCAATTAATTGTATTAGAATTACCCATTGTGTAGCTAGGTGCTGCTTAGGCTGCAATTTTTT
>VXAV01000034.1:230199-243913 GCA_013399715.1 Alectura lathami
AAAAAAAAAAAAAAAAAAAGGAAATTAAGCTTTAGAATTGCAGTAATCATGAAAATAGCTCCTGTAATCAAAACTATTGGCACTCTATGTGTGATGAATGCATTTTTTGTGGCTAGGTCTGAAGAGTACCCCTGCATGTAGCCAAAGCCTGTAATCAATTTTATTGTCCACAGTTGATATACTAATCAGCAGCTTTTAATTCCAATGAAGTATAATTTAGAAACACAGTCAGATTAAAAGAATTCTGAATCAGATCAGAAGCAATTGTTTTCTTCAACATCAAAAAATTTACCTGCATACTTGTACCTGATTTGTGTCTATGTTGCTCTCCAAAACAAGCTAATTAGTAAGAATGATAAAATCTAATGAACATTGGCCCACATAATCCTCAAATGTTTTGAATATAGATGAAGAGAACTAGCAGCATGACACAAAGAAAGCTAATCTTGTAAACAACAACACAGAATACCGTTTAAAAAAGGGAGTCACTACTAGTCATGTCTAGGCTTTGTATAGGTAACAGTCTTTAATTGCCATAGAATAGGGAACAGACAGAATAGGGAAAGAGAAAGGAATACACTTTGTATCAGTCAAGACGCATACGGGAATTAAAATACTCCAAAGCACAAAACCTTCACTGTAAAACTTCAGGTATACTTACACTAAGAAAATGAATGCAAAATTTGAAATGGTGCTATGAGTCTCACAACAGAGAGGACAGCCACAAGCCAGTCATTAGTTTATTTTCCTATGCATGTCCCCTAGCGAAACACTCATTAGGCGGTGCAAAGCTTGCAACATTGCTCACCTCACTTAGAGTGCATGTAGGTAAATAGCCACTTCCACATGCTCAAAATCCATAAAACGTACGCATGGTGTTCATAACACTAAGGTAAGAGACTGTAAATAGCCTGGCTCTATTTTCTGGGAGGACAGCAGCGGTTTCAAAGGAAATGCACTGATGCGCTTGCATACTGTGGGGCCCTAACCTGACCACACAAATGAAAGGCAGCCTCTTCTCAGACACTGCATTCCCTCCAGATGTGCCCACTTAACTGGTGCTTTGTGCAGACTGCTCTTCCAGAGACGTTTTCCACGAAGGGAAACATGACACACAGAGGAGAGTTGTTGGTTTGACACCCAGTTTAGCGTACCATTTCCTTTGTAAGGAAAGCGTCCTTGAGAAGCCCCATGCACAGACAAAATGAAGGATTAAGCTCCTGATACTCTGCTCGGTTCTGTGGCGTGCTTCCGAAGGAAGTTATCAGCTACCAGAAGTTACCAGCCTCTGCAACTACAGAGAACTATCCTCAGCTGCTGTTAAGAGCTCTGTTAGCAAACATTAGGAGATACTCTGGTCAGAAATGCTCTACGAGAGACTTACAATAGTATTTTGAATTAGCCACTAACATCCAAGTCACCAGATAAAGTTTTAAAGACAAAGAATACTTCAGTAATAGCTTACTAGTTGCTGTATTGCCTTCTGCAAAACTTGTGGTGGTAGATCATGACATAATGACAAAATGAGCTCTTGCAGATACGAAGGCCTTCTTTCACATACAATTAAAATATTTAAAGCTCCTGTGGCCTCCTGTAGCCATTTGTTTCCACACAGCATTTCAGTGGTGTATCTACCACAAAAGATTGTTCCCCCCGCACCTCAAATTCCAGCTGTGGCAGAAGCCTGGCAAAATAACATTCACTGTGTTTATTAGGCCTATCTTTCTTGGTGTCTGACAGCTTTGGTGCTTTCTACTTTCCTTTATACTATGTGATTAGCCTGGCAGCTGAAATATTACAGCTCCCATGTATCCTTATCTGACCACCTTGTTACACAGTTATGTTATCTTACAGACTCTTCTGTACCATTCTTTCTTTTGATGCCTTTATTTCCTCTTCAGTTTCACAGCAGTACTTTTCCAAGGTTATTCTGGTCTGAGAATTTTCCAGTAACTTTAAGAGGATTTTCACTACACTCCTCAAAATAGGGACAGCAACAGGACCCCTGTGCTAAAGCCCTTCTAAGTATCTCCCCAAACACTGCCAATGAAGCATACAAGCCAGGTCCTGAAGGGACGGTTCCTGCTGTTGCTTTCCCACACACAGTATCTTCAACAAGCTGGCCTGGTTTGCAGTTTCTGGTCATAGATATCACTGTGCAGCTTTAGCAGAGGAGAAACAAGCATCTCCATGCAGTATGGCAACAGTATTCAGCACTATGCAACAAGTGATGGATAGGGAACACACCCTGGCTTCGTTTACAGACTGCCTGCCCTGTAGGCAGCCCATATCCCCAGTTCCTCGGCACCCCACCAGGGGTCACTAACACCACATTACCAACGTTCCTCAGCAGCTAGCAACTTTATTCTTCTATCATAATAATTTAAATATTTACACACTGCACAGCCACTCTTTTACACTAACATATACTTACTGGTATATTCATGAACCACATCTAAAAGTTTTTGCAAAGACTGACACATTTTAGGGTTTCCAAGCATGAAAATAAAATCAGCAGCCTTCTAAAAGACAGCCATTTGGAGCGTGTGTGAAAAAACCACTGTTCCCTGTAAGGCTAAGTTCTCTCCAGAGACCATTCACTAGCTTCAAAATATCCACATTTGGCATTAACTAAAGCTCTCTTGGCAATGACAGACTTCAAGAATGAACATGTGCAAATAACATTTTCTCAAGAAATCCCACTGCAGGAACAAGAAAATGGAAAACTCTTCAGGGGAAGTACTACATTGCTGAAATACTATTTATCTGAAAGGCTCACAACTTTATGCACATATATAGTATATTTATATACACACAGGATCCAGGGGCAGTGGAAATTAACCAGTATATAGCGTCTGCCCAAACAGTATGTGAATCACTGCAGCAATGCTAGTCTACGGCTTCCAGCCACACGACCTTTAAATTCAGATCAGTTATAAGGATGTTCAGCCACACAAAACAGGAAGAAGCCTGTCACCATCAGGTGAAACTCCAGGAATCACATAATCAGACAGCATAAATCTCTGTGTCTAATTCACCTCAACCATCAACTGGTCTGACAGAAGAAGCAGCCAATGGATCCAGCCTAGGACGAATTTTTACCTTCAGCCTTAACTCAGTTCTGACTACGTTCATCTCAAGTATTCCCCTAACAACAACTGCATGTGCCTACACATCCAAATAAAGAATTTACTACTTTATTTGAGAAGATTACTGTGGTCCCTAACAGTCAGTAGTCCCTAACCCAGACAGAACAATCTTCATAAAAAAGAGTATGAGTTTTCATGCCCATGAATAAGCTACATCTCCCTCCACCAGGGCAAACACCAGCTCAAGATTTTTAGCAAAGGCATATGCTACCTGAGTCTTGTTCAGAGAGCAAGTCTAACCAGCCCTAAATGAACAGCTTCTAGAGTGAAACAAGCCTGTCTTGGAGCTGGAGTTACTGTAGCATGTATTAAGGCTCCTGTTTCTTGCAGCAGATTAAGGCACTACATAAAACCAGCCTTTAAACCACCAAGTCATTCCTCCTGTAGCTTCTCAGTAAGAGCAATCAGAGGCAGGGGCCTCACTCCTCACCCTGCTTTTTAACGCACTGATATCATTAGCACATAAGAACTCGTGCTTGTGATCTCTCCAGTCCATCTTGCAGAATGAGTTAATAGCTGTGGTAGTTACTATGAAAAGGAAACGTTACACACTTACACAAGCGGACCACCAGAATCTTTCAATATCATCTCTCCAATGGCTCTAAAAAGCTACCAGTAAATTACAGATACGATTACAGGACAACCGAAGTGCTGTCTCTACAGTAAGAGAAAGTGTAGAAAATATCCCCATTAATTGATACCATAGAAAAATCTGTCAAACTAAGCAGTACCTAGGCAGAGCACTGAGTACTGTATGTACACGTGTATATGTATAATACATAGTTACTCAGCTACACACATAAATATTTAATATATAAAAAATAAAGTGCTTTCTATCAGGTCCCAATGCAGGGACATTATAAAACATTCCACGAACTGCAAAACAAATAGATACAAAGAAAATGACATCCAGCATAAACAGAACAGTTCACACAGTATGTACAGTCTGGTGGGTGTCCCAAGACAAAGCATCCCCTCATATACATGGTATATACATATATACTCATCTTTACTCAATATATTATGACAATATATATTTCAAAACTTTGCTATAGACAAGAAAAAAAAACCTACAAAAACACAACAATGACCAAGCACACAAGTCCAAGACTGACAAAGGATTTGCTGCCCTTCCTCACACCACCACCTCCGCTGCTGGGAAAGATATGCCAGCGCTCTGTTCTGGGATGTAATGCTTCCACATCCTGCAGGGCGCTGTGGGCGGCAGCCGTGAAGTTAGCGTCACCGGTGGTGAGCAGATCAAACACACACGAGTGAAAATAGATGTCCTTCACCAGCATCTTCTCGTGGCATTTGGCATTGGCAGTTTCCAGTGTGTACGCTGGCCGGGGATGAGCAGCGCCTGCCGGAGGGAGCACCTGCCCCCTCACAGGCAGAGGCAAGTGGCCACTGTCGTCGATACGCTCACTTGAAGGGCAGCCGTTCACACACAGCTGGAGATCCTGACTCTCCTCGTAGGCCATGGCTAACTCCTGAGGCATACGAATGGCCAGTGTTAAGTAGTGCCCAAGCTGTCGGATATACACCGTGGTCCCGATGTACCTGGCATGCATTTCGACGTATTTGCCACTGACTTTATCCACAATTTGCAAGCTCTTGGCATTCCCATCACCTCCACCTGTTGTACCATCAACAAAAGCTGCAGGCAAGTCATCAGTCACTGCCTGATATACTTTCTGATCCGTGCAGTCTTGGTACGATTTAAAGATGATAGTTATCTGGAGGAGAGAGGGAAAACATAAAGAAAAAGTTAGTGAAGTTAGTGATCGTGGCTTAAAAAAAAAAAAAAAAAGAGTACTTGGAATCTCTTTTCCATTTTGCATCTGAGATTATTTGGGACTGCCCACTAGCTCAGACGTTGATCCTTTTCCTCAATCATGCCAAAGCAGAAACAGTCTGTAGACATGCTTAAAGCAATATTTTCCCAGGTGACAATTGTTAAATTTGTTCTTAACTTGGCCTGGAAGCAAGACTATTAGCATGTGGCAACTGGAAAGGAAAAGGCTGTATATTTAATTAAGCATCACAACTTCCTCCTGCCTGATGGTTTCTTAACGCTCAGGAATGCATTTTGCAGTCACAGAGGAGTGTGCCAAATAATTCCCACACTGCTGGATGCTGCAACAGAACTGCAGAACTGGACTGAACTGTGTGAAAGCACAAAAAGGACCACAAGGACCCACCTCCCCTCACACACAATGTTCTCATCGCTCCCTTCACAGTGACCACACAACCCTTGTCAGGGTCCTTGTCGCTCCCCGGACGCGTCGCCAGGATTAGCTGCATGAGACCGCCGTGAAGGCATGGATGTACTTGTTGCCACCAACAACGCAACGAGCACTGAGGGGAGTGCACGGCCATGAAGAACAACGAGTACAGTTCTGCTTACAGCTCCTGGATCCGTCAGCTGCAGGGGCAGTGGGATTTAACACTTCTGTCTGCTGCTGCCAGGGAACGTGCTGGTGGAGAACTGACGCAAGACTGACAGATACTCCAAGACATGCTTTTGAAGTGTGACTTCCAACATAAAAACCAGGAGATTAAAGCAATTACCTTTTTTTTCCTTTCCCCTGAAATTATGACTGGACTTTTAAACCTTAACACCTTATTTGAATATGCCACAAAAGAAAAAGTAGGTTCTCCAGACTTACTTGAAGGGAATAATCAACAATTTGTCAGACTAAGCCTGGAGTGCCTAGCGGCTTTCTAAAATGGAAAGTATAATGAGGAATCACGTATTACTATTTCTTGAAAAGGTCAAAGGGTAACTTGCACAATAAATAAGTATGTTTATCATTATTTTCATCCCTGACTACAAGATTCAGATTACTCCAAAACATAGTAAAGACATTTTCAAACTAACAGTATAATTTTCCTTAAAAAGCACTTTACAACAACCTCACATTTTACTTTCACTTAGCCTGCACACCTCTGCACAACAGCTTTTGTTTCCTGCCACTCTGCTTTGAAGTAAGAGCAGTTAAACAACAGCTGAATTACAGACCACCCAAATAAACCTCTAACCTCTTTAGCCTTACCTCTCCACACCAGCTGTAAAAGACAGAAGTTTACTCTTCTGCTATTGCAACTATTCCTCCTTCAGAGTGTGCACATGTACCCTAAACAGTACTGCATTATTTTTTAATGTTTAACATGTCCCAGTTAGGAGACTCTCAATCTTTCTGTCTCTCTCTCTCACCCACGCAGACAGTGCTTGCTGTTTTAATTCCATATGTTCTCACTGGTGCTGTCTGGAATTTTCCAACAGTTTTTCTTTGCTTTCATCTGTTGTACAGCTAGTTTGAGTCAAGCCATCTGGTAAACTGATAACTTTCAGCCACAGCTCAGCTAAGCTTGAATGGCAATGCCCTAGACCCAGAAAATGTCCAAGTGCCACTTGCTGTAAAGACCACCTCACAACCTTATGCTTGTTGAAGTAAGCTCACCAACCCAGAGGAGAGATACCTGAGACTGGTCAAGCAATTAGTACTTCTGCACATAATCCATGGCCTCATGCAGTAAATCGAGTGCTGTATTTTATATAACACAGTTTCAGAGAAACAGATTTCTAACTCAGCCTGCTCAGATGAAGAAGCATTCCTACTTCCTGGGGCACATCTCTGTTGCTCTGCAAGGAAAAAATCATTACACTTCAACAGAAGTAAAGCTCCAAGTCTGCCCAGCAACTGAACAAGAGAGGAACAACACGAACACGAGGTCACAGTTTTACACCAAACTGGCTGCTTCATAGAACAGTTAAGGAAGGGACGTGGCAAAATCTATCAGGAAGCACAAAACTCCTCTCTACAAAACTTCTTCCTCTGGAGGAATGAAATGCATCAATTCTAGAGACAGAGAGGGAGAACAGAATCCTTCACCCTAAGGCAGGATCAGCAATAACAGCCGCACGCTGA
The DNA here is from genome assembly GCA_013399715.1 of Alectura lathami. NCBI lineage: Eukaryota > Metazoa > Chordata > Aves > Galliformes > Megapodiidae > Alectura > Alectura lathami. The sequence goes on from VXAV01000034.1 coordinate 237,284, forward strand.
ATGAAGGATGAATGCCTAAGTGAATAAACGCCTCCACATTCAAAGATGCTTCCTGCAGAGAATCAAGAGACCATTGCAACAAGGACATAACCATGTTCAAACATTGTGGATTAAGGCATTAAGTTTGGAAACCGCACTTTCTGTCCTGTTACACCCATCTAATTCATCGTCCAGATCAATACAACCAGAGATCTATAAAGTCCTTCCCCTATCACCCACTCCTACCTCAACCTGGCACCCAGGGAACATCAGGAGCTTGTTGCAAAGGGAGATGAAACAAGTTCCACTGCAAGGCCTTCTCTAAGTTTTCAAGGTAAATTTTTTTCATTACATAATGCTTTTTGCTATCTCAAACCAGTTTGACATGTGTTATATGCACACCTGATCACAAGTTGTTCACGGACTAGAAAGCACTTGCCCTTCCTAAATCTAAGCACAGAAAAATCCAAATGTAAGAATCTTCAAACAAAAATGTTTTTTTTTTTTTTTTTTTTTTTTTTTTTTTTTTTTTTTTTTTTTTTTTTTTTTTTTTTTTTTTTTTTTTAAATTATTGGCATCTGAGCCTTGTTCCCTGGACATGTACAGGGTTCTTAATTTCCTGTGGTGAGGAAGTCTAAGACTTCCAAATAAATGGAGGAGTCAATGCAATATGTAAAAAGTAGCTTTCATTGAGCTCATAGGTAGACAACTACATAGCACACATGACATTCCTGAAGGGGTTTTGCAATGCCATCTGAAAGATTCTGGAGTTCATACATAGATACAAGAAAACTTGAAACCCAATGCATTAAACAATCTTCCAACCTCTAACTGAAATTTTCACAGCTAGACAAGGCAAGAAAAGATTGGGATAGCCTCAGTGAGGCTGCTGGAGCCAGCTTTTCCAGAGCAATAACTGCTGGGGGATGTTACGAAACGAAATACAGTAATCCCTCCTCAGGTGGCTGGTCACCTAGAGAAGCATCACATAACATTTTACCATGGCATATTAATCATGTTGGAAGAGAAGATGGCAGGGGAAGGTGCGTGGATTCTGTGCACAACAGCAACAGAAAGGCAGTCCATCTGAACACCAGACAGAAATCAGCACTGGATTTCCAACAAGAAAGTCAAGATCACTCAGGAAAGCATTTCTCCGACGTGGTTAAACAAAATCACTGGCATCTACTGAGAAACACCTAGCCTCTACTGTTAATTTCAAAGTTACTCACAGCTGTTAAGCACCCTTAATGTGAACAGTAGCTAAGATGTTCTACCTCCTTTTTTCAGGTGGACAACCCAAGAAGAAAGACCCCCCTCCACCACAGTGAGGCCGGAAGCAATACAGCGTAACAAACAGGCCCGCAAAGACTGTTTATGTGCACAACATCAACACCTACTTTGCATCTCCAAGTCTGAGGGAAAAAAAAAAAAAAAAAAGACATCTACACCAGTTACTTCATTCTGTCTTTCTACCCCCAAGAAGCCCCCCAAGGCTTTAAAGACATTCAGATAGACGTTGCTGTGTGTGTCCATCTGTGTGCTCTATCTTCCTCACCACCTCCTAAACGAAGGAGGTCAAGCCACCAAAGCAGCAGCTGTAGCGGCCATCCACCAGCTCCACAGACAGAAAAACAATTTAGTGCCTGACAAACTGCCATAGCTTGTCCTACAAAAAAACTCCAAAAAAAAATCCAGGCTGTCCTGGACACCAGGAAACAGCACAGTTTTATGCCAGTGAAGCTGGCAAATCATCAAGCTCTACATGCTGCCCATGCCCAGGAAAGCTGTGGCAGTTGTGCTGTGTTCTTCTGAGACTGCCCCAAACAGCACTGGACACCAAAGTAACCTAGGATAGCTTTGCACATACTGAATATGTTCAAGACAGATTTAAATGAGCTTTCCTGATGTACAAGGAATGTGCTGGAGGCACCGGCGTTGAGCTGAGGCTTGAGATAGATGCAAGAACTTGCATCAAAAGTGAAGCTCTGCACTTCCCTGACAAGTGTAAGTTCCAAAAACAAACACAAGACCAACGAGAACTTATCTGAATCTTTTGTACAGCACAGGGATTCCTTTAAGACCAAAAATACAGCACCCAGCAGACAGCATCTTCTGCTGCGGCCTCTGCCAAAGAAGCTAAACTCAAAACTGCATCCTCAGACTGCCTTGCAGGCAGGATAGCACCAGCATCACCTTAGCCGAGCTTCTCCACCGGCCATCTTTATTCATAAAAATTCATAATAAATAAGCTTACTTGTTTGCACATGCCATGAACCAACCATCAGGTGGTTATGATCAAAAGGTAACTAGGAACCCAAAGCAATGGTCTGCCCCTGACCACTCTGTTCTCTGCTGTACAAGTTTATTCCTCCCACCTTGCCTTTTACAAAGATGAGTAATCAAGGAAAGAATAGGTACAGGTAAATAAAGCACATCAACAGGCGCACATTTCGAAGCTGTAGTACCTTACAATCATTCTACATGAGAACCTGTCATGTTTAAACCTGAGGAGAGATTTCAGTAGGCCTGAACACAAGGTGAGTTCAGCCCAATGGGGAGGCCCAGCTTGAGCTGTCTGGAGCCAGCCACAAGCCCTTGAGGCTCTGGCCACGAGGTCAGAGGGCTCCTCCTCAATGCACTGGCAGGTCTCTGCCTCTCAGAAACATCCCAAGGCCACTGTGAATCCTTCAACACCAACACTTCCAGCTATCCACATCTGCCTGCTGAATGATTTGATCAGCTTATGCCAAACTGCATGCCCCAGCACAGCAATGACTCGCAGGGACTGGGAAACCCATGCCACGCGCTCTCCCTTTCTGCCTGCAATCCTCTCCACTCCTCAGACACAGAAGCAAAACATTGCTTTGTAAGATAAGAAGATGCCATCAGATCTAGCTCAGGGACAAAGCAGCTTTTGATTGATATCCTCCAATAAAACTGTAGTATGTACTTCTAAGAAATAAAGCCTCATTCACCTATATGTCAGAATGTCTACAAAGATTAAAAAAAACCTAATCACATGTGGTCAGCTAACTGATGTTCCAATAACAACTGAAGGGTAAACTGGAAGACAAATGTTTTAATACTACTTAAAGAAGACTAAGTACACAGAGTTCAGTCCACAATTATCTCCTGAAAAAACACAAACCACAGTGCAGAAGAAATACTTGGTAGGAGTTTTCATTCTAAAAGCACTTCCACCATGTTTCACTACACCGCTAATGCAGACTACACAGACGTTGAAAGCTGTGAAGAGCTGTTTTCCACAGCTAGTTTGTTTTATCTTCTCTGTCCTCCCATCCACTCTTTCACCCTCAAGATATTCACCACAAGACTCCTACATAAGAAAAGCTTCTTGTTTATTGCAAGCAAGAAGGAAAGCTTTTGGTAGGGAAGCCCAAGCATTTCTGCCCCATTTGCTGTTCAGGGACAACGGCACTAGTGACGCACAGAACAGGTGTCACATCGACAGAAGCCTCCATAGCCCTCCCGAGAAAGCACACAATCAAAACAGCAGATGTTCTGTGTATGGCATTCTATAACAGCTAACCTACCTGCTCCCTCTACGGCCCCTTTTGATTGCCATTTATCCTCAGAAAATCCCTGGAAGTCTGCAGAGCTCTCTATCTACAGCTGCAGAAGTCAAATGTAGAGATGGCAGTGACCTACACAGAACTCATACAGGAAATCAGTCAGAAAGAAGGAGAAAGGAGAGACTGAACTAAGTTTCCCAGCTACTTGGGAATAATCCCTTATTCTCCATCTGAAATGGCCTGCAATCCCACACCAAGGGGCATAAACAGACCAGATCCACACATACACACAAAAAAAAAGAAGCTGCAAGTTTCAGCTAGACTTCAGAATATACAATAGCTTTGTTCACTCTGCAGAAACAGATGTCCTTACTACAGCCATCACAAATGCACAGAACACCTACAACCAAACTGCCAAGAGCATTTTGTGAATAAATACACAGATCCCACAAGAGGACATACCTTTCCAACTCAGGAATTAGAAGAGTTTTACAGCTTTTGATACTTTTGTGCCAGACGTACAGCATTAGGAAGGGGGGAATGTATTTTTCTTTTGAATATTCTTTTTAAAGAATCTCCTTCTGGCACTCCCTTGTCCTTTACGAGCTTATGGATAGCCATCAGGCTGCTGGGGTTACTTGAGTCTCAAAGTGTTTGGAGGGAAAGGACAACTTTGCAAATAATGCTCCCCTGCTTGCTGATTTATTTGAAACTTGGTACACCAGGCAGCTATGATAAATCTGAAGCCAGTGAACATCTACAAGGCCAGATGATTATACGCCACTTCCACAAGTATACTGTGTATGGGATGAGATACAACATTCTGTTCCTGCGGCTCCTTAAACCACTTCCCCCAATAAAAGGGCATTCAGGAGAAACTGTCCCTTTTGTCTATGCTTTCATTAGGTCAGCTTTACGTGCATCAAGTAGGCTAGTTAGCAATTCGGTATTTGCTTTGGCTTCTGCACAATTTAAGATCAGCATAAACCTTTGCTATTATTTCCCATCCCAAATAACTGCAGTGAAGAAAACAGCAAGACTAACGACGCATTGTGTTCTGAAAACTTTTCTTATGGAGAAGGCAAACAACTTATCTGCATACTTGAAGCTAGGACGAACACTGTAAATAAAATTCACTGAAGTTTTCTTGGTAGCTCCTTAGGGGATTTTAAACAGCCCGCGGCCAAAATAAGGGAAGTACTTCCAGCAGCAGATATTCCACCACCACAACCAAAATGGAACATTTGCAGGTAAAATGTTACAGGCATCACCCCAGCAGTGGCAGTGCAGTTTTAACAAGCCTTTTCTTTATCTTTTATAACAGTCTGCCCCTTAAAGCAATAAACGAGTCAAGACAACGCGTTAGGGGTATTAAAACTTATCTTGCCAACTTACTTATGCATTCAAACAACCTTAATTTTCTATTAACTGGTATTCTGACAAAAGTTTGATCACCAGCCAAAGAACAAAAACATTTGAGAACTGTATAACATGTAACAGATACTACTGTTAGAGACATTTCTAATACCCTCACCAGGACAACTTAACTTCTTTGTTGTAGTTGCGCAACTGCAGGGATATTAAACCAGGCTTATAAAAGAAAATGTATTACCACCTCCAGAATGCCAGATTAAAGAAAAATACAAAAACATTGAGAATAGAAATAAAAACAGAAGGTACACTCTTTGAAAGACGTGCTTTCCCCCAGCATGTACAGATATTTATCTCCTCAAGCCCTCCTCCCAGCTATCTGACAAGGTGCTTCCCAGCATAACACCCTCCCATAGACAATCACAGTTAGAATGTGGCCAGTTAAAGGTTAAGATCAGGCCACTTACCTGCCACCATCCCACCCTGGCCACTCACTAACTTGGAAGGCTCAAGTTTTACTTCTACTACTACCAGGAACAAGGAACTAACATTCTGCTAAAGTTTATCAAAACTGAGGATAGAAGCTTATTGCAGATACAAAATGGAATTTTTTCTTATACTTAAGTGTATTTTAAAAAAAGCCACTGGAACAGATTTCAAGGACCTAAGTCTCTTTTGCAAAGTGTAATCACGATAGCCTCATTCCTAGATTTTACAGTCCTTACAAACCCATTTACAGTGCAGACTGTTCCTAGAAAAAAGCACAGGTTAAGAAAAGGCGCATCCGAATTTCAGTAATTCAGTAAATCAGTCCAACCGTCAGCCTCTTGCAGTTTCAAAGATCTGCCTTACTAACAGAAGAATAATGGCATTAAGTAATTAATATTCTTGCACAGAAATCTCCCTGGATAATGTGTCGCCTCCAACCTACCTCTGAGCTTAACAATACAGCAAGAGCTCTCCAGCGCGGTCTTGAAATAATGTACATGTAGGATCAAGGTACACTGGGCTCTAAAAGCTACACTACCACTGCTAAAACAAAGGTCATCTCACTCCAAAAAGGGAACAAGGTGGTGGGAACACAGCATCAGCTCCAAAAGTATGCTCAAGTCATTTCGTTTACTGGTGAGCAGGTACCCTCAAAAGTTCAGAGCATTTTCACACTCTTGCATCTTATAGTAAATCGAAGAACACCTCACTAAGGCTCATATTCCATCTCCTCATTTTCCTTCTACAGACACACCTGCTATTTACCTTTGGCAGAAAGAGTTAAGGTAAGGAAATGACCAATACATGTATTCCTCCTCTAGACGCCTGAAGTGGCTTGGTAGAGAGACATCTTAAGTCTTGCCTGTCTGAAAAGGGACGCATGCTTTTGCCAGGATTTTCAGGCTGCTACGTCTTTGTAGAGCTAGGGTGGTGAGACCTTCTAACAACTACTTGGCAACACAATTTGTTTTTACTATTGCCTCTCAGTTCTCTGCAGTCACCTTTCTTGTCTCTGCTCTGAATCCTCAGCATCTTTGTAAATCTTATGTTGTGCCACTCTGCCAATGTTTTTTGTTCTCCACAGTGTATGGCTATTAGAGCATTTAAGAAAAATAAGACTCGCAGTCTTTTCTTACTCCTTGCCTAGAATTTCTGTTTAGTGCAGGGGCACAGATGCTGCAGTTTGATACTTGTTTTGAAGTACCAATTTCTTATCGTTGTTTATATTGTAATACGTATGTTGTTGGCTTTTTTC
>VXAV01000034.1:267023-299939 GCA_013399715.1 Alectura lathami
TGTTTATAGAGGAGTGTTGTATACAGAAAACAGCCCTTTGAAAATACTCTGAAACATATAGCCAGTCCAGACTCATGTGTAATGGGAAGAAATTCTTTTGAACAGGCAGCTGCTCTGTGCCCCTCTGACAGCAGCAGCTGTACAGACTGCTTGGAAGAGCTCTTAAACTTGAGAAACTGAACTTTACAGAACCTCATTAGTCATCAGAAGATTCAGAAACCTCAGAGTGAAATTCTTGAAGCTGTTAGATTAGTAAGGGAAATGGTCATCCACATGTGCACGCTGATGATGAATCTGCCACAGCTTTTCCCTATTTCCTGGACCCTTTGGTGTTGGCACAATGACAGCTGCCACCTGTGCTTCTTACCCAAAGCTGTTGGACCAATCTGTTCAGTCCAAACTGTGGAAAGGATACAGATATTTTGTTAGTGTTAGGGAATGAAAGCACAGAGGAAGAATAATGCTGTTAGAAGAAAATGTTAATTCAGCAAAACTGTCCTGAGGAACACAGGCGTGTCATGCTACTAACAGCATTTAAAGAAGCTAACATGTTTCCAGTATCACTTGTAACTGAACATGAGGTCATCATGTTTGGGATCCTAGACATAAGACTGGTCTAGTAATCAAAACTCATGGCTTTTTGCAAAGTGATAGGTGGGAAAGCTGGCAGTTTTGTGCATCTGTGCAAAAAACTGACTTTTTCACTTAGTTATCTTCAAAAATACCAAAGTATCTCCCTGCTTGGGAGAGTTGGTTGGTCCCTCTGATTGATGCAGCTTAAGGACAGGGAAGAAGAGTCAGAAAAATAGCGAGTAACCTGGTGAAGATGGAAAAGGGTATCTGCAATAGTTAAAGAAGTTAAATGCAAACAGTGAGAACTACACTGGTGTTTTGCCTCTGAGGACCTCTTTTCTTTGCGAAACAAGTGAAATAATCTGAAGACAGCCTGGTAGAAACAGACAGAAGAAATTAGGAAGGGTGATGAGAAGAGCTAGGGCAAGGAGGGGAAGTAGCAGGGGAGGGAGGACTGACTCAGAAAGAAATGTTACGGGGACTTGCAACAGGACAGAAAAAATACATTTAGAAAGAAAAAAAGTCTCGGATGTGAGTATGAAGTAACTGGATACATCTAAACAACATGTTCTAAGCAGATGTGAACTTACTCTTGCTCTCCTGGCTGAAAAACGGCAATGTGACACCATTTACATCATGCTAATAAAGTCTGTTCAGAAGTAGCTGTGAGACAAGGTGAGTTCAGCACTGTGATAAATGCGGTCGTATGGCTTTTTTCCAGCTCAAAGCAAGAAGAGGGTTAGCTCTTGTTTGCCTGGAGGATCATGTGTAAACATATCCTAACTTGAAGTTAGGAGTTAGCAAGTTTTATAATTATCTGGATGGGAATACTTAGCCTAAAGCTTAGCTTTAGTTCAGGAATGGATTGGCATTGTCATGTATTTTGGGTCTGAAAATGAGTTTCGGAAGAAGATTCCTTAAGCTGTGAATCAGATTTTTGCAATGACATACCAAATCTGAAAGCCACACAGGTCAGCCAGCTTCACTGCTTGAAGGAAACCATCAGGTTTTGATAGGAAAATATTCATCCAGAAAAAGACAAGAGGAAAACTGCAAGCCATTTATAGAACAGTCTAGTAAGAGTATTTTTCCAAATGCATACAAACTGTTAGAGCATCTTGTATCAGTAATAATTCTCCATGGGTATATTCTTTTACTTTTTATTCTTTTTGTAATACCAGAAATCAAGTGTAAGACTGCATGAGATTAATTCAGAGGTTTATTTTCTAAAAACTGTTCTTTACTACAGTGTCCCATTGGGGCAATTTTATTTTATTTCTGTTCTTTCAAATTTACCATTTTGGAAACAAGACCATCAGTCAGAGACTCAATACCACATCCTCACAGTAAGAAAGACTGGAAGCAATTCTTCATTTCTCAAGCAGAATTAATGCTTGATGTTGTGAAAAATTGCCCCTAATTTGCATCTATATTGTTTTTCGGTGTTAAATGCACATGCCAGCTTGCATGCATAACTCTCCTTCCTCTGTTTTTAAGCTGAAAAGCAGTAAGAACTGAAATTAATTGTTTTTCTCCTTTCCCTGCATTTATTGAATGTGGTAACTACTATCTGCATTTCATATTCAAATAGCAGCAGCTAAATGGCTTAATTGCAGACCAGGTGTTTCCAGACAGAGCAAAGGATGGTTCCTTCCTCACATATTTATTAGAGAACACAATAGTCAGCATAGCACAGCAGCTGCCAACTCAAACAAATCACTTAAGATAATGATTAAAGAATACAAGATAAACTTCATGCTGTGTCTATTCTATGGAAAAGAAAAAAGGACTTTCCAAACAAATAAAGACACTCAGTTTAACAAAAACTTATATCACCAAAGCCAAACAAATCATTTTGTGGAGCTGCTACTTGAATACACAGGGTTCTGCAGAAGTGTATACAATGGTGAATTTGGGGATGATTGTGTTTAGAAGACATGACTGGGTATATAAGCCATCTTCTAATTTAGTATCATTTAGTAATGAGTAACAGTGTGTAGTAAGGAAGAAACTCATTCAATCCCACTATCTGTGTCACTGATGAAGATATTAAATAATATAGGTCCGAGTACAGACCTCTGAGAGACACCACTCATTACTGGTTTCCATTTGGACATTGAACCATTAACTAAAACTCTTATCCACCTAACAGTCCATCCAATCCTACCAATTTAATGGCAAGAATGTTTTGGGGAACTACAAAGACCTTACAGAAGTTCAGGCAGATGACATCAGTTGTTCTTCCCTTGTCTACTGATGCAGTCTCTCCATTGTAGAAGGCCATCAGTCTAGTCAGGTATGATTTGCCCTTGGTGAAGCTATGCTGGTTGTCTCTAATCACTTCCCTGTCTTCCATATGCTTCACCATGACTTCCAGGGTGATCTGTTCCGTGATCATATGAGGCACTGACTTGTGGTACTTCCCAGGTTTTTAAAAACAGGTGTGATATTGTCTTTCCTCCATTCACTGTTTCTTGTTTGTTTTTTTTTTTTTGGATGGTTTTTTTTTTTTTTTTTTNNTTTTTTTTGTTTTTTTTTTTTTTACAAGTTTCTTTGTGTGCTTGTTCTATATTTAAGATGGCTCACAGTCTCCATTGTTGCCTCTTTCTATCCTTTCCTGATCCACTACAGGCAGTTTTCAAATGAAAAAATATGCCTGCTGTGCAGACAAGAGTGAAGCCTGAGCAATGGCTAGGATTTATCAAAATTGCTGTCCTCTTAGAGATGAGCTACAAGTTGAGAAAAAGACATTTCGTACCTTGTCATTTTGTGCTTTCATGAGCACTGCATGTGAAATTGCACAACTTGAGCAGTTGTCATTGAAAGACCTGTCTAGGAGAAACGATCTCTGAAATGTAAGAACGAAAATATTTGTACTGTTAGATAGAAGAAAGTGCAATAAATTCACAAACTCAAGAAAAATAGGACGTTAATGCAAAGAAATTCATAATGGTCAGATAGGTACTTTTATTTTGTCCCAAAACGTGGGGAACACAATGTAGTTTAATACTGATTTCTCCCTTTGCCTACCTTATTCATGCTCCAAATTCAAGGAAGAACTAACAAAGAATCAAAAGCCCTTTTTCTAGCTTCAGGTTTCTGCCTGAGCCCTACCTATATCAATCACTATGGTGATTTTTAGATCCCGTATGGATAGGATGCTGAGTAGTCAGGGTAAGCAACCTCCACATAGCTTCCACCAGGTCTCAGGTAGCTTGGTCTTCTCAGGCTATAATACATATGAAATGCAGATCACAGATTACTGCCCTCACAGAATATCTGTGTATTTCCTTACTGTCTGTACAAATGCATACATAGATACATTCACACATATCCTTTTGGTGTGAGGTGCTTTGTTGTTGATGATTTTTGTTGTTGTTGTTGCTGCTGTTTTTTTTTTTTTTTCCTAGAAAAAGGAAAAATAGTATTTCCTGGTGTTCCAGGACAAAACGTCCTGAAAACTTCATTCCTGGCATATGAGGGTTTAGTTTCAGACCATGTTCTCTATTTTCCACTGTTTCTTGTGAGCATTCAGGAGTTCTAGGCTATTTCAGGTGACCCAGCAAAAGGAACAAAAATAGGAATTGAGTCTGATTCTTCTGCATTGTAGTCGAGTCACTTATCCGCTTGACCACACTTAGCTAAGCCGATAATTAACCCCCATATAATACAAAATTTAAAGCCACATATTGAGCTGAGGGTGGACATATGGTTTTGTTAAAGGAAAGAAAAGAAACAAAGTGCAGCACAAGTTCCAGCTGTCTGTTGGATTTCCAAGGAAAAAAGGTGAGAATAAGCTCTGCCAGATGCTAGGCTCAGCACTCAGTCCCTGTGACCTCCTCTCTAATGGGAGAGCACCAAGCTGCAGCAGGGAAAACTCAGATCGCCACAGCACCACTGCTAGCCAGGCTGCAGCAAACTTCCCAAATTTGGAGCTAGTAACAAGAAGTCATTACTTCCACACTGCTAAAAAGATCTAATAAAGATTTTGTCCTGCTTCCCATTTTCCTGTAAGCTTCTGCTTCGTTCTGCTGCCCAGTTACATCCTACGTGGCTTCAGGTCTGCCTGGGTTCTTCCTTAACCCACAAGGGATTATTTGGCTTTGCAATTCTCTATGGCTTTCCTGTAATATTGCCGTTCATTTGAAAGGGCCTTACTCAAAATACTTCACAGTTCCAGGGCCTACTTGAAATAAAACTCAGGGGAATTTCAGATTTTGTCTCAAGATTAACTTCAAGATTACATCATCTTCGATACAACACGGCTGTCTCCCGCCTCTGTGTGCTGAGCAGCAGCAGCTAAGCACTTTCTTTCAGGTAAAGAAATGTTTTAACAGCCATTAGTAGTTTTATTCATACATGCAATAGTGTAATTATTTACAAGAATATTGTAGAACAAGATGGTGGTTTTAGATGATATACTCATGGAGAATGTAATTTTAAAATGTTAGTGTAAATATTAGCTATTTCACAGCCAGAGTGAAACAATTTTTTTTTTTTCTTTTTAAATTTATGGGGTTATCTCTCCCCTGGCTTGGCATAAAAAGGAAACATCTTTACATTGTAAACAGAAGACAGTGAACCATGCCTGAACACCTGTTTTTCTCGGTTGGTAAAACTTCAATTAATTATTTTAATGATCTTTCATAGAATCATAGAGTGGCTTGGAAGGGACCTCAGAGATCATCTAGTTCCAACGCCCCTGCCGTGGACAGGGCTGCCAGCCACTAGCTCACTAGATCAAACTGCCCAGGAACCCATCCAGCCTGGCCTTCAACACAGCCAGGGATGGGGCAGCCACAGCTTCTCTGGGCAGCCTGTGCCAGCGCCTCACCACTCTCTCAGGGAAGAATTTCTTCCTGATGTCCAACCTAAACCTCCCCTCTTTCACTTTTAGCCCATTGCTCCTTGTCCTACCATTATCCACCCGTGTAAAAAGTCGGTCCCCCTCCTGCCTGTAAGCTCCTTTCAAGCATTGGAAGGCCGCAATGAGGTCTCCCCGGAGCCTTCGCTTTTCCAAGCTGAACAATCCCAACTCCCTCAACCTTTCCTCACAGGAGAGGTGCTCCAGCCCTCTGATCATTTTGGTGGCCCTCCTCTGGACCTGCTCCAACAACTCCTTCAAGCTATTCAGTTAAAGAAAAAAAAAATAAAAAATTAAAAAAAAGTGGCTATTTAGTTCCTAATACAAATGCAGCTGAGCACTGGTGAGGAGCGCTGTTAGGATTTATATGCAGTTTTGTTTATTTAGGACTTAGAAAAAAAATCTCTTTTTAAAGTTGCTCACCACTTGAAGGATTGATTTCTACAAAGAAATCTCTGCTAAAAATAGGTAAATTCTCTTAAATGAAGACAGCATACAGGAACTATAATTCCTGACGAACAATTCTATATTATTACAAATAAGTTAGATATTTGGCATCATAAACAATAATGCATTTTTATGTATGTTTTGCTTTCATGAGTTAGAAGTTCCCTAAATTTACTTATCTGCTCTTATTTTTGGTCTAAAAATAAAAATTCCACATCACAAAACAAAAAAATTCCGTCTAAGTATGCAAGACAGGAGCTACTCTGAACTAAGCAGTGCTGTCCAGATTGTATAAGAATGAAAGCCACTCAGCACTGCAAAACATCCTCTGAGGATGCACTTTTGCATTTTTTCCACTTTCGTGTGTGGATTTAGCATAGCACATTAGGAACAAATGTGTCTGTAGAGGAGTTAAGCGTTTTTGTGTGTGTTTTGCTATGTGATGTCCTGGCAGCACTCCCAGCCCATGTGATGCTTCAGGAAGGGTAGCTGGCATTAAGATGTCTGAGGAGCAGTGATATTTCTGCCATTGTTGGTCAATGTGTCAATGTTCATCCTCAGTGTAAATAACCAGAATAGAAAAGGAGGTGCATTCTCCTTGGAGTGTAGAGCTCTGTGGCTTTGATGCATGTCTGTATGTCATATGCTCAGACAAATGTTTTGATACTAAATTTCCATTTTACACTGGAAATGTAAAATATTATCATCTGAGTTCTTTGTTTCCTCCAGTTTTGAGAGTATTCCTGTCAATATTTCCACTAAATTTCAAAAATTCCTCAGGCAGCCTGACTGATTTGCAAATTATTATTGTTATTTTGGTCAGATATGGTGATAACAGATCTATGAGTTTCGCTGTATATACTGCTGTACTGACGCAGACCAAAAGAGAACAATTACTGTACAATGGCCATAGAGGCACCCACACTGCCTCCCTTTCAAAGCCACCTTTTGTATAGCAGTAGGAAGCAAACAGGTATTTTCTACTGCTTCACAGAGGTTATGCAGAAGATTAACAGGGAGCTGTGACTATCTGTGGTTTTCTCACACCAACAGCTTCTCATGTAGCAGGGTGTCTTTGTGTTTAATCACTTACAACCATCTGTTAATTGGACCAATATTCTAAGCAAGTTTATGTCCAAACAACTTACCCTTCTTGTACCTGCAAGCAAGAGCTGAGAGGAAAGCTTTGATCTAAGTTTCTCCAGCAGTTCAGTTAGAAGCTGATGGGTCGGCCACAACCTGGTCCTAAGGGAACGGGTAAAGGAAGAGACAAAGGTGCAAACAATGCATGTCAGTCCCAGCTCAGGGATGCCTATGCGTGAAAACCTGTATGGCTAATGGGATCTTCTGCTTCATCCTAACAAGTATGAGGTTAAGTAGGTTACCAAAAGCACTTGGACGTGCTGCTGCTATACCAGATCTGAAGTGCGGAACAGAGGCCTATGATAATCCCCAGTGAAAACAGAGCAGTTGAATTGCTGTTGTGGTGGTAAGATTTAAAAAAAAAAAAAAAAAAAAAAAAAAGTTAAGGAATATCCCACCCCTCATAGAAAGTAGGAAATATCTTTTTCCAGTGAAAATGTATTCATACTGCCTTCAAGGAGACTTCCTTCATTCAGATCCTTTTCCCTTTTAAGTTGTGCAACTTTGCTGTAGTTCAGATTTCTGTGATGTTTTAAAAATAGAAGTATAGGGTCTTATTAATAAAAATGATGCATAAAAAGGGAAAAACTACTGAATTCTAAAAATTCTATGTTTATTCATACAGAGATGAATTTTCTGATATTGGACTGAACTTGCATGTCTGAAAACCCTTCCCTTCTAATATTGATGCTGGTTTCTTCCATCCTGTCATCTCACAGTTATGCAGGTGAGCCTTACCACAACAGGCAGTTCAGTATAAGCTAGTTACTCAGCTTGTTTTTCCTTGAGCTCTTATGTACAGAGTACAGAAAACTACAAGGAAATGGGTGGGACTGGGAAAAAAGTAATGCCACCCTGCAACTTCCTTTACATGTACAAAGTAAAAGGAGCTTTATTTTCACCCTGTCAAGCATCTTACAAAACTGTTTTCTGTGCTATAACCAGTGTTATTGATAGGCACACTGGTGCAGATCTTACTGGAGAGTTCTTCCCCCCACACCCAGCACTCTGGTAAAATAGGTAGTATTTTAAAGAAACACTGTCATCTTCATGAAGATGACTCAGACCCCATGGCTTCTAGTTGCTAGCAACTTTGTGGATCTCTTCGAAGATATCATATCACCATAAAATTAATCAAACTAAAGATATATACATTAAAGTTAAATGGAAAACAAAATCAAAGAGAACAACAATAGCTGTGCCTCTTCTCATTCCACTCACCTACATCTCCTACTCTATTAATTATTACTCTACACACTTGTATTACTCTACACACTTGGGTCGGGGCAATCCCAGGTGTGTGTACAGACTGGGAGAAGAACTCCTTGAGAGCAGCCCTGCGGAGAAGGACTTGGGCGTCGTGATCGACGAAAAGCTGGCCATGAGCCGGCAGTGCGCTCTTGCAGCCAGGAAGGCCAATGGCATCCTGGGCTGCATCAAGAGAGGGGTGGCCAGCAGGGAGAGGGAGGTGATCGTCCCCCTCTACTCTGCCCTTGTGAGGCCTCACCTGGAGTGCTGTGTCCAGGCCTGAGGCCCCCAGTACAGAAGGGATGTGGAGCTGTTGGAGCGGGTCCAGAGGAGGGCCACCAAAATGATCAGAGGGCTGGAGCACCTCTCCTGTGAGGAAAGGTTGAGGGAGTTGGGATTGTTCAGCTTGGAAAAGCGAAGGCTCCGGGGAGACCTCATTGCGGCCTTCCAATACTTGAAAGGAGCTTACAGGCAGGAGGGGGACTGACTTTTTGCATGGGTGGATAATGGTAGGACAAGGGGCAATGGGCTAAAAGTGAAAGAGGGGTGGTTTAGGTTGGACATGAGGAAGAAATTCTTCCCTGAGTACTGGTGAGGCACTGGCACAGGCTGCCCAGAGAAGTTGTGGCTGCCCCATCCCTGGCTGTGTTCAGGGCCAGGCTGGATGAGTTCCTGGGCAGTTTGATCTAGTGAGCTAGTGGCTGGCAGCCCTGTCCACAGCAGGGGGGCTGGAACTAGATGATCTTTGAGTCCCTTCCAACCCAAGCCATTCTATGATTCTATGATTCTATGATTAATGTTTAGGCAAAGCGGTAATAGAAGAGGCCACTGCACAGAGGCAGCCTACTACTAATGAGCCATGCATGCTACAAATCAGCACAGAATAAACCTCTCTGCTCTCTTTTCTTACCTTGTCCTGGGGTTAATGACTCCACAATATTGCTCTGCAAGGCAAAAAAACCTTCCTGGCCCATTACTGAAGTGGGTGTTTCATGATTCCTTTGGATGCTATGTAAACCTTTCAGCAAACAAAGCGTGCTTTTAGCACAGGGTGCTAGGGCTATGATAATGGAGGCAATAGTGCTGTTCAGGTCTAAACTGTGACACCAGATGATGATGATGGCACTAATAGCTTATTGACTAACTCTGGCCAAGTGCCCTGCAAAGCATCTAATCACCAAAGAACAGCAATTCTGGCTGCCCAGAACAAAGGTTACCAGCTGAAACAGAGAAGGAAAGATTTCTGCTCACAAAAGACCACAAACTATACTAGTAAAATGTTGGGATGACTGCATCCTGGTGTTTCACAGAAGAAAACTATATACTTCATACAATACATTTTTTTTGTAAGAACTGGCAAAAGGCTGCCAGCACAATGAGTTAGACATGAGAATCTTCAGAAAAAAATGTTCTCTGACTGTGACTTTCAAGGATTGTCTCAGTATCTAAGCAAGTGAGAAAGAATTCATTGGAAAGTAGGCAGTGTAGTAAACTGGAAAAACTACATTCATTTCACTGCTTGTGTACACCACCACTGTCACAAGGTCTAACTCAACATCATGAATGTACTTAGCAGTGTGTCATGCACCTAGCTCTATTCAGTCTGACTAAAGTCTTCAGGCAAAACCAGTGTTCACTCCCAAAATAACTGCTCTTCTCACTAATGTCTATATTTGTTCATCCACACCCTCTTCCCTCAATTAATGCTTACAAGGTGGAAACACCAATTTCACTGCCTAGTAAGTTAAACAAATATTACTGATTATACAAATAATACTGATGATTAATCCAGTAAGTAGACCTTCATTTAAACATTCAGACTACATTGCAATACAATTTGCCATGTCTTATTTCTTAATAATTTAAGATGGTACCTTGTAATTTTCTTCATAATTATGAAGTCAGAATGCTTCTCTCTTCATCTTGTGGGCTCCTAAACAGTCACTATTATAGAAACAATTCTCACTCTTGCCAGCTACCATGTTAAAATATAAACCTGCTTATAGTAGGCTCATTTTTCAAGCCACTGAAGAGTCTAATGATTATGCCTTTGAACACAAATGGTTTAATATCATGGTTTGCTCATGAAGGCATTTTTTTTTTTTTTTGAGTAACGCAATGGGGCTCTGTTTTTACTTCCAATAAGTTTTACAGTGCAAATAAACAGTGATGACTTTAATAACTAATGTCAGTGCTTAAATAAGTCATCTTCAAAACCTGAAGAATAAAATTAGAGTGAGATATTTGTTTTGTTAGAAACTGCTATATTCCCAATGTCAAACAAGCTTTTCGTTTTTCTGATTTACTACTTTCAGAGAAACTTCTAGGACTAACTTCGACATATTTAAAAGTCTGAATAAATTTAAGAGTCAGCGTTGTGAATGAAATTCATTCTTTCATACAGAGGACTTTGGAAAATAAGTGCACTGGAGCAAAAAAAAAAGGCTAATGTTTTTCTTATCTGGAAACTGTTTATTTATTTATTTTTGTAACAGAGTAGCAGACATCAATATCAACTAATGATGGGGATTGACAGCATTGGAATAATTGGCAGCTTGTAGTGGTCAAAGCCATTTACTTGAATTATTTAGGGGCAAAATCAGACAGGAATTTCATAAGAGCAAATAAGGCAGGTCTAGAGGGTGTTGTTTTCCTGATGCAATCACATCTCATTGAATGGGGGACTCATCTGCAGCTGATGCCTTAAAAGCCCCAGGGAAGGGTTCATTTCATGACAGTCACATTCTTTTTTGAACCTCATCACAGCTTAATTATTCATTCATCTTTTGGGTGTCACTCACCACAGAAGAAAATTGCTCAGGGCATGCTTTTTTTTTTTGTTAATAATTCATCTGTGCATGTACACGCATGTGCCTGTGTATGCATGTGATGCCATATTAGAAGAGGAAATTATGCACCTTTCTTTTGAAGAAAATAATTTTCTTTACTTGTTCTTCCATTCCTCACTCAATGGAAGCTCTGCAAGAATGGGGCTCCTTTTTTATTTTTCCTAAATACAGCCCAAAGCACAAAAAGTAGACAACCTAGGAAACCATTTGTTTCGTGTCAACACCTACACTCATCAGAAAGCCATAAGAGAGATGAAGGAAGCAAGTGTGCAAAATGCATCTTAAATCATTTATAAGTGCAACTCATTGCTGTCTGTTAATAATTTATGGTCTTGGAAACAGACAGGTATGGTTTCTTGTCACAGCTCCCTGGGCATCAGTATGAGTTGCCACACACCCGTGGCACTGGCAGTTTACAGCCTCAGAAAAAAAAACAAAACATGAAGGCCAGAGTCCAAGGTACTTTCTCAAGTCCAATGGCATTTTCCTACTCAGGCTCAAAATGTAGTGGCAGAACTGTGGAAAAAATATTACACCACTGCTGCCTAGGCTCTGATCATTCTCTGGGTTCGGAAAAGATGCGTTCTCACCCCTGATTTTTATGCAGCACTAATAGTTTTTAAAGTTCACCAAACGTTGAATTTATAATGAAAAAAATTGGAAATTCAGTTTTTGAGGAAATATAATTAAAACTTCTTGAGTTAAACTTTTAAGACCTTTCCACTTCTCCTTTGTTTCACCACAATCTTTGATGTAACTGGCCCAGTGGTTGCTGTGAGTTAGTTACAGGTACATGGCTCAAGGTGTATGCCAATACATCAGTTGTATTGCAGAAGTTTCTCTGTCATTGAAATCACACTATCCAACCCCATATGTTATCCTGCTTAACACTGGTTTTGTTAGTTCTCTCAGAGAAAATGCAGCTTGCTCTGCTTCGCTGCCAAAGCAATGAGGAATGTGTCCCAAGAGGTCACACTGCCCTGGTGCAGCTGGAAAATCAGTGCCACATTCAAGGTTAGGCCAATCCAGATAAAAACTGTACTGCAGAAGCATGGGAAGGACATCTGTACAAGGTTATGAGTTTATGGCTGCACTGAAAGAGGGCTAATTATCCTAGTTACTAAGCAGACTCTCAGGGATGCACAGACACAAATCATCATGACAGCATGCTGCATCTGCAGCTGTGTACAAATGGGCTAATAGTGTAAATCCCAGAGCTTAAAAGAGCTCTGTTCTGTTCCCCCTGAAATCAGCAAGAATTTGACCATTATCTTTTAGATTAGCTGATGCAAGCCGGTAATAATAGAACAGTGGAAGCTGAGATAAAAGTCTATTCGGACAGTTTCTTGTTAAATTTGGGCTTTACAGAAATTCAGTCTGCAGATAGTGTTAGTCTTTAACAGCTTTATAAAACATCAGACTGCTTGGACAGATGTCTAAGCATTGGTAGCAAAATGCAGACATTTACATAAGAAAGTGTTGGCTTTATTTACTTGTTTTATGTTTATATTCTTTATCCCCTTAGATGCACAGAAGAATGATTATAAACTCACCCTAGCATGGCTTGGATAAATCGCTGCTGCTTGCTGGAGGTTTTATCAATGTCTTTTCTGTATTTTCATTAAAATATTGACTCTTCAAGCATTTATTCCACCATTAAGGCATATGATTTTTTATTTTTATTTTTATTTTTTATGTTTTAGATAGTTTTACAGCAAAACAACGTTTAGAAGTATACAGTGAGCACTATCTGAGTGAAGTAATAATTATATGTTCAAATTAATGAAGTGAATGTTTTGCTTTTGGAGTCCTGCATGAAGTAGTTTTCACTGTCTCTGTCTTTGTCCTCTATGTAGAAACTATTTGTCCACTTCTTCAGTTTCACGGGTTGTAAAGTCAGATGTACAGAACTACTGCTAGCTTAATAATGTGCAGATCTTTTCAGCATTAATTGCAGATTGAAATTCAACAGCACCTGATGAAAAAGGGCATGATTTGTTTAGAAAAGAAACTAAACTGGATTAAACTTTTCCCAGTGAAGGTAATCATAATCCTTTTTGAGATATTTGCATGGTTACAGGTAAAGATGATTTCTTACCATTCTACTTTGTATTTTTTCATGAAGACTTTGGATATTCTAAAATCTTTACCTTTTATTTACATGGTCCTTCTATTATCAAGCATTACCTGGGTTTCTGAAAATACCCTGATC
This sequence comes from Alectura lathami, assembly GCA_013399715.1. Lineage (NCBI taxonomy): Eukaryota > Metazoa > Chordata > Aves > Galliformes > Megapodiidae > Alectura > Alectura lathami. Next base: position 280,360 of record VXAV01000034.1, read on the forward strand.
CTGTACTGTCCGTTCAAGTCTGAAACTAATGGTACACTGTTGCTGGCCTAGGGGACGAGGTGCAACCACTGAAGGCAAGTTTTACAGGTTCCTGGCTGTGAACTGAGGTGGTGAGTCTACTGATGTTAGTGTACTGTTAGGATACTCTCATCCTTACCCATTCCATTAAAGAAAAATATGTTCCTTCCCAGAGTCTAATCTAGTTTACCAGAATTTACCTTGAGTCCTTGAAATCAAACTTGCACATGGCATGGAATCTTTCATGACAGCAGAAGCTCATATGATGCAAGCAACATCAAATTTTCTAATCTGACTTTTTCCACTCTTTATTCAAAGACATAATAAACCATTTTGGCTGCAGCATTTCACTGGAGCTCAGGTTCAGCAGTTCATCCAGTTCTATGAACCTATCAGCTGCTAGTTTTTTAGTAACAGTTTTTCTCTTTCTTTAGTCTTCATCCCATTTCTGTGGTATACTATTGGGGGACTATTGGGATGCCTCAGAACATACTCAGATTCTACCAGTTTTTAGAGGGAAAGTACACAGTAGAAATGTTACGCTGTGAAATATATACACATATAAAGGATTGGAAAGGATTGGATTTTTTTTTTTTTTTAATTTTATATTGTCAACATCTGAGCTGACTTTGCTGGTTAATTTTCCCATCAGGGCTAAGCAAAGTATTGCCTGATGCCACCCCATCATCACCATGCAGAATTCCTGAACTACAGCCTCCCCCAAGAATTGCAATTAACATTGAAAGATCCATTCACCAGCATTGTTGCCAGAAAAGTGTCAACTGTTCCAGTAGCTAATAACATATTTGAAAAAGATTAGTGAGACTTCTGGAACACAAGCCTGTTTGTCTGCCAAGTCAAGAAATTGATTTGTTCTACCAATCTTTGGTTAATTTATCCCATTTCATCTTCTATGAGATGGTTTGTTTTGTGGGATTGCCTCTCTGCCCTGACTATGAAGACAGCTTAGGTGACTACATTAGATAGATAACTTCCAGGTAGGCAAAGTTAACCAATGTGAAACTCAGCCATTGAATTGTCGTGGCTGGATACATCCTGAGGTCTCAAAAAAAAAAAAAGTCTTGAGCAGCATGTAAGGCTACATTATCTACATATAGCAGGGTCACTTAGAATCAATAAACAACTTGATTCTTACTAATTTCATACAGAGAATCAAACCTACAATGAAATTTCCTTAGAATAATGCAGTAACTCTTGATATGCTGGTCAGAAGAGAAAAAAAATACATGACTAAAGAAATGCATTATATTACATAGATGGCATTACACAAATTCTTTTAATCTAGACTCATTATATCTGCCTTTCTCCATGTCTGTGCACCAGCTGAGGACTCCACTTGAGTGTGTTAGTGTTGTAACAGCCCGAAATTTCTGCTAAAGAAACGCTGTCATTGGTATTTTCACTCTGACTGTTATTCATAAAAGTAGTATATATCCAAAAAATCTTACAGTAATTACTTGTATAAGACACTGTTCTTCACCAGTTCTTTTTTTCAGTCACATCATTGTAATATCCAGAGCAACACTAGTAAGCTATTTTATATTTGGGAATTGGATATGTAACATTGTAGGGAGGACATGCAAATAGTGTCAAAATGCAAACTCTCTTCTTACTTGTCAGTAAATCTGACAAGTGGTAAAAGGAAAAATCTAAAGATCCTTTTTTTTTTTTTTTTTTTTTTTTANACAAGTTCCTCCCTCCCCTAAGCAAAGACTGAGATTTCCTTCGCATACATTCTTGTCTTCCAGGTTTTTTCCTTTTATTCTTGATGTCAAGCCCCAAGATTAATGAGCTCCAGATGTTGCCACTTGCCCCTTTCTAATTTGTTTCTCAAGTGCTGTAGATGAACTAGTAAAACTAATTTAAGATGTTTGGCATAGAGCAAATATCCAGAGGCCTTCCAGATGTATGGAAAGGCAGAGTATTTCTTCTGTCACATTTATTGTTGTTTCTTTCATTATGCCAAATGCTAAGGCACAAGAGAGCAAGTTATAATGTTAGAGATAACCTGGGCTAAAAGAACTGTGTATTTCTGCATCAATAAGGAGCTGTGGCATCTCTGAGTTAATTCAGTGATGTGATCTTCTGGAGGTAACAACAAATGAAAACAAGAATTCAAAAAGACAACATATTTCTTTGACATACTAGAACATGGAAAATTGTAAGACTCGTGGGAAATGTGATCTGTTTTAATAAAATTATTCTATTTTTTATAGATTCAAATACAGTGATAAGTCTTGGTGATCAAATTTTTTACACTGGCAGTTAATTAATAAAAGACAAACTTCAGATGTGGATCTGTGCAGCCAATGAAATCAAGAAGAAGAAGAATGACATGAGTGAAGGAAAATATAGCAGATATTTGTTTTGATACTACAGAGGTGGGCACCATGGTATCCATCACTGTGGGAGAAAGTAGAAATTCAGCTAACAGGCCAAATTCTTTGAATCCCAGTCATATCAGCATTCACTTGGGGAAAATAATGAAATGTAGGTTACTCAATTTTTGCAGCTTGTTGACAACGAAGGAACTTGTGAGGCTGCTATACAGTGTGCTGAAAAGAAAAATAAGAAAAAAATAGTAATTATGTCAGAGATTACGGTACTTTTTATTTCTCAACATGAAGCCAAAGGAGAGGTTAAATAATATGTTTTTTTGTTTGTTTGTTTCCCCATTGAATGGTACATGGAAACAATATACTTGGCTGTTGTGAAATCCATTAATTTTAAGCAGTTTAGCTAACAGAAATAGCTGACAGACACAGCAGTTTGCACAGCAATTCTTGCAGAAGGGTGCAAAGAAAGGAGAGAAGAAGGGGTCCTCAGCTGAAATGAAGCAATTTCTGTAACAATCGTGACACTGCAGAGCTGTTTTGCCAGCAGGTATTGGAGCAGCTCTGCCTGCAAGAGCGGAGGCTTTGATGCAGATGGAGCTTCATATGGCAGATGCGGCCCTGCAAGTGCCAGGTTGCAGGGGGAGCCTGGGTCCTCTAGTGCCTGGAACCAGGATATTGTGGAGGGGCTGCCAAAGCTTATCTGACTCTCAGATTACTACCCCTTGATGTTATTTCATGTGGGCAGAAATTATACAGCCAGAGGAATCCTGGACAGTGAATACAGAGCTCTGAGGAGAACAGTCAAGAGGATGGGGTCCTTGGGGTGTTTTTCTGAACCCTGCTGATGAGGGGCATGAAGAGAAGGACACTAATAGGACAGGCCAGTAACTGGCAACAAGGGTTTAGGTTCTGCGACCACTGGATCCTGTCTGCAGATAATTGTCTACTTAGGAGGAATGAGATCGAGCTCATGCAGTGGGACAAAGCAATATTTTCACCAACCAGTAGGATGTCTGATCTCATAAGGAGGGCTTAAATTAAGAATGATGGGAGAGGTAATGAGTAACCAACAGAAATGTGATAGAATGCTGAGCAGGGTTGCTGAGCAAAAAGCATGAGGTAATGTGATAAGAAGGGATCACAAAATCAACAAAATGGAGCTTAATCAGGACCTCACCTTGATTCCTAGAAAGGTGATGGGACAGCTAATCTTGGAAACCATTGCCAGGCTAGGACTGTTCAGCCTGGAGAAAAGAAGACTATCTTCAGATATGTAAATATCTGAAGGGAGGGTGCAAAGAGGACATAGACAGGCTCTTTTCATTGACGCGTTGTACCATGACAAGAGGCGGTGAGTACAAACGGGAACACGGGAGGTTCCCTTTGAACACCAGGAAGCACTTCTGTGCTGTGTAGGTTACTGAGCACTGGCACAGGTTGCCCAGAGGGGTTGTGGAGTCACCTCCTTGAAGGTCTTCATCTAGACACAATCCCAGGCAACCTCCTGTAGGTGGCTCTGCCTGTACAGAGGTGGGTGTTTCATTCTGTAGTCTATTGTTCTTTGCCCAGTGGTTTCCCCAAACTCATTAAGCCCATAGCTCAAAAAGGAAGTTCCAAGTGTGTCTTGTAAGACAGGAAATGAAATATTTTTCAGCATCAGAAGCATTTCCTGATGTCCACATTTCATTTTCTTAACTAATCCAAAAGCGTATTTCTTCTATTCAAGTATACACCGCCACAGACTTCCGAAGCATGTACCCTCTTCTGTATTTTAAATGAACAACTACAGGTTTTGATAATTTTTGTTTCTGATTTTTGTTTTCACAATGCTGAAACCTTATGTTATTTTTCCCAGTGTTAGGTATATTGTCATATTTGTTTGTAAGAAGAAGGGGTAATACTGCCTCCTTTATCCACGGTGTGAAAAGAAAGCTGTTTAAGTGGAGCCAAATTCACATTCCAAAGAACTTGAGTGAGAAAAACTGCATATTGTTTCAGATGTCACTCTTCCATTAAGTATCTATTTCAAATGACTTGTCACCTGCATTTTCTACCTCTTCTAAATCTCTCTTCAAAGCATTTTGCTCGTATGTTTATTTGTCCAAGAAAATTTGTATTTCTTCTATATGACAGTTTGCAACACATTCTCAAAATGTCATTCTTATACATGTAATGTAACATGCTCACCTCTTCCCAAACACTCACATTAAACAAAAATGAATATCAAGCTATTCATTATAACAAGTGCTGATCAACTAAATCAAACTCATATAGCCCGATCTTTTGCTATTAAAAAAAAAACAAAAAACTACAACTCAGTTCTGTTGCTCATTAGAATATATTATCATACTAGTTTGAATTAGTATGTTCTCAATAAAAAATTATGTACTGTCCTTAAAAATGGATTATCTTCTAGTTTCTTTTGAAGCTCCTGTAGGAGCAGAAGAGCAGATCTTAGTTTTACCCATTGATTACTCAGTTATAGGCTGAATTTATATATAATTCGTTTTAAGGGTTGCTTCTCTTTTATTTTTTGAAGAATTTCTGCATAACTTTGGAGCTTAAAGATACAAATGATAAGTGGCTTCAAGCTTGTTAAGCATTCCTGTTATATCTGCCTAACAATTTGAACAGACCTGCTGATTTGCTTATATTTAACTTGGCCAAGTGTTCCTTTAGTCCTTTTTTTTTTTTTAATCACCAGCTTATTGGCAGTTGCTTGCTTTTTTAGGAAAGGCAGTTGCTTCTTGGACAAAAGCATCAAAGATAATGACAGTCTAGTCATGGACTACAGCAGAACTGAGGTCTTAGTGTATATTTCTGCTTACTCAGTCTTAAAAGTGGAATTGAAAAAAAATATGCTGCAGAGCTTCAATATTTTAATTTTAATTTAATACACTTAACATCTTTTTAGAGTGCACCTACTTTCTTTCCTCCTTTTGTTTGTTCTTTACATGTAAAGAAGCTTTGTAAAGACCCTTCTTATTTCCTTGGGAACTTGGAAAGGAATAACAAAGTGTGTTTCCTGCTGCCTTTAAATTTTCCTTGCCAGCATTTTTGTACAGGTCATTCTTCCATTTTCAATATGGATTAATTTTTTTTTTTATTTTTTCCCCCTCTCCACAGTTACATGTATGAGGTGACTATCTTAAAATATTGTACTTCATTCCTTCTCACAGTAAGCATGATTCTTCCAAGGGGTGATTTTTCCTTATGTGCTTGAGAAGATGCTTTAGTTCTGTAGGTACTCTGGTGTTTTTACTGTAATTTTTCACTGTAATTTCAGGAAGACTATAAGCCCTGTTCTTAGACTGACCTTCAACTCTGTTATGCACTGTGCAAATATGGAGAAATTTGGGCTGCTAAAAATTGTTTGACTGCCTACAATGTTAATAGTAGCTCATGCTTTTTCTTCACCAGCTCTGCCAGTTCATGCTTTGCACTCTTTTTGTGATTATTACCTGTTTTTATATGGTGAAACAAATTTGGAAAAAAAAGTCTGACACTGAGGCTTTAGAACTCATTGTTATTTTAGACACAGAAGGTACATACATTCATTATAGTAAACTTTTAGCTAGTCACTTCACACTGTGGGTTGCATAAACTCTTCAGTGATGCCTGACATTCTTTGGCTTTTATTAGTTATTTTATACATTACTTACAAAAGGTTGGAGTTCTGTTTGGTTGGTTGGTTTTGTTTTGTTTTCCTTCAAAACCCTTTTTTAGTATCATAAACAAATACTGCAAACTGTGAAGTTGTTAAGTCTGGATTTCATCAGTTCTTTATGTATGTGAATGACTTCGATTTTTTTTTTTTTTATGTATGGTGAACTCTTCATTTCCTTGTTGACTTGTGCCCCTTCAGTAGTAATAAACCAGAAAAGCAGGCATTAAGCCTCCATACTGACACTGTAAGAGGGAACAGGCCATCCCACTGGAAATAAATGCTAGGTATTCTTAGTGAAACTAATCCATATCAACCCTAACTCAGGTTTCACACCCTGGGGCACCTCAAGTCTTCGTTTTGAAGGGAGATGTCAGCTCTGGGATTATGTTAATATTTGTTGCCTTTGCTTTAAAACAACACTCAGTATGTTCAGAAATCACTTTTAACACTTTTGTTTGGATGGAAATATTTCAGAGGGTCAACAGACTGAGTTACTCCTACTCCTACACTTTGATATTGAAAGGTTGGAATTTTTTCTGCTGGTAACTTTAATGTAGGATCAGCATGTATAAATAATGCACTAAGGAGAGAATAGTTGTGTTTGATGGAGAAAAATATTAAAAAGCATCAATCTGTTTCATGGTGATGCTCATGATTCACACAGAAATACATTAAAAGTTGTGTTAATGGGGACATAAAAGTTATGGAGCAGACATGCTAAGATAGATAGGGTAGGGATGCAAATACTGGAACAGGCAGATGGCATTGCAGGCTCTAGAAGAGTCACCTCTCTTCAACACAGAAAACAGATTAAAAGAAATTCAGATTTCAATGATGTAAGTCTCCTCTGACTACCACTGTCCACAGCTCTGAAAAAAAAAAAAAAAAAATTTGATGATCCCTCTGCAAATTAGAGGAAAATTTTACATGTAAAACAATTAGTTGCAAAGATATTAAAGAATTTAAAGTCTGCAGAATTCAATTGTCACAAACTCAGAAATAATACAATAAAGTTTGCATATTAAATTCTTGGGGACTTCATTTGTATGTGAATTATTAGCTTGGTTCTAGTTACACAACATCACCCTTGTTTTTCACCTCGCAATTGACAGCAGTTTGATATATTGTTTTAGTCTCATCACTGAAAGTATGGTTGAGAACTCATCCATTACCTGCTATCCCGCATTTACAGTGAAGGGTGAATTATTCATATCCTTCAGAGCACTCCATGGAGTCATCAGTGGAAGTCTTTCGCCAGTGTTACATGTACCTTCAAGATAATGTATCTCTGAAATAAGAATAATATCTCTCATCTCAATGTATATCCAATGCTTTCCAGCAAGTGGAGGTACCACAGAAGTCCTGACTCTAGTTAGATTGCTTATCCAGCTGGTTCCTCTAATACTGTAAGAGGTGCATTATTTTCTTTTAGACAAGACTGAATATGCTGGACAAATCCCTAGGTCTTTCAGTAGGTTAGCATTTATGTAACTTTCCAAGAAATCAGGAAAACTGGAATTAGCTTCTTGGAAGCCTCAATTCATGTTTCAAATCAACACACACTTTGAGTCCATCTTTTCTCCATTTCTAATGCTAAAAATCCTATAATTCCATAGAGATTATTTAAAACTGAGGTTAAAGATATTCATTCAATTCCAGTTTCTTGCAGAAATTAAACACATCACATGAAAAATTGTTATTAAACACAAAGTTTCATAGCTATATGAATTCAGATGAATTTCCAGAGAGCTATCAAAAATGAACAAGTAAAATTAAGAATCTGTGATTCTATGAAAATGCATTCTTTTAATTTGAAACACCATCTCCAAAGTACTGCCTGCTATCCTAGAGCTGTTCAAATAATAAGTAAAAAGAAAGTAACAGAATGGTGAGCAGAGACAAAACACCACTGTTCTAGATATTGATCTGACAAATTCCTGAATTTTGAAGTCCAGCTGGAATTTTGCTTGCTTCCTAAATTTCAATTTGCCCTTTAGCAGAGAGCTACTATATGAATTTTCGCCTCCTTATCAAAGTATGTTACAAGATAAACAAATGAAACCAAGGTCTTATAGTGAGAGATGCTACTATTTCTTTCCATCTCTTGGAGGAGTCTGGGAGATGGGAAGTAGTAGTCAGAACACTGATAAAGTCAAAACTATTCGTAAGACACCAGCTGTGCAAATATTGAACCTCACATATGGAGAACAGATATTGGAAGAAGAGATGTTGAATTTATTTCCCACTTTATCACAAATATTAGAAAGCACTGTGGTGACTTATAACAACCCCTCTTCCACAACCAATTTTAACAGCTCAGAAAATGTGCAATTCAATTTGCTTCCAAAAATAATATTATGATTGTTTCTGTGTAAAGCTTCTTCCAGCTAATACCACAGAGCTGTTTGCTATTTAAATAGAACTTTGACTTCCACATTTGGGACTGCCAACTCACAACGTTCTGCAAGAAATAGAAAAAGTTAAGGGAAGAAATAGACTTCTTTAGTGCCTGTGGATCTTTCCACTGAAACTTGTGGCAAAGTACTGCAGACTCTGTTTTAACTAAGGGCTGTGTTACCTGGCAATACTGTTAAAGTCAAAATATTGCTAAGAAACCCTAACAAATCCTTTAGTTGAATCCAAATTCTGTCAGGAATTTTTTTAAAAAGAGTTTAAGCAAATAGAAGAGTTAAATACTATAATAACATTTTAAGTCCAAAGTACAGAGATCTGAGCTATTCCTAAATGTCCCTTGAGAGTATTAGGATCAAGACTGAACATAGAGTCACTTGTACTCTGGAACTCTAGAATCCAAAGGAAGGACTGAAAGTGATGTTTTCCGGTTTAACAGGGACCTTAGAATCATAGAATCACCTTAATGCCATCCTGCTGAATCCACGGCTCTACAAATCACATTTGATAGTAACTTTATGATACTATTTTAGATATTTAACATGGTCGTAATCCAAATAAGATATCTACAACAAAAACAGAAATATTAATTACAAAACTGTTAATTGAAAAACTACTTCCTTGTGATACCTGAGTTGTTTCTCTTCTTCAGTGTTGCCACTTAACTGAACTGTAAAGTGACTAGACGTGTCAGGTCCTAGTGCAGCCTCCTCCACTCTTTTCAGTTTAGCTCCTTGCATTTTTGAGCAGACTCTGATACAAGAGAAGCCTCAGCCTGCCTCAGTGGAGACAAAAACAGAGGCAACCCGAGGGGGCCCTCCCCTCTTTCCCATGGATGCTGCTTTGCAGCTGCGGCTCCCCTGAGCTGGCACTGCAGCCATGCCCATGCCTGGCCATATGTTCTGTTGACCCATATGCAGACCCTGGTCTTGACCCATAGGCTTCCTTCCCACCTTGGCCTTGTCTTATCTGTCAGTGTGGAACCTTGATGGCCATTGGAGGTGTCTGCCTGCTCCCCTTTCAGAGCAGCATGACTACACGTGCCAATGGGGGCATCCTGAATAGTCACACTGACATTCAATAAAAGCCGTTACTGAACCACAGCTCACCTCACTGATCATCAGAGAGTACTAGCACCTATGCGCTACAGGGTACACCAACATGAATGCAAAACTTTGGTATTCATAAGAAGGATAGGACAAGACTGGGACTAGTTGCAGGAACAGCCATGGCAGTTATTTCCTTGGAGGTCCACTTTAGCTAGCCAGAGCCACAATTGACCTGATCAAAGGTTGTCGATAACCCCACAGCAGGCTGGAGGACAAGAGACCCCTTGCAACTAACATTTTTGTAGTTCTGTGAGTGGTCAGCATGTTGATGGGCTGAAGATGATCAGGAGCATTTTTTGATACTTCTCGGCATACTTTCCTCTGCCAAAGCCCCAGTCTCAGCACAGTCATCCAAAAGGACTTGGCAAAGCAGCAGCAGAGGAGCAAAGTTCTGACCTCTCCCATTGGCATCAGGACTCAAAATATTAAATATCATTGTAGATTTAAAGGCACAAGGATAGTACAGGAAGAAGCCTGCTTTTCCAGCAGAGAAGTAATGAGTGTTTTATCCCACTTGTCATGAAAACTAACTTATTTGAAGCTATACAAAGCCTTTTTAAAAAATATATCAAAATTTCAGTATGGCTTACGTATTGTTTTAGCTAGGTGAAACAGTTTGACCTAGTGAGACCTAGCCCTTCTCTTTTGTATTTCTGGTGCATGTTGCCCCTATTGTTCTACCGACATAAAATCTAAAGTCTGTTTCTTCAGCAACAAAGTGATGTTTTTGACACAGTCATACCATCTACAGAGTTCTATATGCAAGGCTCTTTTAAGGCAGGTGAGTGTTTAGATTTTGATAAGAATAGTATTTCCTGTGCTTATAAAAGATGCTACAGAAATACAAAGAGTTCTTTTTCATTTCAAATAATTTTGAGAAAAAATTGAAGATCGTAGCAGAAACCAACCTTACAAGTCATTTTTATTTCCTTGAAAGCACAACTGGGGGAACTATTCTCAGTTTTTGGGCCTCTGGGAGTGAACTGTACTCAGTAATTCATATTAGAGTTCTCTCTTAAAACTGCTAACAGGTGTCTTTTGCTACTTGCCAGTGGGGCATGGACTGGCAACTTTACTCATCATGTATTGGCTATGGTACAACTAAGAAGTGTCATTTACTCTTGTTATCATAGAATCATAGAATCATAGAATCACCTGAGTTGGAAGGGACCTCTAAAGGCCACCCAGTCCAACTCCCCTGCACTGAACAGGGACACCTACAGCTGGGTCAGGTTGCTCAGAGCCCTGTCCAGCCTGACCTTGAAGGTCTCCAGGGACGGAGCATCCACCACCTCTCTGGGCAACCTTCACCACCCTTAGCCTAAAAAACTTTTTCCTTATATCCAGGCTAAATCTCACCTCTCTCATTTTGAAACCATTCCTCCCCCGCACTTTAGATACTGAAAGGCTGCTGTCAGGTCTCCCCAGAGCCTTCTCTTCTCCAGGCTGAACAGCCCCAGCTCTCTCAGCCTGTCCTCACAGGGGAGCTGTTCCATCCCTTGGACCATTTCTGCGGTCCTCCTCTGGATGTGCTCCAACAGGTCCATGTCTTTCCTGTTCTCCATCATTCTGTAGTTCTTAATACTGACTTGGGGGTGGAAAGCTGCTGATGCCATCACTGGTATTCAGTTACCTAGAAAGGCTTTATATGGCAGTAGAAATCTTTGATTAGTTCAGAGCTGACCCAAGTCGCCTTAGACTTCAAAATGGTGAGAAACTGATTGCTTAGATTTATTTGAACAAGTTCTGGTCACATACCAGAACATACAAGAAGAAGTGCAAGAAGACTATGAAAGATAAACAAGTATAAACTCATAGAATCAGAATGGTTTGAGTAGTAAGGGACCTTAAAGACCATCTAGTTCCAACCCCCCTGCCATGGGCAGGGACAACTCCCACTAGACCAGGTTGCTCAGAGCCCCATCCAGCCTTGAACACTTCCAGGGAAGGGGCATCCACAACCTCTCTGGGCAACCTGTTCTGGGCAACCTGTCTGATCACCCTCAGAGGAAAGAATTTCTTCCTAATATCTAGCCTAAATTTTCCAGTTTATAGCCATTACCCCTTATCCTGTCGCTACATGCCCTTCTAAAGAGTCCCTCCCCAGCTTTCCTGTAGGCCCCCTTCAGACGCAGGTCCCCCCGGAGCCTTCTCTTCTCCAGGCTGATCAGCTGCAACTCTCTCAGCCTGTCCCTATAGGGAAGGTTCTCCAGTCCTCTGATCATCTTTGTGGCCCTCCTCTGGACCCCCTCCAACAGTTCGATATCCTTCTTGTGTTGGGGGCCCCAGAACTGGATGCAGGACTCCAAGTGGAGTCTCACGAGAGCAGAGTAAAGGGGCAGAATCACCTCCCTCGCCCTGCTGGTCACACTTGTCTTGATGCAGCCCAGGATGTAGTTGGCCTTCTGGGCTGCAAGCACACATTGTCGGCTCATGCTGAGTTTTTCATTTACCGACACACCCACATCCTTCTCCTCAGAGCTACTGTCTACTCTTCTGTATGCCGTACTCCAGGAGAGAAAGGAAAGAGGAAGTAGACTCTGCATCCGCCTTGGAATTTCTTTGGAAATTTGTGGAAAACAGCAATTCATAACCTCCAACATCTTCCTAACTTTCTCCAGATCTCAGACCTTTCATCTTATCCTGGTGACTCTGAAATGGTATAAAAGTCTATGTGCAAAAACAGCTACTCTTTCAGCACCTTGGTTGCTGGAAACTTCTCTCTGGCTGCAGTCTTGTCTGTAACCTCATTCCCCCGAGATCTTAATGTAGCTCATTGATCTAGAACATGAATTCTTCCTCCTTTCTTCCAGTTCTTTCTCCATCTCACTGACAGTTTTCCATATACTAGGCTTTTTCTTTCTGTCATATCTTCAGTTTTACTGTATGAGTGATATGTCTTCACTCAGGTCAGTGTTGTCAGTTTTGATAAGATAGTGCTCTCCTTAGCTGTATGACACCTTCTCCTCCTGCACAGAAAAGATCCAAGCCAGAATGTGTAAACCCAGCCTTTTACTTTATGGTCATTATCACCATCCTTGCTTTTTCATCAGGTGTAATAGTCTGAAGATGAGGCTACTGGATGGCTCCTGGCAGCATGCCCACCATTTCAGCCTTTTATTTCCGTTATCAACAAGTTGCATTGTCATAGGAAGTCCTTGGGGCAGGGATTTCATTTCCATATCTTTGTAGAAAGTTTAATAAAAAGGGCTCTCAAACAAGATATCCCTGAGATGTTTTTACTATTAAATGATAACAGCAGCAGCTGGAATTGTGATAGCTGATGTGGCAGGTGATGGTTCTTTGGAGGATTCTGGCAGTTGTTATACTTTTGTCTCCTCTCCAGCAGAATGCTAATAAGGGGGTCAACAGCTCCTGAAGATTATCTGCCAGAAGGCTATATTTTGAAAACATAAGAAGCAATTATTTTTATGGTGTTTGGCTGCTTAAAGTAGTTCTTCTGCCTTCAGCCCTCTACAAGTTGACAAATGTGCCACTAGAATTGGAAAATGGTAGCTATTCCCATTAGAAAAAGGAAATAAATAAAGGAAAGGAATAACTAATGAAATGCACATTAAAGGAAAAAAAAAAAAAAGGTCTCACAGAAATATTTTGGCTATTGTTGAATGCCTTTAGTTGAGCTGATATAAACTGTTTTTGAATGATTCTTGACAGTGAGGCGGCTTGCCAGGTCAATTAACTTTGTCTGACTTGCAGGTCTGCATTCCAGTGGGGTACAAAATACGCTGATGTTAAGATTAGGTGAATACCAATAGGTATCTGTGCAGGATGCCAGCAAACAGGGAAATGCCAAACTACCCAGAATGTACTTTTAAAAAGACACCTTTGTTTGTTTGCTCATTTTTCCTTATCTTTATAGGAGACTTCTTCTTCCTCATTGCAAAGTACTCTGCCTTTCTGACAGCAGGAGACTTACCAGATGTCAGGCATAAAGGTTTCCACCATTGATTTTTCCAATATTGGGTAAAAGGGCTAGATTCTGAGATGGAGGGACTGGCTCCGGAGAGGTTTTTCTTGAAAATGGGACAGTATGTGTTTATCTTCTGACCAGGTTCTTCCATTGCTACCATTAAATGTGTCTGTCAGTTACAGGCCATTCAACTGAGCTGCATGGATCAAGCTCTATATTCTAGAGTTAGTCTTAGCCCACTCAAAAGAAAGACGTTTGGGGCAGGGTTGTTGTCATGTCTAGCAGTTAAAAGGCATGCACTCTAACACATACTGTGAGGATGTTCTTTTTTTTTCCTCATGACATTTTTGTTTATACTGGAAAAGAACTGCTGTCAACAAGGTAAAGTCGTCAAATACAGGTACACGTTCCTACAAAGCCAGTAGTCAAATAGAACTACTACTTTTCTTATGTAATTCTGCATCTACTTCTCGAATGTTTTAAACCTTGTGTATCTGTGTGCTTGGGGAAATACTACAATTTCAGATTGCCAGATAGCCGTTAGTTTAAACTGTTCCAAGATAGCTAAGAAATGCATATGTACTTGCAAAAGGCACAATTTAAGTTGCATGTTCATCCATAGCCCCATTCATTATTTGATTTTTGAATATTTATCTTTGCACTTTATCTTTTCTTTTGGAAAAGAATACATGTCTTGACTTATTTTTCTGTTTTTCAAAGTTTTGTAAAGTAATTTTCTGCTTTATGAAAGTAACTTATTACCACATTCTAACATATTTCATTTGTCATTACATGTTTTTTAATTAATGTGGAATATATACACCTTAGCAAAACACTTTCCTTGAGAATTTGGCATAACAGCTGAATTCTGAAAATAATTTCTTGCTAGCCTTTGCTTTTCATAGATTGGATTTTGATTAATACTGCAAAGTATTTCCACACACAATGTTTGCTTGAATTTAGTTCATATTGGCTTTGTAGTTCATGAGGGAATTTGCTTTCATTCTCATTGGATACTACAAAGTTTGAGAGTGAAAATTTTAGAAAACATATCTGGACCTTGCAGAACTGGATGATTACCTCAGCAAATGGGCTAAGTCAGGCTTTGGCCCTGTGTTGAGATTATGTCACCAGTGAATCCTGGCATAGATCAGACATGTGCAAGGTAATGCTACTTGCATCTAGTACTTACACATCGTCAGTGTGTGTATAAGAAGAAGTTACACTGAAATTATGTACCCAAACAATACATGTTATAAGGAACCTTATATTTATCATAATGATACTGTCAAGGGCTCTGGATTTATTCATGTTTCATTCTAAAAAATTGGGAAGGAACTTTTCCTACCTCAATTTACCACCAAGCTGTAAAAGAATTTTAGCATTTCAACAATGTAGAATGGGATCGCTATTAAGAACAGGAAGGGGGGAATAGATAAGTTAAACACTTAAAATTATGAAAACAACAATTAATTAATCTATATTTTATCATTTGAATCATAATCATTATGGTATATTTTATTATTGCATTATTATATTTATGAACAATTTATAAATTCATATTTTTAATCTAGAAATTATTATTAAATTATGTAAATGGTTGTATTAAAATAATGTGTTATTTTGAATAAATAACATATTTTCACTGTAGTTTATGGAGTAAAATAACGCAGCTGTGCAACATAACACTTCTTAATTCTTATGTATGCTTTTCATAGCCACTTTTGCTAGCCTTAACAGTAAATATTGAAGAACATAGATTCTCTTATAGAAATAGTACAACTAGGAAACTATTTCTTTGTATTTCACAGTGCACAGTGTTTGTTCTCTATTTCCGTTAACTTCTAGAAAAAAGTCTCAAAGTTCTGCTAGAAGAACTGACAATTCAGAGAGGGGAAATTCTAATTGTGTAACAGTGTATGGCAGAAATATTTGAAACTCCCTCTCCTGTTGACACTTTTCTGTAATTTTTTTGTCTACTCATTGCCAAATAGATAACCAGCAGGCAGAATGGGTGTTCAGATGACATATCTATCCTTCCTGAAAACTACCAGTTTAACTGGACCTTATCTCTTTTAAATCTGGTAAAAGAACTTTATAGTAGCAGCCATAAGACCATTCATAAACTGAGTTAGTAAGTGTATCAAACCTGCAGCAAATCATCCTGCATTTTACTCAACATGTTCTCAAAACCAGGTGTTTTTATCTCACTGGCAGAAAAACTGCAAAAGCTGGAAGAAGTTAGTTCACAACTACAAATTAACTACTAAACTACAAATACTATATAATGAAAAGAACTATTACCAAATCCTTCCTCTGGCACTAAATTATTCTTTCTTGGCTTTCTAGTTCTATTAATGTATATACTGTATTAAGTAACAGATGTATTTTAGAGACAGTATCTCATTAATATAACAACTGAGCTCATGAGCATGATGCTCTCTTCTTTTGCTTTTTCTAAGACACTAATTTTGAATTAGTGCTCAAATTACAAAACATGTTATTGTTATGTTACAGAGAGGTAACAGCACAGTACACAACTGTGTTCACAGATATGGTATCGTTTCACTCCTGAAACCTCTTTCTCTGAAATTGCAATATGTGTAGCCAATACATATTTTCAATACTGCTTTCAGACCTCATGAGGAGTAGAGCACTTTCAGAAAGCACAAAGAGAACATGGTGCAGCCAGAAGAGGCATCTGGAAGAGGAGCTGAGGAGCAGGGATCTTGGTCTGACTTCCCGTGTCTCCCATTGACATATAATCAACCAAAGCAAAGCCACGAACAATGAAATAGTCCAGGCCTCACTGAAATTCTTTATGCCTACAATTACCATCCCAGTAACTGAATTTTCTTCAGCTGGAGTAATCATTCTTCCAAAGGAAGATGTTGTATTACAGATTCTTGTGAAGATTTTCCTCAGCACATTTTAGCTGTTTTGCAACTTTTTGAACTGATACAGCTCTTTCCATCTCTGATCACCTGACAGAACTTTTTGTCCAATTCTACATTTTATTATGTGTGAGAGACAAACAGGCTGATGACTGGCAAATTTACACTGCTGCACCTCTTTTTAATCATCCTGTGGTGACAATGAACAGGGAATCCCATGAAATTGCACTCCCTGATCTTTCTGCTGGTCTCACACCATCTCTTTAGGCCATATTTAGACCATAACTGCTGTTAAAATTTTAATATAATAAATATTAATAAATTTTTTCCCCTGTGTGTCAATGTGTGCAGAATTTAACGCCCTTAAAATAAGTTTGCTAGTCATGTCAAGAAAAACATTTCTAAGTATACAAAGCAAGTCACCAATAATGCAGCTCACCATAAACCCACCAATAATTAGTACCCTGGCATCAGGAACACTGCTCATGGGTTGCACATGATTGTTTGCCTCCCTTCATACTCTGTTAAGCAAGCCACACAGAACAAAGAATTCCTTTGGCAAAGCACAATGAGGATATCCATAACTGACAAAACATCCATAGATTTGTCTTGTTTCTGGTGGCCATGCATTCTTTTCCTGCTTAGCTCAGCACTCTGCCATACAGCAAAGATATCTTGGTGGTCTCTGTTTAACAGGGTAAATAATCGTAAATAATAGTGATAGTAAATGGAGTCAGTGAGCACTTCTCTTGATCAAGCTTTCAAATTAACTTGAACTCATGAAAATATTAATTGATCTTGTTCATAGTACTCTTTAAATAAATTTTCCATGTAGATGGCTACTCTCACCATGCATCCAACCCTTGATCGCAAACACAGGGTTTTTCATATGGACAGTCCCATATATGTCAGTGCCTTTCTCCTGAGAAGGACATTGGTTCCTTTAGCAAGTGGTTGTGGGACTGGATCACGTGCACCCACAGTGAATTATTCTATACTGAAATGTGACAAGACATAGGAAGTTGACACGAGGAAGCCAAGAATTTTCACTCATTTCAAAAAAATAAAAGGAACAGTGATTCCATCTGGTAGATAAAATAAACAAACTCCTGTGCCAAAGAGATCACTGCTTGTAAATTGTTATAGCTGACAGTCAAGAGAGGCTGTGCAAGGAATAGTGCATCCATCTAAAATCCCAGGGGAAGAGTCACAGCTGTTTATGCTAAGTGAGTTTTTTTTAATGGTCAGAGACGTCTGATTCAATATCCCTTTTTCGAAGATGGAGCTTATCATAAGGTTTACAGCAAACAGCATGTAAGAGCTGAATGTCTTTAAAGCTACAAAGCAGGTATCATACACAGTATGGGTTTACAGCACGTAGTTCTAGATGAGCCATACACATATAGCTTAGAGTATACACAAACCACATCATACTGCATTTCTCAGAACATGGTAATTGAATATTAAATGCTAATGTGAAAACATGCTAAACAGTACTAAGTTTATGGAATGTTTACCTCCCAAGCTATATACAATGAATTGAGGTTCTTGGAAATTACAGTGTTGTCATCAAATTAAGCAGCTCCACAAGGCTTACAGTAAAAGGGGCCATATCAGAAAGCCCAGATTATTAATGCAACCTCTACTTTCAGCTGCGTAACTTTGAAAAAGAAATCATATGTATTACTTTTAAGGTCACCTTTCCAAACCATTAATCCAACAGGAACGTTTCATGTCTTCCAAAATGTTCCAAAATATCTTTTTCAAATTTTCATATTTTTCCAAAATATGTTTTTCAAAGCTACAAATGCCAAGACAACTTGTTCAGCATATTCTGAGGTGTTGGGAAAAATGTTCTGTAAGCAGTTACTTATGTTGAGTTGCTTTTTATTTCTGTTCTCGCTGATCCTTATTTACTTCCAAATCTGGAGGAGCTTCCTGTAGAGCTAAATATAGTTTTTAATGCAAAACTAACATAAAATTTTGAGATCTCCAGCTGTTATTGCCATTTTTTTTTTAAACTGATTGTTTATTTTTGTGCAAAAGGGACAAGCTGATGTTTGTAGGCTATGGCAATATGAGAGCTGAGCTGCACAAAACTACTTACTTGAAGAATTGGACATCACATGTACATACCCACTATTATCAGCATTGATTGTGGTCAGGCACACAGATGGGTAAGCCAGAAAATTACTTGCTAAGCTGCAGGAAGAGGAAAAATAAGACACAGACACCAGCTGTATTGCTTTTATTGAGTCTATCATTCAAGGGAACCTAGGAAATATTATTACATGTTTTCAAAGACTTCAATACTAATTGATGCTACCCTAGTAAGACAAAGAAATCTGCTCTATCTAGTGAACAGTGCATTGCTTACATTTATTCCTGAGACTTGCCTGGACTCAACGATTCAGAACCAGATCCTGAAAGTAAAGAATATATATATTACATGCATAACAGAAAAATGCTACTCACTAGAAAGGAAGCTAAGACAGTGCTGAGGAGGGCTCTTTACATATAAAAGCAAGGTAGCTGTCCTCATTAGCGGACGCCAATTTACAAGCAGTATCAGGCTAGAGAAACAAGCTGACTGTTTCCTTAGGTGGTTTTAATTGGTTCAACTCCATATGAAAAAAAAATGTTGTATTTGGTTAAAATCAGTTGTGGGTATGTCCTTTCCATCTGCAAACCAAGATTCATTGGAGCTCATCCTTGTTCAGGCACAGCGGTTTTCTTTTCCTACTTTTAACCTGCAATCTTTCGTGGGTAGGCAAGAGCATTCATTGTCCTTTTCTCTCCAAGTAAAAATTGTTTTTCATGGGTATTTGGTGAATAAAGGATATTTGGCTATATCTTCAGCGTTTCATAGATAATTTTGTTTTCCTGTTGGCTTGGATTAGAATCTTTTTTCAACTTCTTTCATCATACTGAAAGACTTACTGGAGCATTTTATTTCTAAAGTAGGCACAGATTAAAGTCACAAAAATAACTTCAAATAAAACATTTTTTGAATATATTTTTTCCCAAGTGCAAGTCAAAAGAACACAATAGACATCAGTGATTTTATGACCACAGCAACATTGTCTAGGGAAACACATGACAAAAGGAGATTCTCAGTCAGTCACTTTGTATACGGCCTCAGTATTAATGTCTCTGCTTCACTGATTGTCAACATTGATAGCAAGCTTATAG
>VXAV01000034.1:310244-328414 GCA_013399715.1 Alectura lathami
TAGCTTCATGCTTCTTTCGCCTTCTAACATAGAGAAAACATGAAATTGCTTGATGGATGCTGTGCAGCTGAATATCTCTGTTCAGCTGGCATGAGTTTTTCACCAGTTATAGCCTATTATAAAAGGGATGCTGTATGATCCAAGGTTTGGTACTTTTCTAGATCCTAAAATCATCTGCAATGCTTCTGCAGCTTCACATGTATTCCAGTTCTATCCTGTGCAGTATTTTTAGAATTATGCCTCATTTATATCACTGGACTGAGGATATCAGTGGATACCAGTCCCATCTTTTAGTACATAAACATCAGTACTGACATGGAATACTGAGACTTTTGCTAGCCGTAAGATTCTGGGCCCTGTTCTTAGAAGGATTGCATGCAAATTTCTTACTTTCCTAAAGGAAGAGGAGCGCTTGATGTTTGTATTAACTGCTCTGGAAGTAGCACTCACTCATAGTTCCAGGAAACTTTGGCAAAAAGGAATGGTCATAGGTCCACTGCAGAAAGTAAGGCCAAATGCCTATATGGCATTCAGACAGCAGACTTTTTCTTTCCCCTGCACGCTAGTAACCTTTTGATTTCAAAGACGGATTGTCTTGTTAGAGGAGCACTTTGTTTCACACTACCATTTCTGTAGTTCATACCCCTAACATTTCCAGTGCATTTGAAAAATGCATATA
Source organism: Alectura lathami (assembly GCA_013399715.1). Taxonomy (NCBI): domain Eukaryota; kingdom Metazoa; phylum Chordata; class Aves; order Galliformes; family Megapodiidae; genus Alectura; species Alectura lathami. Next base: position 310,924 of record VXAV01000034.1, read on the forward strand.
TTTAAGAAAGGAACCAAAGATCTTGTAAAATATAACAGCAGAAAAAAGGCATTTCAAGTATTTTTCAGGGAAAAAAAAAAAGAAAGAAAGAAAGAAAAAGTATGTGTTACAGTTAAAAAAAATAAAAAAAATAAAAGAGGCAAAGTCCATTAAGGTATTAAAAAATAAATAAAAGCTGTGATAACAGTGAGTTATTTTATATTGATAAAACCATGTAATTAGGAAACGATAAGAACAGAAGTTGATCCAAAATGTGGCACTGATCAGCAGGAAATCTATCACTAGAATTTTAGGCTTGTCACTTAGTTTAATAGTTGATTCACAGTGAAAGGTCAGGAGATCGTGATGCCAAGCATGAAGATCCTCAAATTCTTTTTTTATGTTTTAATAATGTAAGAAAATAATTCAAAGTACAATAATTTAAAAAACAAATTGTTAGGACATTTTAAAATTATATTAATTCTCTGGATTTATTTTACTTTTAAACACAAATATAGGATCAACTACTGAAAAAAGAATATCTTAACTGTATTGATACTNACTCTTTTCCAGCTTGTATTGTAAGTCTGGAGAATAAAGGGTAATTTTTCCCTCTTTCTTCTAATGAAATTTGTAAGGGTGACATATGGTAAAATTTTTTTTTTTTTTTTTTTTTTTTAGTTTATTTTATACACAAATTCTTGTCCAGTACTTGTGAAGAGGAAGAAAACAGTTTTAGATACATTTGACTTTATTATAATTGTTTAAGAGAGTGATGACTTCTATTGTTTAACTATACAAGCAAGGAGCAGACAATTCACGGATATCACATATAGCATATAACAACATCTCCATTCAGATGCAAGTAAATAAAGGCACAATACCTGTAATCATTTGCATACAGGTTATTTTTGTTTACTCTTGCAAAAGAAAAATTATACACATACAGTTTGCAAGGTAAGGGAGGAAAAAAAAACTTCCATTATGTTCCTTGTTTAGCCCACCTTTCAGTGAAAACAAGGAGTTTCCTATTCCAAAACTCTTGACATCAGTAAATGGATGCAAACATGTGATGATGTTGCAATATACCCAGTGTTGTACTGAAACAGCAGGTGATTGAGAGGTTGGGTGTGGGAGAATTCTTTTCCATAAAGGCTGGTCTTTTTCAGTCTGGCCATCTGTTTTCTTATGGTCAAAACCCTTTTTTCTGGTGTTCTGGGATTTCTTTGTCACTAAGTGATTGAAAGACATTCAATCTCACATCTTATATGTACTCCTCTGTGACATTTTACAACAACAAACCTTTTGTTCTGGCTGAGGTCAGAGCTGCTTTAGGGATTCTCCAAGGGGAGATACAAACAAAAGGTAAAAGAAGGAAAACACACAGCCCCTTCACAGGTAATCTCTCAGAGTTTCTAACTGGACATATTAGATATTAAAAGTGCTGTAAATCCCTTTATGTACTATTTAAACTCTCATTTCACTTTTTTCTATCAATAAGCATACTATCATTTAAGTGTTTCTAGGAAACAATCATTTCTATGTGTACAATAGTATTTACCATTTACTTTATCATTGTTACTTATTATGCATGAAACTCTGTATTGTTTATATTTACTAATTAGAAATAAATATGAAAATCTAATGGCAAGAAAAATCCTGCAATTTTTGCAGGAAATATCATTGCATTAGTTTTAGGACTCTTTCTCCAAAGGGAGGGAGAGTATATTAGAAAAAGTTAATGTGGATTTCAAATTAATTTCAGGCACTTCCTTTGTAGATGGCAAGCATGCGAAGCCCTATGGTATGCTTTAAACAATTTCTAAGTTAGAGGTCCACTCTGAACCTGTTTAAATATTTTAGTAGTCCTTGGAGAAGAAGGGAAGATTATTTTCATAATTGTTCCCACCGTTATCAGACAAGAAAGGAAGTCCATCTTTTTGGTGAACTCTGCCACTGTGTGCACTCCAAAATCTCTCCTCTATTCCTTGTTAATGAAGCAGCACGTAGGTAGATGTGGATCTTTAATGCAGCTCCACAGGCAAATTGATGTTCTGTCTCTCAGAGGGCAGCAGTGCAATAGTAATATACCTGCATTTGTCCCTCTTGCTTCTCTATTTTCTTGCAATATTACAGCTTTCCAAAGGAGTGCATTAATGCCCCAAGTGTCTGCAGCTGCTGTTAAGAAAGAGATAAAAAAAGGAGCTTAAATCAGTATGGAAAACATTCCAGAGAAAACAATCCAAACGCAGAGTGAAATAAATTCACTCTTGAATTCATAGTGATATAATTCTAGGGAAAAGAAGGTGAGATGAGTGAGGAACATTATATATTAATATTACAGACCTCTGAACACAATTGCTTTGAGAGATGAAAAAAGAATATGCAGGAAAATATAAAAGAAGAGCTCAAAGGTATATTTTGGTGAGTATTGCCTAAATTTTAAATAAGTCATAAATCATAACAAAATATCCTATTTTCTGTCTAGTTAATGCCAGGTCAAAGTAATTTCAATTACAGCAGCATTTGATTGGGTGTGCCTCTGTAGTCCGTGGAAGACCCTTAGAGAGCAGCACACATCACAGCAGCACTTAAATTGCTAAGGTGCTGCACAGCTACTTTACAACCCAAAGGGCATTACTGGATATAATGTTCTGCAGCTGGGCATCAACTGAGATGAAAACAAGGTTTGTCCTTGCTTTGTCTGAAATGATGGAAAACACATTGACTGACAGGTTTGGTGTCTTGTGCTCAAACTCTCTGGGTACCGCAGTCACAGGATGGAGATTCTCCTCTTCTGACATGCCAAAGCTGTCAATTACAATGATTTATGGCATGTTTTATTCCCAAGACATTTTATGAAAAGAAACTGGAAATTCCAGATGCTCTTGGGATTCTTGTAGCCTAAAAATGGATATGTGCAAAGAAACTGAAGGGAGAAAATTAAGTGTTGTATGAGACAACCACAACCCAATATAGGTATTATTTCCATAATATTCATCTCACAAATTTTTAGAGTCAAGGGTACAAATAAATATTATGCTCGAAATAAATTAATAGTTATTTGACCTTATCACTGTGTAAGTTTACAGTTGGTGTAAAACTTTAAACCACTTTAGAACTTCAGAGAAAAAATGTATCAGCACTTATACACACATACGTACTCACATTTTCACACTTTAAAATAAATTGGTTTTGGAATTACATCCTTATGTCCAAGTCATCCATTGGACACTTTTTACATGGACAGAGAAGGCAGGTGTTAAGCTGTGTAAAACAGAGGGCATGTAATGATTTTGAATCACCACATTTTGCATACAAATAAGAGAAAGATAATAAATGCAGAATGCTAAACTTTAGCACTTCTGAGTTTTATTGTAGGTCTTTCTTAGGAGTAGGATAAACATGTTTAGAATACTATTACCTGTAATATCTGCACCTTATTCTCTGCCTATGAAAACCATGTCCTTTGCTAGCTTCAGTGAGATGGGTTGATCATGCAAGGTGTGAGAAATAGTCGTGGGAAGCTGGGGGCGGGTGTACACTGAGAGGCAATCATGCAGGAGGAAGTCGACTGTAGGCACATTTGTGGGATAATACGAGAAGGAGGAGAGCTTAGAAACAGCTACTGCTGTGCAGTCAAATCCTTATAGTGTTGGGAATACATGTAATGAGAGACCTGCCCTAGAGACATTCTTCAGTCAAAAAAAAAAAAAAAAAGAAAAAATAACAAAGAAGGTGTGTAATTTAACTGCACCCTGAGGCATTTAGCGAAGGGATGCATGCTGCTGATTAGAGCACCATGACTGCACCTGGGCCATGCACATTTGCAAAGAAGGTTTTAGTCATTATATGGCTGTGCAGAATTGAGCTGATGCATGCTCAGTTAGAGAGGTGTTAAGAAGGGATCTTTCCTAAGCTTTGCAGTGTGTTGCATAGCTATGCTGTGCAATGTCATGCTGGTAATTTATATATTTATTTTTCCATTTTAAGCCATTATTACAAAAAGGTGCAATGAGTAGAAGTTTGAAATAATGAAGCTACAGCACCTTCTGCTTTCCTAGCTCACAGTAGTTATCTGTGGATAATGAAATTTTTGTATGGGCACTCACAGAGTCTTAGTAGTTTAACAGCACATTTTGCTAGATATATGTTGCAGAATCAGGCAAAAAATTCCAGGCTAAAGCCAAAAAAAAAAACCACAACAGCTTTATGTTCTCATGGTGAAGGACAGAGGAATTCTTGAGATAATTCTTTAGCAGGGAATTGTCTCAAGATCTCAAGATAACACATGGTAATACGATCTTACAGGAGACAAAAAATTTCTTCGGCTGTTGATATGGCTTCATTTCTTCTTGGCATCAGCTCCTCAGAGATGGCTTGCAAATGAACTGCTTTCAGAAAAAAAAAGAAAAAAAAAAAAAAAAAGATGGTCTGAATGCTACAGTAAGTTCTTCTCAGTAGAAAGCAGTGACAAAATGGAGAAGATTTCTGAGGTAGGTTTGAGCTAGTTAGGCCATATTTGGGTTAACAGTGTAGCTGGATTAGGGGAGAGAACAGGAATGCCTGCAAGAATCAAAATCTAACTGAAAAGCAACCTACCTGAAAAGCTCAGTGAAATAGCCAACAACCAAATATCTTACGCTGCAGCAAGCTTTTTGCTTGAAGCATAGAGATCGGTGAAGCTGCAAGGTCACAAGTGATGCCAAGGCTCTCAGCAGACTTGCTCCTAAGTTGCACATCAGAGTAGCAGCAAGACCTCTCAGGACCAGAGGCTCCTAGTGCTGTCAGCCAGTGCAAGAAAGAATAGAGACTTAGATTTACAGAATCACAGAATCACAGGGGCTGGAAGGGACCTCTGGAGATCACCCAGTCCAGCTCCCTGCTAGAGCAGGTTCCTTACAGCAGGTCGCACAGGAAAGCACCCAGGCAGGTTTTGAACATCTCCAGAGAAGGAGACTCCACAGCCTCTCTGGGCAGGCTCCTCCAGTGCTCAGGACATTTAGCAATGTCATTGCCAGAGGTTTTCTCAGGCCTAGTAAATTTGCCAGTATTTTTATTGCAGTCATGATATTAAAACAAAAATATCTCTTTGCTGAAATGTCCTTAAAATCACTGTTTCAAAAGTTTATTCAACTTGGTAAACTGACATCAGGGTGGTTTTATCTAAGCTATATATTTTTTCTGATGTATTTCCTAAGTGTTATGTTGGATAACATAAACAACCTTCTAATAATCAGGACACAGTAGCCACATATAAAAGGTCTCTTTAGGTATCAAGATCTGTTTTGACACTATTTTCCATGATAGATTGATGTTGACCATTTTTAACCAACTTTATTGTTCTCTAGATGCTTATAAAATGCCTGTTATATGATTGTGAGTAAGAATTTAGACCGACATAAAAACAAAATGGCAAACACATCAAATTAGTTTTAAATGATTAATGGCTAGTCATCATTATGTGGCAGGTGATCAGGATTTCTTACTGAATGAGTAGGTGTACTTCTACAGCTACCCTTCTGACCTCTTGATTCTAAGCTATTTGACATTTAATTGACCAAGCTGGTAGAAAGCAAACCTACTGACAAAAAAATGCATGGAAACAGAAGCAGAAGGAAATACAGTCAAAGGGTAGTGCATGTGATCTGCACCACTTAGCCGCAGAAAAGCAAGTGTGATTTTGCATGAAGTCAGATTTAAAGAGAAATAAATTTCAAGTGAATAAATTTAATAGGAAATATAAATTCGGTTCTGTGAAGCAGAAACTCTGTAAGGGATTAGAAACCATGGTGTGTAATTGGCTGAACATTACATCCAAGCACACTGCACGTCCATAAGACCCAAGACAGCTAAAATAGAATAATGTGTTGACTAGAGAATACCAGGTAGAAGAAAGAAGATAGTATTCCTTCTGTATTTGGTCAGGAGCAACTATGCTAGTGTGATGAGTGAAATTTTGTTGTGTGTGATGTTAGAAAAAGTAAAAAGAGTTCTGGGAAGTGTTTTGCAATTGATAGGGAAGAAAGCACAACAAAAATGAAAGGGCTGTGGACATGAAATTACTAACTATCAAAGAGCAGTTTAAGTGGAAATAGCTTGATGATGAATGGCATTTTTACAGTGGTGTCTTCAATACAACAGGCAGATACATACAACAGTGTTTAAAAGCTTGGAAATCAAGCTATGAAAATTCAGGTTAGCAAAAAAAAAAAAAAAAAATTAACAGAAATAAGAAGTATTCTCTGAAAATTGTGGATTCCAATCACTGAGAAATTTTATCTAAAACTGAAATTCCATCCTCTGGCTTCCAGGGCAAACATAATCTAAGTTACAGAATTACTTACCTGTCACAGAAAAGTGTGTTATAGAACTGTTTCTCAAAAAAGCCTTCTCTAGGTTTCTTAAAAAAGATTTTCTTAAAAAAGGCCTTCTTTGTTATGAGCATTTAATCAAATGCTGTCACTTTGATTTTCCTTGACTTTGATTATTTGAATTTCAGTTGCATTGAGGAAGAGTAATTCACAAGTTTATTATCACTGTTCCACATCTGTTCCAATTTTAAAAACTCAGTTGCTGAGAATTTTTCAAAGTACCACTTAGTAAATATTCAGAAAAAGAGAAGTCAATACATTTTAGGTGAATACATTCTCTGTAGTCTCTCTCATAGTACAATCTATTCTGAAAGCACTTTATTTTCAAGGAGAAAAGGAGTCCTGTCTTCTCTGCAGAGTAAAGAAGGGCCAGCAAAACCTTTGCCATGTTTTACAGAAAGCTCAAGGAGATGCTTGCCAGAAAGGTTAAATGGCAACCTCTGCTCTTCAGTTTTCATTCCATGAAATATATACATGCAACTATAAGGCATGAAAGAGTTGATGTGCTGCCATTTTACTTAAGGTGTAGGTGAATACTTCATAACTATTCCTAAACCATCCAGTTCTGTGGGATGCTAACACTAATGTGGCATCAGGACTGAATAGCTGTGCAATTTTGTTCTCCTAGCAAAAAACTGCCTGACATACTGTTTTAGTTGGATGTGGTATTCCTCCCCACCTAGAGCAGATGATTTTGCTTCTGTTTTTGTTTGTTTGTTTGTTTTTCTGTGCTTCTCTGTCCAAAGGCAGAAGCATTTTCTTGATAGATGGAGTGCTTCCAACTTACAGTGCCCGAAGCACATTTGCCTCTACCTAGATGAGTGATATTAACATACAAATTGCAGTGGAAAACAGTATCACATTTTATGCATTGTGGCTGAGGGTGAATCTAGCTGATGGGATTCATCGAAAGAAAAATAATGTACTGGAAATGGAAAATCACACTGAACTCAGTTTTTGTAGTTCCTCCCATCACCCCCTGCTATTTTCACTGGACTGGAAAATGCTTTTGCCTGTGTATCTCCCTCTGATAGGGGCTCCTACCCTATGACTTGTACATTCATTGGGCTTGTACCATAGATTGGATCACTAGAGTGAAAGACTAACCAGAAAGCTTTACAAATTGAAGAACAGTGCAATGAAAAAGGAAAAAAATTCCCATTTGAAGCACTTACGTGCTTATTATACACTATGAGAACATACATTAATCTTTATAATATTTTGAATACCTATTTTTTTCTGTAATCCTGTTCTCAGTGAAGTTGCAATGTTTCATTTATCCCCTTCCCTTCCCTTCCCTTCCCTTAAGTCCAGATAGCATCAAGTGCACGCAATCCAGGTGGTGGAAGTTTGTACAAAGTTCACCATCATGGTATGGCAACACACTGGTAGTAGTGACCTGACAAGATGGAGAGGAACAAACAGTGGAGGAACTGAGTCACCAACTTGTCAATACAAAGAAAGTCTCTCTTCCTCTCTATAAGCCCACATTTCAGCTATGGAGAAACTGATTCAGCAGATTAGTATGATAAGTTTTCTCCATAACTTGTATAGACCAGTATCTCACCTATTAGAAGTAAGCATTCCTTTGCACGAGAGAGGTACACACCACATGCTACCCTATGATCTTATCTGTGTGACTATGGAGAGTATATGAGGAAATGGGGTGGAAAACCACGCACCTGGACCCTAGAGACAAGAAAGAACAATTGAAGAAGGGAGTTCTGCCAGGAAAATGGCTGCTCCTGTTTCCAGTGAATAGCCCTTCAGACACAGAAAATAGTCTCACCCTTTTTCTGAGATAGATAATGGGTCTTTTGATTTGCATTCACGAGATGTGAGTGATGAGTATAGTAACCAGAACTAGAGGGGCCCTGTCTCTAACCAGGTGGAGGAAAGGGACAACCCAGTTTACTGGACTGTGTGGATTTGATGGCCGGGCATATCAGAACCACAGGAACATAAGACTGTAGTGGATACCAGTGCACACTGTACCTTAATGCCATCAAGTAGTAAAGGGTCAGAACCCATTTGTATTTCTGAAGTGACAGGGGGTTCCCAAGAGCTAACTGTATTGGAGGCTGAAGTGAGCCTAGCTGGGAATGAGTGGCAAAAGAACCCCACTCTAACTGGCCCAGTCCCATGGGGGATATCCAGCTGCCATTTCATAGATTGTCCACCAATCCATTGCCTTGTTGTAACCCTTGCCTGGAGGATTACAGCAGGCAGGCGCCTGCAGGGTACAGGGACTCCTTGTGAAGCATGGCTCTGTGCCCCAGCCCCATTGGCTGATGGGGCACCAGCATCCATGTCACCACCAGATGTCCCCTGTAGTAGGCAGGGGTGCTTGTAGGACACAGATATTATAGTACAGCTGTAACAGTAGAATGTATTTAGAAATGCACTGTACTGCAGCATCTATCTAGAAGCCTTGTCCTTTCTATGCTATTGACCTCTTTACATATTTTGATCAGGGACAATATCTTCAAATAGCAAAGCAAACTTAGATATTTGAGGATGTAACACTTAATACAGGAATGAAATGTAGTCAGCCTGAAATAATGCCTCAAGACAGGCAGATATCCTGGAAAGCTTTTAAAAAGGCTTTTTTTTTTTTTTTTTTTTTTTTTTTCCACCTCCTCTGTTTGTCAGAGAAATACTGTAAACCTTGCAATTGCTAACTTTTCTTATTAGTGTGAAAGACAGTGTCCTGGTTTTAGCTGGGTTAGAGTTTATTTTCTTCATAGTGTCTGATATGAAGCTATGTTTTAGCTTTACGAGAAAAACAATGTTGATAACACACTGATGCTTAACATGTCATTGAGCAATGCTGCATAGAGCCAAGGACATTCCAGTTTCTCAGTTTCTCAGCTTCTCATACTGTCATGACAGCAAGGGGGGCTTAAGGAACACAAGGGTCTGTAAGGGGACAGAACCAGGGCAGCTGACCTAAACTGGTCAAAGGGATATGCCGTAAAATATGACATTATGTGAACTTTTAAAAATGGAGGGGAGTTGGCCAGGGGGCAGCTGCTGCTTGGGGACTGGCTGGGCATCAGTCAGCTGGTGGTGAGCAATTGTGCTGTGCATCACTTGTTTTGTAAATATTCAAATATATATATTTTTATCATTATACCTATTCCTTTCATGTCTTAGTAAACAGTTTTTATCTCAACCTACAAGTTCCACTTTTTTTTTTTTTCTTTTGATTCTCTCTCCCATCCCACTGGGAGGGTAGGAGCGAGAAAACAACTGTGTGGTAAAAGATTTCTCACACCAGATAGACCATGCATGAGACCAGGTAGTAGTTTTCTATTACTTTCTACTATCATACTGTAACAACAAATAACAAAAATAATCTGAAAGTGACCAGTTACACAGTACAGATTAAGTAGTTTATCCACACAAAAATCCTTTCCAAGGATTTGAACTGCAGCCTGTCCTGCTCAAGCATTCAGTACTTTGCTGTAATATTTCTTTGTTAAAATTAACACAACATTTTAGAGTTATTTTGGGGATCACAGAGTCCTGAAGGAACTGGCTAATGTGGTTACCAAGACCCTCTCCGTCATCTCTGAAAAGTCATGGCTGCCAGGTGAAGTCCCTAGTGACTGGAAAAAGGGAAACATCACTCCCATTTTTAAGAAGAGTAATCAGTGAGGCAGAAACAATTTGGAAGCACCAATAAATCTTCACCAAAGGCAATTCATTCTGGTATAGCAGCCAGGGATTAATAACCACAGGCATTCAGAAAGAGAATACAAAACCAAAATATATCACCAATGACGATCTGTCTCCATTGAAATCAAGGGAATTTTGTCTTTGGCAGAAGTGGAATCAGAGTAATGAATTTCATCAGCATGAGAAAGCAGTTTTTGGAGAACTGAGTTTAAAGTAAATATCTGAGTATACCATTCGTTGGATAAAGAACTGGCTGGATGGTCACAGCCAAAGGGTCGTAGTCAATGGCTCTACGTCCAGGTGGAGGTCGGTCACAAGCCGTGTCCCCCAGGGGTCTGTCTTGGGACCGGTGCTCTTCAACATCTTTATTGATGGCTTAAACTGTGGGATCCAGTGCACCCTCAACAAGTTTGCTGATGACACCAAGCTGAGTGGTGCAGTTGATCCCCCTGAAGGAAGGGATGCCATCCAGAGGGACCTGGACAGGCTGGAAAAGTGGGCCCACGAGAACCTGATGAGGTTCAACAAGGCCAAGTGCAAGGTGATGCCCTTGGGTCAGGGCAATCCCACATATGTGTACAGCCTGGGAGAAGAACTCCTTGAGAGCAGCCCTGCAGAGAAGGACTTGGGCGTTGTGATCGACGAAAAGCTGGCCATGAGCCGTCAGTGCGCTCTCGCAGCCAGGAAGGCCAGTGGCATCCTGGGCTGCATCAAGAGAGGGGTGGCCAGTAGGGAGAGGGAGGTGATCGTCCCCCTCNTCTCCTGTGAGGAAAGGTTGAGGGAGTTGGGATTGTTCAGCTTGGAAAAGAGAAGGCTCTGGGGAGACCTCATTGCGGCCTTCCAATACTTGAAAGGAGCTGACAGGCAGGAGAGGGACCGACTTTTTGCCCAGGTGGATAATGGTAGGACAAGGGGGAATGGGCTGAAACTGAAAGAGGGGAGGTTTAGGTTGGATATCAGGAAGAAATTCTTCCCTGAGAGAGTGGTGAGGCGCTGGCACAGGCTGCCCAGAGAAGCTGTGGCTGCCCCATCCCTGGCTGTGTTCAAGGCCAGGCTGGATGGGTTCCTGGGCAGTTTGATCTAGTGAGCTAGTGGCTGGCAGCCCTGACCATGGCAGGGGGGCTGGAACTAGATGATCTCTGAGGTCCCTTCCAACCCAAGCCATTCTATGATTCTATGATTCTAATGATTCTATATCCTTTGTTTCCATGTTACTTTGTCAGACTTTTTGTCTATTTTAAGGGAAGTCAGTGGAAAATGTGCAATGGGGTATAACCTTATAATGGAGCAAACAAAGGTTGTCAATACTTATGAAATCCAGGAAAGCTGAAAAGAGCCTTTCACGTGTAAAGCTGAGGTTGAAAGGCTAGCAAAACCACACGGGTAACGTGATGAGAAATTAACCCTGTGTAAAAATGACCAGTGTCCCCATGGATTCTTGAAGAGTTTTTCTCTGCACATTCATTGCACATACAATACTGAATATAATATAGCCATTTCCAAATTAAGTCTTCTGCTTCAGCTAAGACTAAAATAAACTGTCAAAAGAAATTTCACTTCTTGCAGCTGACATATCTAAATTTTGCATTAGCTGCTTTTTCATTTAAAAAATCTCATACAATAACTTTAAGTGCATCTCAAAAGGGAAGGCCATTTAGTTTTGGAGTAATAATATCTGCCAACAGTTTAAACACTGGCAAATGGACCTTTGGATTCATAATTTATTCTAGCCAGTTTGAAGATACTTGAGAAAAGAGTGAAGAAATAAAGCCTACCCTTGTATGCTTATTGTACCCCATTAGACAGGTAGAGAGAACAATTTAGACTGAAACAAATGAAGGAAAAGACAGCTGTGATTAAGAAGAGGTCATCCTTGGTACATGGACTGTAGCAGAACAGTATTTAATTGCAGGTCTGAAACCAATCTTCTCTTGTTTCGTGCGCTAAAATGACAGGTAGGTTTAAAGCAGATTTCAGGTTATGTAAGGGAAGGGAAAAATATGAGGAGACCTCAGTGCATAAAAATAAGATGTTCTTCACCAAGATCAGCCACAAAACTGGGAAACCAATGTTCACATTTTCTAAATTCTGTGTGTTCTCTTTTTGCTTGAAATGGAAACTGTCTGTTCTTTGAAGTATGGTGAAATCAGTATGCCAATTATTTTTTACCTCCATCGAGCTCTATGTTCTGTGAGGTATGAGCTAATTGTTAGGTCAGATTTATTTCCTGTGTAAAGGATGAATATCTAATACATTAACATATTTTATTAGGACTTCTTACGGCAGCCATCAGAAAAAGTAGGTTACTATGTACAGATTGATGAGAATAATACACACATGTCATGGGAGAAGCTGAAGTTTAGATAAGTGCTAAGAAGACAAAAAAAATATTGAGCACTTTTGTTCTGGTTTTGTTTTGTTTCTGTTTTTAATAAATGTAAGTAGAAATTATATAAGTGGCTTTTATTTACTTATTTATTTTAATGACAGTTTGAATAGAACAATTTAAATTACCCAAATTTCAATTCTCCATAATGCTTCTGAATGTTGAAGATTAAATAGTTCAAGAAGAATGACAAGAGAAAAATAGTTCTTCAGCTACTTGGAAGAACAAAAGAAAACCTAAGTAAACTCAGATAATGCAAACAAGCTGACCTTGGTGCCTGCAGGGCTGCTGTTCTCCCATCTCTCCCTGCTCCCTCCCAGCTGCTGTTGCCCAGGAGTTTTTCCCTTCCATAACTCCGCTCTCCCAGAGCACACCCAGCGTTGCTCATGGCTCAGCTCTGGCAGTGGCAGGTCCCTTTTGGAGCATCTGGAGCTGGCTCTGATGTGACATGGGGCAGTGCTGGGCTCTGCTCGTGGAGGCCACGCAGCATGCCCACATGCTACAAAAAAAGATGGCCACATAAACCCAGTACAAAAGATTATAGCAGATGGGATTACATCAGACTGGCAGCCAGTCACTGGTGGGGTTCCACAAGGCTTCGTTTTAGGGCTGGTTCTCTGTTAAATTTTCATTCATGACTTATCTGCAAGACTCAAATGCATACTAAGTTTGCAGATTATAGTAAATTAGGAGGAGCTATTCACTGCCTCAAGGGGGAAGAGGCCTTGCAAAGAGATCAACCTCAATGATTCAGAAGGCTTGGCAATCGCCGACCACATAAAGTTCAACAAGAGCAAGTGATGGATTCTGCCCCTGGGATAGGGCAACCCTGGATGTACACACAGACTGGGGGACTAGAGGCTGGAGAGCAGCCCCACTGAAAGAGATCTGTGGGTTCCAGCTAACAACGAGTTGAACATGAGCCAGCAGTGTGCCCTGGCAGCCCCAAGGGCCAGCCATGCCCTGGGATGCATCAGGCCCAGCACTGCCAGCCGGGAGAGGACAGGGATTGTCCCACTCTGATCTGCCTGGTGTGACCTCACCCTGAGCACTGGGTGCAGGTTGGGGTGCCACAGTATAAGATGGACATTTTCCCCCTGATTAAGAAAAGATTTTACCTTATATCCAGTCTGAAACTCTCTTCTTTCAAATTATGCCCTTTCTTTCTCATCTTCCCTCAATGCTTTGCAGTGAAGAGTCTCATTCTTCCTTCTCAGTGACCTCCTACCAGGTATTGTGGGGGCTGCGGATGAGAAGCTTCTACTAGGTCCCCAGAAGACTTCCCTTCTGAGTATACAAGTCTGGAGGCCAGGATCTTCACTTTCCTTGGTCATTTCTCTTGCTACTTTGATCTACATTATTTCATGATCACTACAACCTAGAATACTATGGATTATCAAGAACACCAGCTATATAAATACTATACTTATTTATAAACAGCAGATCCAGCTGTGCAACCCCTGGCTGGCCCATCTAGTAGTTATATCAAGAATTTGTCCCTAATACCCAAAACATATGCTTGCTCATATTGATTGAGTGACTTGTAACAGATCTTCACCACAGCCAGAGTCCTCTGACTGAGGCCTTCACCACGTCAGAGGTGTCAGAGGCCTCTTCTCTGACCCTGACCCACAAGCTTTCAGCCAGCCTGCCCCCTGTTCCATGGAAGAGCTCCATACATTTGAGCTGCTCCTTCACACAGGGAGCAGCCTGCTCTCCACATCTTCTCTGCGTGCTGCAGAGCTTCTACCTATCCATCTCCTGCAGCCCAGTAATGAAAGCTCAGTTATTCCAATGCCCATGAAGTTCTCTCTCAGTTAATTCCCACAAATTATGTTTCTGTCACCACATAGAGAGTTCTAGCTCCTGCTGTACCTGTTGCAGCTCTTGAGGTGAAAAATATCTCGCCACCAAATAAAAACAATATGGGATTGTAAACTGTCAGGAAAACATATTTCTCCTGGTGTTTTGTCTCAGCTCCAGTAGCACTAGGATTAGGTCCAATATAGCACTTATTCTCCTCTTGAATGCTAACATCAAAAATTAATATTTCACTCGCCTGACAGTTTAGTTCCTTTTCAGATCAGTCCTCAGTGACAGACAAGAGCATCAAGTTATGCTTCTTGAAACAGATGTCAGCTGTACTACACTGGATGCTGAAGACAATTTTCACAAGCACTTAGGAGAAATAGGAGAGCATTTAATTTTCCACCTCCTCTATGAATTTTCCACCTCCTCTAAGAATCACCAAGTATAATAAGGCCTTAACTGCACATATCTGTTAGGGACAAGGAAGTTTTTCTCAGCAAGTTTGCTGATGATGCAAAACTGGCAGGAGTGGCTGACACGCCAGAAGGGTGCGCTGCCATACACCGAGACCTAGACAGGCTGGAGAGCTGGGCAGGGAGAAATTTATTGAAATTTAACAAGGGCAAGTGTAGAGTCTTGCATCTGGGCAGGAACAACCCCAGGAAGCAGTATAAGTTGGGTACTGATCTGTTGGAGAGCAGCGTAGGGGAAAGGGACCTGGGGGTCCTGGTGGACAGCAGGATGACCATGAGCACTGTGCCCTCGTGGCCAAGAAGGCCAATGGCATCCTGGGGTGTATCAGAAGGGGTGTGGTGAGTAGGTCGAGAGAGGTTCTCCTCCCCCTCTACTCTGCCCTGGTGAGACCGCATCTGGAGTATTGTGTCCAGTTCTGGGCCCCTCAGTTCAAGAAGGACAGAGAACTGCTGGAGAGGGTCCAGCGCAGAGCCACCAAGATGATGAAGGGAGTGGAGCATCTCCCTTATGAGGAAAGGCTGAGGGAGCTGGGTCTCTTCAGCTTGGAGAAGAGGAGACGGAGGGGTGACCTCATTAATGTTTATAAATATGTAAAGGGTGGGTGTCAGGAGGATGGAGCCAGGCTCTTCACTGTGACATCCAGTGACAGGACAAGGGGCAATGGGTGCAAGCTGGAGCATAGGAGGTTCCGCTTAAATATGTGGAGAAATTGCTTCATGGTGAGGGTGACAGAGCACTGGAACAGGCTGCCCAGAGAGGTTGTGGAGTCTCCTTCTCTGGAGACATTCAAAACTCGCCTGGATGCGTTCCTGTGCAATCTGCTGTAGGTGTTCCTGCTTGGGCAGGGGGATTGGACTAGATGATCTTTCGAGGTCCCTTCCAATCTCTAACATTCTATGATTCTGTGATTCTGTGTTTTTCTACCTTTTAATTTAGTAATTATGAATTTACTGTCAGGTTGCTGGCAGATGGAATTACATACAGCCTTATTTCATTTTGAAAAATCTTGCTCAGCTGATGTCAGACAGGTGATTTTGGGGAGTTCTCTGACACTTCTGCGTTAGAAGAAATTCACTCCTGCATTGACAGACATTCTGCCCTCTGGGATGTAGATGTGCATCTCTGAAAATGTGAAGGCACTGGATGAGACACAGATCCCACACACATGCAGGACAGAGATCAGCAGGCACAGGAAGCTGGCACTTGCCTTGCCTTCTACATGGACAGTTAGTACATGAAATAAGTATATTTACGTGAATATAGGGCATTTGTGAAGTGATGATGCTAAGCCATACCCCATAGCATGCTGTTATGTTATGTTTCAGTAGGGAAGTAATATTTCTGCTGTTTCCAGCCAAATTGAGCTGCTTGCCCAGGAAAAGTATGCTGTATGGAGCTGCGACCTCCCAGTATGCTATATAGCACAAAGCTGTGAGGTTCATTCTTTTCTTTCTACAAAGCAGGATGAAGCCCTTAGTAAGGAAACTTCATCTGCAAACACTTTTGCAAGTTTTATAAATGAATATGGATCTGTAGCAAGCTTTAAATCCTTCCGCTCTTTAAAACATCTAGGTCTGATAGAAGTAAATGAAAGCTAAATCCTTCAGAGAAACTTAAAAAACAATTCTAACTTATTAACAAGGCTTTTTAATGTTTCTTTAAACAGCTTAGTAAACTTTTGGTTTTATCCATTTGCTTCAAACTTCTACGTTGTTCTATCAATCAACGTGATAACAACACATTTATTTTGTATTCAATGACTCTCATACTTCTCTTCAAAACATCCATTTTAGTTCAGCATTCACTAACCATCAGCTACTAAAATATTGCCTTGTCTTGAAATACTGCTTGACTGCAATAAGCTGCACACGGAAATGAATGTGGCACGTGAGTCTCTAATATATTCTCAGTAATTAGAATTTCCTCACTTGAATAACCATAATGGAAAGAGGAATCAAAGAGTCTTTTAGTATGAACTCACATTTGAATAATTCTTTGACTTTGGCAGACAATGAATAACTTAACATCAAACTGGGAATTCTTTCAACACAAAACTACATTCATCACAAGAATGGAAATGTTTGGCTTCTTGTGCTTCAGCAAAACGTCATCTCTTACTGTGGAGGGAACAGGGAGACTCAGGCAGTTCTCGAACATTTTCAGTTTCCTTCAGAAAGCAAGGAAGCAGATAAAGTTTAATTCAAGCACATGCAACTTTATGACTCATTCATTCCAGAGAATATAATTATTTCATTTTGGTTGTTTTAGAAATAGAAAATATACACTAGATTTTCAACTCATGCATCAAGCTTCCAAAAGTCCATGGGAAAATAAAATAATAAATTTCAAAAGGACATTTAAAAACATACAAAGTTGCCACATAACAAAGATATTCAGAAATATGAAAGTTCTCCATTCTCTTTTTACAGTTCTAACATTTCATATTATAACTCCTATTGTATCACACCAAACCATTCTCAATTTGTCAGTTATTTTTCCATTCTTTTCCTGATGTACTTTATTCAGTTATTAGAACCCATGGCAGGAAATTAATGTAAATATCAATTTTAAAAGAGAGAAGACAATCAGAGTATCCCTATACAGTTATTTTTTCACTGCCACTATACCCCCTAGTGGGGCAGCTGCTTTCTCCTGAGAGACCTAAAAGCATTCCTGTTTGCCAGCACTGCAAAAGAAAAACATAACACTGTTACCCACATTAATCTTTCAAATGAAAAATTTCTCACTGCAAGAGAAAAAAAAAAAAAAAAAAAAAAAAAAAAAAAAA